>JAUBOC010000127.1:8699141-8714015 GCA_032275365.1 Anablepsoides cearensis | reverse complement strand
TTCTGAAAGATTTCTGACTTCTGGTGCATTGCCGCGTGCGGGGGTCATTATGTTACCGCTATGCGGTATCTAGTTTAAATTTTTGTTGTTTTGGCACAATATCATGATATTGCGCTGTTTTGGATTAAAACCATCATAACATCAGAGTCTCATACAGGTCCGTGTTTAGACTGGAGGTTGTAAAAGCTTCCTTATTTGCGAATGACATTACACAGCTCTTCATCATGCCCATATCTCGTTGGCAGCTGAAGAAAAGCTAAAAGCAGACATGAATAAAAGAGTAATGAGAAGAAGACACGCCTGGCTTCTGGTTTTAGAGATTTGGCAAATAATCCCGTGACCTGGCTGTCCCTGAGGCAGAAACACGCCCATGAGAGGGAAAGTGTTTATTTCCCTCTTATCGTGGTTTACACAATTTCCAATAAATAAAAGGAAACTCATTTGCTCTCAGGCAACACATTAACCGTGATCATCTCTCATGCAGCAATAAACGCAGCATTCTGTCATGCTGAAACACAACAGTAATATTAATGCCACGTTTAGATTTTTCTTTAAACTGCAGCTGCTGTGGTGGAGCTCATGTTCCTGCGAGTCTTTGCTCTCCCAGCACCGAGTCATCGCTCATCTCTCCTGCAGTGGTTGATGCCCAGAATGTATAATACACAAGTGGTGAATAAAACATCAACTACGGCTTGAATGTCGATGCTGAGGGAGAGCGAGGAGGAAGAAAAACAGATACGAGAAAGAAAAACCACTGACAATAAAGGAGAGTTCCTCAGAACAAATAACCTTCTTATTATAATGGTGTGAAACTACGCAGCATCGTTCTCCAGTTATGTCACCTGCTAAACGCCGCTCGCTGGTGTTTCCTCTGAACTAGGATGTTTAATGAATTTACCCCTCCGTTCCTCTCATTCAAAACATGCCAACAGCTACTAAACACATAAAGAGCTAATAATAGGATGACTGCAGGCTGCGTCTGTCTGCCTTTAGCCCCGCTGAACTGAGCTGACGTCAGAACGCCGAGGACTCCAAGGTCCAAACCCGACCCACAGCCACAGCGTGTCCACCGTACGGCCAAGTTTCAGCAAGAATAAACCTCCCATTTGGACAGATTCAAGACCAGCAGACAAAATCTGCTTGTCTTCACGAGAAATAATTTAGAGGCAAGGCGGGGATGATGACAGATTAGCTGGGTGTGTGGTGATGGAGGTGACATTGTTCATTTGGAGACAAAAAATAAGATTATCATCTACAGTCAAACTAATCTGAGCACTACTAAATTGGTTTAACTATTTAACTATTGTAAAACTGAAAGAATAAGTAAATAAAGGCCTAGCTTTCCTTGAAGGACTGCATACCATTGACCGTCTTTCATGTCAGAGTTTTAGCTGTCTTAAAGTGCCTGTGACATGCATATACATGAAATACAAAAAGTCAAAGAAAATGTATTTATATTGAAGAAACTTGGCTTAATAGTTTTTAAGTTACCTTAAGTGTGATGAGAGGTCACGACTAGAAATGATAAAACATAATTGGTAAGAATTTACAGTTGCAATGAAATGGAAACTTTCAGAATCAAGCATCTAATTTGGTAACTAACTTCCTTCAGCCAGAAGAGCAAGTGACCCGAGCAAAGATTATTAGAGAGAACAGTTTGGGAATAAAAATCTTGAGTGAAATGAGTGAAGATGCAGAAAGCACTCTGCTGGACTCCATCCAGCACTGCATCTATCTGACCGCACTGCTGCAGATCTGAACCAGCTGGTGAAGAACCAGTCCAACCCACCAGTCTCTTCCTAACTTCATCCAATGCTGGTATTTCTTTCTTTTTTTTTCTGACATCAGTAGTCCCAGATTTAGACAGAAGAAACTCCACATCTGTGTTGCAAAACAATGAAACCAATTTGACATGTTTCAGTCAGATAAGACTGATTTAGCTAAAAAAAAAAAACTAAAAAGGAAACTAAATTGTCTCTACATTCTGCAGACATTCACTCTTTCCTGTTTGACTTTGAGCTCTCTCTATCTTCCCCTTCTTACCTGCTCATCTATATTTTCTCTCACTTTTTTAATCTAAAAATCTTTTGTTCTGAGCTTCCCTCCCAGCTCTTCTTCTTCGTTTTTTTTTTGTGTGTCCTCCTCATTCCATCTGTTATCTCCCAGTTGGATCACTTATACTCTGCACTGCAGTAGCCCCAGCAAGGATCTGGACTGGATGAGTCACTGACTCACAATCTGCTGCCCCCGAAGTCCTGCAGGCGTCAGCCGCAACCAAAGAACCCCACTGCTGTCTGTCCCCAGGGCTCCCGTGGACACACGCAGCTATGTACGTCCACGTCGGCACTTCTACAGCACGATGCACATTAAAACAAAAAGATTAAACTTTAATGAAAGCCTTTTTTTTGCTTATTTTGTTTTCCAGCAAAACTGTGATACTAGTAGTTCAGATATTAGTATTCAGCACACAAACCAAGCCTCACCAGGAAAAAAATCCTTTCTGCAAGCTGTCCCCGCCCCAAAGGGAAAATAACCCATTAAATTCTGCTAACTGCTTATTTAACACCTCAAAGTCCACATACAGGTGTGCATTCTCACAATCACACACACATCCAACTGTACAGATGATTTGGTTTCCACACACAGAACGCTGCGCGCCACTCATACATCTGTTCCACTGAAAGCTCCTGCTTTCTCCTCACACAGCTGAAGGGAAGCACGACACATTCAGGCACGGATGGATTTCCAGCCACACTGCCGGTGAACGCGAGTCCGGTTCTTTTTACGCGGGGAGTTGAAATACATCTCATGTAACAGAAACATGCCGTTTCAGAGGTGCTGTCACAATCAATTAAATACTCTGAGGAATTTTATGGCTCATGAAGTGTGCTGGATAGAGCCAGATGGTGTGCTGACCCTGAGCCAAGAATCTCTCTCCGAACATTATAAACATGCAAACTGTATATTTAGCAAAAGACTCATAATAAACTCGGATTTAATCTCATGAAAGTGGTGAGGCCTGATTCTGACATGGAGGGCTCAGTTTGTGATTCAAAGGAGGACTTAAGCTAATGCTTACACCAACCTGGCCCTAAAAACAAGTGCCTTCTGAAATAGTTATTGTGCCTGTGGACACATAAAGCAACACTTCAGATTTCATTGAAGTGGGGCTCTGTGGAAAGTTTATGTACAATTAATATCTTACTTGTTGTAGATAGGATACGGCTGCCATCTTAAAGTGCCTGTGACATCCAATTTTTGTAATAAATATCAAAGCATTTTTGGAAAGATAACAATAATAAAATATTGAAAAAAAAATCCCACTGCTGAGATGAATATTTGTTAAGATGTTTGCATGTAAAGTAACAGGAAGTGATGTTAAAGCATGTGAACAGAGAATTACTGCAACACAGATTGATGAGATGAATCTGATGTTTCTTTAGATTGTTTTAAATTACTATCAGAAAGAGAGAGATGAAGACAAGTCAATAAACAAAAACCAGGAAGTTCACTTTCCTTAATAGTTCCCCTTTGATGTCACTTCCTGTTTCACTTTGCCAAAGCCAAACTAAAAGGAAAATATGCCAGTTATGTGACAAAAGGGGTAAAATCAAGTGTATTGCGCCAAGTTTCTTAAATATAAAGATGTTTTCTTTCATTTTTTGCATTAGGATAGGGATGTCACAGGCAATGTAAAACAACTCCAGTTAAAAAAAATATTGTAGCATGTCATGCAAATGTTGATTTTTTTAAAGTCTACATTGTTATTTGTTTTGCTTTATACAATTATTTACATAGAATCCTAGGGTGAATGTAAAAACATACGTAGAAGATGCAGCAACTTGTTTCTTCATTGTTCAAATAGCTATCTACAACAGGTAGGATATTAATTATTCATAGCTTTTCCCCAGAGGTCTACTTAAAAAAACTGAATTGTTGTTTTAATTGAGAAGAAACTTGTCGTAAGAAAATAAATTTATTCTGAAAACCTGCTAAAGAAAAACCCGTCTTCCTCTTTGAAGCACCGTCCTTCTGTTTAGATAAAGTGTGGTTTTGTTGGCTTAGAAATATGAAAATGTCAGATTAAAACACATTTGTTCCCCTTAATTTCAGCTGATCATCCCAACAAAGCGCTTTCTAACACAAACACATTAATCACATGTTTGTTTGCACACACAGCCTGCTGCAGGAAGTTCTGACCACGTCATCGTGAGAACAGCGACAGTTCGAAGCGTGACTCGTGTGACTCAGGGGTAAAATTGACTCGTGATGTAGGAAACAGTCATCTTCTTTAAAATAATACCAGGGACAGATGTGTGTTTTACTGCTTATTATTTCCAGAAATCTTAGTCTGATGGAGTGAATGCTCAGTTACATAATTTGATCCAAAGTAACCATTGATGGACATCATGAGAATTAAATTATTATTTTTTTAAAGGTCCTTTTCTGGGGGAAGCAGCTGCCCGTTGCTGTTCATGCTTTCTGCTTTTCATCCTTTTAAAAGGGGCTCCAGTAATTAATACTCCACACTGAATCTCAGAGTCCTTGAACAGAAAATAGAGAATGATGTCTTCTGTGAGAGCAAAGTGTGATTATGGACGTGTGAAATTAATTAGCCCATAATCTAAAGGTGAAAATGAACAATGCATAGCTTTCAGATTTCTTTAGCCTCTTTATTTAGCAAAGACCATAAAGTCTGTAACAAGGAAATGCTGCAAAGCTGCAAACAAGACAGAATTTTTTATGCTGCTCACAAAGCAGATGCTAATTTATAACACGTTGGACAATAAAGTTGGTGCAGAATAGATGAGTTCCGTTCCTGGCAATGTTTAAGACTATAATATTACATCTCTATATGATTTGTATCAGGTTAGGAAAAATGCTCAGTGTTTTATGTTGTCAGAATAAATGTCAAGGACAATAAAGAAGTAAAATCAAATTTAGCTTTTCTACCTAAACTGAGTCACATTGTAATTTCATTTTTATTGCTCATTCCTCATCCTGATGATGTCAAAATAATAAAAACAGCTCTTCAGCTTATGTTAAAGTAGTTCAGATATTTAGAATGGGTTTGTATGAAAAAGGTATGCACAGTTAATATCTTACCTGCTGTTGCTTAACGAATGACTTAACTTTGGCGAAACAGAATAAATGTAAGCAGATTAATGAGCCAATGGCTAGTCTAAGCAGGGTCATGATTAAACTGTATTGCCTTTGTATTCAAATAATTGAAATCCTCAAAATTCATGCAAAAGTTTTTTGTATACTGTAAATTTTTATCAGGTTCACACAGTACAAATTTATTCCAGCAGGAATATTATGATTAGGCCTCACATGAAGTCTTACAGCTAGCTGCAGCTGCTATATGAGCTAGCATGTAACATGATAAATATATCTAAAAAATGCAATGCAATAAATAATTACAACTCTATAACATATAAGGTCCTGATGACTTGATTACAGTTGCTTTAGGCCTGATACTGTGCTGAAATGTATTACCAGCAATTTACAAAATAGTGATTATAAGGAGCTATCTACAATAGGTAAGATATTTACTATTTATAACCTTACACATAACCTCAATTCAAATGATCTGAACATGTAAACTGCTTCAAATTATAATACCCATTTCAAATCTCTGGTTCAAACTCATAATCTGTTCATCCTTTGTTTCCCTAATTTACAGTAGGTGGGGGTTAGGGTAGGGGGTCTTCCTGCACAATTCCTGGACACCTTGAGCAGAAAACCAGACTACAGAAAAGTCTGGGCTTGGATTACAAGCCTCAGGGAAAGAAAAGAGCCTTCTGCCAGTCTCAGTAAAAACGTGTGCATGGCTGTGTGTGTGTGTGTGTGTGAGTTAGTGTGTTTGAATTGTGGGTGTCAGTTGGGGTGCATTGTTGACGAGCAGACAGCAGGACACAAACAAGACAAATAACGGCGCTTCGAACAGAAAGAAATCACAGCGACACTAAAGCTGCGAAGAAAATGGAGCTGTGAAAACCTGCAGATTTTCTATTAACAATCTCCAATAACACATCTTCGAGCCGAGCAACAAAACTGTACACAGATTTATTTATTTTTAAAAGAAATAAATCCTGAAATGTGCCCTGTGACACACACACACACACACTGAGAAACATCTGCAGGGACAGAGAGGAGCCTCTGCTAATGGGTGACAACTGACTAATCACACAGAATGAAGACAATCTGTGCAGCTATCTGATGCCTCGTGTGGGCTGCTATTTCTGCTCCGATGAAATTAGTTCTTTATTAAAAGGGTGAGAGAAGAGCTGCCAGCAAATTGTTTTTGGATTGTTTGGCTTGCTAATTGGTCCTCGAACATAAAAGATCTCTTTCAAGTATAGTTTCAGTTGATCTGTGAACGCTGCTAAACTGTAATAATCAATAACAGCCGGTTCAGTGGAACCAACAAACTAAAACTTGGTAACATTTGAGCTGATTGGTGTGTAAATGGACTAAACAGACTAAAGCTTAACACTGAGACTATGAAAGGACATGATTGGTGTTGCCATCAACCTCTCGTCAACTAGAGGTCAGATCTTCATAAAGAATAAAGCAAAAGGCTGTTTGGAGATTTGTTGCATGATGAGATGAGAGGCAGAAGTGTGTGTGTGTGTATTTGTGTGTGTGTGTGAGTGGGACTCAGCCTCCAGGTGCTGGATTCTTTGTGTTTGCCTGAAGCTGACCGTCATGTCACTCTGACTCACCCTGACAAAAGCGTAACCTGTCTGAGAATCCTGCGCTCCCAGCTAGGACTGCAAATACAACTCGCCTTCAGCTGCCGACGAACTGCAGGCGCCGATCTGTAAGGTTCCTTCATTTTTTTACATCTGATATGTACTCTTCCACACTATTTTCACATTTCTAAGTATATTTAAATCCATTTTTGACAAGTGTTTTACTGTGATTAATCATAATTGCCTGTATGCACAATGAAAAACACCAAACTGTACTTGTATTGGGTTCTCAGTAACTAAAAAACAAGATATTTACATTGAAACTCAAAAACGTAAAAGGCACTCACTGCAAACAAAATCAAACAAGAAAAAAAATATTCTGCGCAGTTTGAATCAGTGGTTTAGCAGATATACTGATATGTAGACCCAATACTGAAATGCGGGTATGCACTCAATGTAAACAAAGCTGAACCTGCTGAAAACCACATGAAAGCACGAGTTACATGGTTGACCCTCATTAGACTGACTGAAGTCTGTGTATGTAAATTGTGCTGGGGTGAAAATATAGAAATAAATCTGTGAATAAAATGCAAAGAACAACAAATTTCAATATGACATTTTTTAAAAGTGGTATTTTGTAGTGGGCATGAAAAAAAATGTCTGGTTATATTATATTATATTATATTATATATATAAAAAAAATGAAATACTCGATGTTTTCAAATTTTATTTCAAATTGTTTTATAAACCCATCTGCATACTCTAGAGCAGTGAAATGAAAACATTCTAGCCTCCGGCCAACAAAATAAGAGTTACAGAAACTCGTGATCCCAAATATTACTGGTTTACTTATGCAAACTTGGCTAATAAGTATGTACAAATGCATCAAATTACCAGACTTCACCTGGACAGGTAACACCATGTCATCTATATAAAAATATTTTAATTAGAAACACATTAAATATCAATATGAGGGGAAAAATGTGTGGATTCACTGTATTTACAGAGAGGATATATAATCTCTTCAGTGAGTTTTGGGTGTCCTAGAAAAACCTCTAGAGCAGGATTCTGCAACCTTTACTATCAGAAGAGCCATTTGTGCTCCTTTTCTCACTAATAAAATGTGTCCGGAGCTGCAGAACAAGCTACAACTGTGGTTATCAACTGGTGGTCTGTGGGCCTTTTCGAGGCCTTATCAGGGACCTTTACAATCAGTGGAGGTGACATTATAAAACTTAAAAAAATATTATTATAATTATATTTAGTATTGTACACATCAGGACAATTATAAAGGCCATATTCATGTAAACAAGAAAAAAAACATACTGTAGTTTATACCAAATTTCATAAAAACTAGTACCACTGAATTTTTCAGGCATATTTTTTCCTCTAATTCTTATAATTATGTATTCTTATGTCTTGTGTAATTCTGATGGATTTGAGAGAAATATCCTAAAAAGAAATTGGAATATTTAAGTAAACAGCAGGCTAGCATGAGCTAACATGTTTTACTTTTTCTATTATTGATCACATATTTTTATACAAATTGATTTCTGTTGTGGGTATAAAAACAAGCTGGCCAAAGTGGCTGGGGAGAGGGAAGTCTGGGTCTCTCTGCTTAGGCTGCAGCCCCCGTGACTCGAAGCGGCAGAAAACGGACGGATGGACGATATAAAAACAAAACAAAACAATATTCAGTTATGTTTGGTCACATTTTCAAAGAGCTACTGCAGAGGGACCAAAGAGCCACATGTGGCCCCAGAGTCACAGGTTGCAGACCCCTGCTCTAGAGAAAGGTGATCCAGAGTGACCCTGAGGGCCTCAGCTGACCCGTTTCAATGAGGAGCAGCAGCTCTACTCCAAGCTCTCCTCTCATCCAGCTTAAGGCTGTTCTTCTGGTCATGATTCAAACCATATGACCACATGTGAAGGTTGGAACACAGGTTGGCTCAGTCCCTTTTTCCACCAGGACAGTTTGGAGCTTCATTATTGTGACTAAAAACCTACTCTGGTGGTCCATTCTCTTGGTTTATCATCTCATCACTGATGAACAAAACTCTACTAACTCCTCTGCCTGAGACTCACCCTAAACCCATTCAAACCAGTGACTACCTGGACAAATCCATTACCAAGATAATTCCCAGTCTCTGACCAATTAGAGGGCGTTAAAGCTAATGATCAGAACTCTGGTGATGCTTAAAGCAGCGTTTACCACGCAATAAAGATATGATGACACACCTAAATGAGCGGGAAGCCCCTGGGCTGAACAGTTTATCGTGGTCTGGCCTGACCTCTAACAATAGAAGACGAGTCAGGAACAGACAAGGAAGCTGGGATTGGATTTTTCTCTGGAATCCCGCTGCATCAGAGCGCGTTTAGAGGGCGCAGAGGTCACAGTGCGCAGCTGCAGCTGGGCGTATAGCGAATCTCCGCCAATTGGCGCACTTCGTGATTGCGTAACACGGTCGGAGTTCCCACTGCGGGTCGAGGGAGGGAAGACTACCTTAAACCGTCTTTGTCGAGAGAGCAGCTGAGCGGAATGTCATCTGAAGGGTACGGAGAAGGAGCTGATGGGCCCCCCCGTGAAACTCGCACAGTCAGCGGTGGGCCATCTGCCTCCCACACACACAAACACAAAATAAACCCTGCCGTATAATCATCCCACCTACACCCAGTTTATAAATAAGGAAACCTCCGAGTGAAACAGGAGGACTGGATGGTTGTGTTTGGCGCAGCGCTGCAGCACAGCCAGTGTTTTCAGCACCAGGACAGCGCAGGACGCACGTGTCTCCAACACCCAGAGGGAGACGCACAGGACGCGGTGTCCTCTTACCTGAGTGGCTTTGTGGAATTGCTTCTTCAGTCCCGCCACAGACATGATGATGATGAGGTTGGCGTAGTTGTTGTTGTTTTCACCGCAGCTCTTGGCTGAAGAAGAAAAAACAAAAAACACACAACCCAAAACGTCCTGATGCTGCGGATCTGAGGGGGAAAAAAATCTTGGTCCAATTCGATCTGGTGCCGATCCCGCAGCCTGGATTTAAAGCCCTGGTCTCTACGCTGGTCTTTCTCCGGAGGGATCTCCTGCGTGAGAGAGGCTGAGTAAAGCCCCGATCAGGCTATTGGATGGTGGACCCACGTGGCCATGACGGAGCACGCGCGCGACGTCGTTACTACAGCTCAACCTGCACAGTATGACAGGAGAAATAACTACTGCGGAGTTTTAGCTTTTTGACACTAAAGAAAGTAAAATCAACAAAAATGACAACAACAACAAACAAACAAATTTATCCCAACAGGAGCGAATTAGGTAGTAAAAACAACAGGCATTCACTAAATACTAAAACTAGGAAGCCAAATATCTGCATCCAGACAGAACCGACCTGAACTCATCATGGAGCTGGTGGTCTGGTCTTTTTCACCTGGGCCAGTAAGGTTCTGTATAGGTCAGCAATTTGGCTGCACAGCCTGACAATCCTTAAGAGTTTGTTCCTGGTTCCCCATGATGAGAGTCCGACTCCGAACCAGCAGATAAAAAGGAAACTTAAAAAAAACATTCTCCTTATTAAAACCACAGATCTCTCTGATGAGGCTTTTTGCAAAGTGATTCCACGTGTGTCAAAGGTCAGTGTTTAAACTGATTCTCCATTTCAACACCATCGTCTACGCTAGAGTTGAGACCATAAAAGGGATGTAACTTCAACTAAAAATTAGGTTGATCAGGAGACATGATAAAGGCTATGTGTTTTCTGCTGTCAGCACCTCCAGCACCATGGACAGCTCCAGGCAAAGAGGCCAGGTGCCGTTTATGATCCACACAATGCAGACATAATACTCTCAAATAGGACAAAACATGGGCTACTTTACCATTGAAACACCAGTATGCACAAGTTTAGACAGTGATAAATAACAATTAATTTCAAGCTATCTGTTTTATACCTTTTCATTTATTTTCTGTCCAGTACTTTCAGCTGACCATCGCAGCATATTGTACTGAGGAAAGTGCTCAAGTAAAAAACAAAAGAAAAAGAATAAGGCTTCAAAACTCTACATGAACAGTATCTGAACATCATGTTTTTAAGAATCAGCAAATAACCCGTCATTGACCTGAACCAGGACTTGAGGGAGATACGTCATTCAGTGAGAAGTTTTCAGCTGATAACTCTCTGGGAATCACTTTGTGTGAGCTAAAATATTATTTCGTGTATCAAACAGTTTTATTTCTGATAGATCAAACAAAAGAAATTTGGACAAACTGCTGGTAAATAGTCCAAAGATCCTCTTTGAAACAGCTATTTAAAAGTTGCTTATGCATTGAACACATCTCTATTCCTTGAGCTTATGTGTTTATTTAAGCTGGAATGCTTTATAGATCAGAATGTTCTGAATAGTCTAAATTGAAAATGAGTGAAATAGCAGCCAAAGTCTAAAGAAATATTTTGGAAAGACCCATGGACAATATGAGGGAGCGTGCACAGAGCTATGTGTGGGTCTGAACCAGGAGCAGATTCACCTGCAAACTTCAGTTTCTCATCTAAAGCTCGTCTTCACTGGATGAACAGTTTCCAGTCACTGAGCTCCCTGTGGGTCAACAGGCAGAGACACATTTCATATCAAGTGATTATTAACACATCAATTATATCTCCTCTGCAGCCGTGAAGTCTCTAAAACTGGAAAAGTGTGATCAGTTTATTATTACAACCTTTAAAAAAAAGCAGTGACCTGGCTGTCTAGTTCTGAATTTCCAAATTCCAAACATAAGCCTTCATATGCAATAAGAGTTTTCAAATCAACTTAATTTATTTGTTTTAAAATGTCGCCATCCAAAAGCAAACAAAGCATGTATTTAAGAGTAATTAGTCTCTGGAGGGAGGAGTGTTTCTCCCCGAGCAGAACAAATATTGGTGTAGGAATTAGAGAAGCACAGGCATCACCAAAACAACAATAGAAAGTCTTTATTTTGTGTCAGCGAGCAGATAACACAGTATGTTCCTACAATACACCTGGTGAGAATGTGCAGAGAATGTACAAATACACAAAACACACATTAGACACAACAATCATCCAGATTTATCTATTAGGAAATTGAATAAGAAGCATAAATTAATGGACATACGTAAGAATATTCTGTTTTAATATTCTTTTTCTGTTGCTTATCTTTTATCTTTCGGTTTTGTGTGTGTGTGTGTGTGTGTGTGTTGTTCTTGCTCGTGACATCCTGCTTACAGCTGCAGATCATTTGTGGCATCTCTCTCAGGGAAAATAGGATGCATTTGTAATATTAGTGGCGCCATCTTGTGGAAACATATTTGAACAAATATTGGAAATTATTTCAACAAACTGTGGCACATAAAACCACAAACAAAAACAACAATACAATAAAAAATAAGTACTGTAGTGCAAATTTTAATGATAAAAACACAAAAAATGATTTTTGACAGAAGCATTTAAGCTTAAAGGCAGTCATGATGTTTTTATTTTAGCAGGTATAGATAATGAATGGATGGATAAGAGCTTGTTATGAAATAGAATCATAAATAATAATGTAATACTTGTTTACTGTAATACTTTTTCTCGGTAAAACCTTACACACTGATTGTAATATAAATCTATGATTAGTGTTATGTTCCAGAGTACTGTGTAGTCTAGTAAATCACAAACTCGATGCTTTGCTGCCACCTAGTGGTGAAACGTGATGCAGCAAAAACAATCAACATGAAAACAGCTAAAATACATGAATAGAGTTCTGTCAAATTAAATCAGTCAAACTATTGAAAACAGATAATGTAAACGATTATCTCACATAGGAAAAACAAACAACTTCATGAGCAGCCATTTGTCTCAACTCACGAGATTATCAATCTCAACTTTACTGAACTGAAAGATTTGAGTTAACTATCTATGATTGTTGCTAATGATTTGTCTACTTTCTTATAAACATTATTAATTATGGCTGAGTTGTTGGAGTTGCAGCCATAAAGAAAGGGGTAAAAAGAAGAAGAAGTGTGAAGACCCAAGAGTTGGATTACATGAAATAGTTTGATATTGCCCAGAAAAACTTCTGCTCCTAAAGCGACACATTCAAGTTCCACTGAAATGTACAGCTGCTCACACAGACAAATCAATTGTCTCCTGAAAAGTGAATATTTATGGTGAGATGAGACGAAGCTGGAGCTACTTGGCCACAATGACAAGATGTACATTTGGAGGAGTCTTCAGTTTTAAAGCGAAGACAAGGGAGGAAATTTAGCTACTGTGCTAACGCTTGCATATTTACACTGCCATGTACTGTGGTAATGTTGATTAATGTGCAATGTCCTAATAAATATTCTAATAAGAAGAACTGTACAAACTGTCAAGCATGGAGATGGAAGAACATGCTGTAATAGGGCATATTGCACAAAGTGGGTAGATTAATAAAGAAGGTCTACCTACAAATGTTTTAACTGTAGATTAATCTAAAAAGCTAAATCTGTGACAGTAAACTCATTTAAATAAACTTCAACAATTTTGCAAAGAAAGTGGTCAAATATCCATTGATGACTGTAAAAACAGTGGTAAAGATGCAACACGCTACCGAACATTATATATTTTACTTTGTTAGTAAAATTTTGACCCTTTTTTAAATAACTGAAGTTGTATGTTGCATAATCATTTCCCTCAATAAAAAGCACAGTTTGAACAATTCAGCAAAATATCCAAATAAATACAACATTCATACTAATGATGAGTGTATATAAACCTTTGACCACAAGTTTTAATCAGCTGCAACCAGATTTTTGCAGAGTTTGTATCCAAATATTTTGGAACTTTAATGTTAGTGTTTTTGTTCTAAATTGACTAAAGGTTTATTTCTTTAACACCTAATTTCACCAGTCTCTGGTGTAAACAGTTGATTTCAGATCATTTTGTTGTAGATTTGCTTCAGTGTTGAGCATCAATGTTCTGTTGACCCTCTGCAGAGCCTCTGGAACACACAGCTGCCCTCGGTGTCAGCAGTGTCTCATTTCTTTGTTTCTAGATGTAGCAAGGCAGCCTCCAAACATGACATGGCCCTCCGCTAAAAATTGATTGCTGGAAAGAGATTTTCAGTTGGTATTCTGTTCCATCTTTTTACACCCTGAGTAGTCCAAGCCTTCACTGCAGCTACCCCCGGTTCTTACTTACTGCATCACTTTGCTTTTAATCTGCTCTTCAACAAAAGGTTCACAACTCAAATGACCTGAGATCATGTTAGACTGAGACCAATTTTATTTATTTATTTTGCCAGTATCAACTAGAGTTCTGCAGGGAACCTTCTAGAGCAGGGCCGTCTAATCCTGGTCCTCTACGGCCACCATCCTGCATGTTTCACTTGTTTCCCTGCAGAAGCCTGTTAATCACATCTCATTGAATGTATGTGTCTGTTACCAAAATATATCTCATAAAGCAGTGGCCTATGTTTTATAATAATCTTGAGGTAAACATCTAGGCCTGATTAACTGTTAGTCATTCAAGTTAAGATGGCCGCTTCAGCAAACTATAACAAACTTAAAACAAATGGCTACAGCTCAGTTTTGCAGCTACTGACCTAACATTTTGTGTGACAGTAGCTGAAACTTACTTTTAGTACTCTGAGCACAGAATGTGCAAGATCTGTTTTAGGAGTCTGCTCTGTTTTTCTGTTAGCAAAATATCTCATGACCCACTGCACAGATTAAACTTTCATGTCAATCATTAGTTGCACATCTCCAATTAAATTACTTTGAGTTAATCCAATTCAAAATGCCCACCACAGTCATTTGATCATAGAAAACACAAATGAGTTATATAAGTCCTTCGGTCTTTATAAAATATAGCCACATTTGGATGTGGTGGTATCTGAACAATCTTATAGAATTTTTGAAGTGTGATCAAAATAGCTACAACTCTGCCTTTTTTTAAAATATAAAATGATCTTAGTCTGAAACTCTGACATGAAAGGTGGTCAGAGGTGTTTAAAGTATTCAAATTTATTACTTAAATAGAAGTTTGGATACTACAGTTTAAAAATATTTTTTTCAAAGTAAAGGTCTTTTACTCAAATGAAAGTATAAAATACCTAAAATATATGGGAGAAAACCATGAAAGAAAAAAAGGCTTAGTCTGGGTGTCTTGTGGGGGGGGGGGGGGGGGGGGGGGGGGGGGGGGGGGGGGG
>JAUBOC010000127.1:8685366-8696208 GCA_032275365.1 Anablepsoides cearensis | reverse complement strand
ACATTTGTTTAACCTCAAAAGTCCAGTTTTTAAATTAAATGTTGCTGAAAAAGCAAGTTTCTCAGTGGATCTGCGCTAAACAATGCAGCCTAGGTGGAGTAGTTGAACACAGATCCACTGATCCTTTAACACAGAGCATCTTTATAAAACAAGTTGATAAAATAATTTCTAAAAATCTGTATTGTTTGATACAAGTGTGTATTGAACCTAAAGCTCTGTTCGATACGGTTCGATACGAGTACATGTATTGTTGCACCCCTAATATATATATATAATACCTTCAGTGTTTTAAAAATAAAGAAATGTGAGCTTTTGTCTCTTTTTTTTCATTAAGGCTGTGATTTTTTTGTCCATACATCAGTTTGCAACTCCTCTACCACTATAAAAACCTAAAAGGATCTGTGAGAAAAAAAGGACAGAACAGTTGGGTTAAAAGAAAAAAAAAAGAAGTGACAGAAAAAGTAAAGAAAATGACATCGAGACGATTGTGTTGGAAGATTTAAAGTGAAAAAAAAAAAACTTTGCATTTGATCAAAGTAGGTCCCACAGGAAATCCTTTTAATGAGATCTATACAAGAGAAGAAGGGAGGAAGACGAGGAGAAAGAAGAAAAAAAAAGAGGTAGAAGATGCCATTCCTACACAGGAAAAAGGAAGAAAAAAAGATGAATCATGTATCAGTGTGTGTTGAGCGAGGAGGGTGGGAGCGCTGGTGGGACAAAGGGTGTTTTCAAGATCACTTTAACGTCTTCACTGTGGGAGCGTCAGAGGCAAGGCCAGGTTAATTAAACCCAGGGGAGAGGCAGCTGAGGGGGGGGGGGGCGCACATTTGAATATGTCACAGAAATAGCACGAGTGCGTCAGCCGAGGCCGGATGGCGGAGCTCGGCGAGCAAATATGTTGACTATGCAATATACTCTAAAAGGAAGAGAGAGGGAAAAAAAACTGTCAGAGTTAGCAAGAGGTGGCGGTGGGGGATAATTTGTGTGATGCTGATGTTTTGCCTGTCTTTACCCACTCTGTGCCACCGGCTTTCACTGATTTATTAATGTTTGTTATTAGCAGCATTACGCTTGAGGACAATGACTAGAAAAAAAAAGAGAGACTGAAGAAATTTATATGGGACAAATATTGACAATAGCTGACTCCTGGGTATTGGAGAAGAAGAAAAGATGCAAACTATGTTAATGAATGGTAATTAACCACTGGGGTTTGTCTCTCCTGAATCCCAGCTAAATTGGTCCCTGAGTTGCAGAGAGAGACAGTCCTGGCCTAATCCTTTATTATAAAAAGATAAAGGAAAACGACATCATTAGCATATATTTGTGGAGGGAGGGGGTGGAGAGAGGATTAGAAAGTAGAATTATTTCTTTTTAATTCCTGAACGGAGGATTTCTCACACCGATTTTTAATTATACATTGCAAAAAGAAAGTGGTAAAAGAGGAAAACAAAGCAAAGAAAAGGTAAAGAAGTACGAAAAAAAAGAGCACCGTGCGATCTGAAAGGAGGAGTGTGAGCTCTCTTGTGTAGGATGCTAACTCAAGGACAGAGAAGACCAGGATCACCATTTAATATTCAAAATGAATAATAAGAGAGGTGGAAAGAAAAGGAACAGATAAAAGGAATTGAAAGCAGCTCTCGTCCACAGAAGCCCTGCTCCGTATGTGTGCGTTCAACCAGACTGTTATTAATGACGTCAACAGCAGGGGTCACTTGTTACAGACAGGAACCATGCCAACAGGCAGCTGTCAATCACGAGCGAGGCGCAAGAACCCTGCTGTCCTGCAGAGTGCCCTCGGTCATCATCACACACCGACTGACGCTCCTTTGAACTGCTGCAGAGGGCGAGGCACAAAACATTTACACAACAGATATGAATCAAAGTATGGCACAAATTAACTTTTATTCACAAATTATAGCAAAGTTATTGTAAACAGAATAACTACAAATGTTTAGCATGTTTAGTTAGGTAAAAATCAAATTTCCTTCAAAAATAAATCCTTCATTTAAAAAAACATCCAATACAAGCTGATTTTTTTTTGTAAATGTGCTTAATTTTACTTTTGTCAGTTTGGCAACATAAGGTCAACTCTCACACTCCGAGGCCCTCAAGGTGCCAAATAAATTAGGGGGAGTGGTAAAATAAAGTTCACAAAAAAAGTGTAATTTAAACATTAGTGTAAGCATTTGCCTTATTACCCCGGGTCTTCATTGAGAGTGGCTGCACTTTAAATTAGTTTGGCACTAAAGGGCCCTGTCTGATAGACATAGTGCTCTGAGTGCTAACACAGATGTCGAGGGCTCATTTACAAAAGTCGGGGTGCTGCGTTGAGCCAGTGGCCCAGAGTGAGTCGACAGCGCTTTTCTCACAAATATTGGTTCTGCTGCCCCGGCTCAGCTTGGCTCCCACTGAGCAGGAACAGGGTAGGAAAAAAAAAGAAAAAGAAAAAGAAGTAGGGAGGGAGGAAAAGAAGAGGATGACAGTTTTCCCAGCCTCAGCCCAGGGAGTCAGGTTTTTTCGCTGACTGGTGCTGCGAGCGCGGCCAGCTCTTCTGTCAGCACTTTCCTCTCCTTCATCTTCACGTGCACAGCCTCCATTAACTGGCCGGCAGAGGGGATCTGCAGGGGAGGTGAAAGATAGAAAGAGGGTGGAGAAAATGAGGAAAACATACCAATGCACCACTACTTAAAAAATAAATAAATAACATTTTTTTAAAAAACTTGGCAGCTTTTCAGAGTGCCTGTGTGAAACCAGAGAAGCCCAGATGGGGCCCGAGGACTCAGTCAAACTTCTGAGGGACCACTACTGTTTCTAACCGTTTTCATGTGAAGTGTTTCACCAATTCAGAATACAGAGCAGCAGTTTCAGAGCCAAATTTCACAGCTCACTAATTCTAAGCGTCTGTTGTTGATTACTGACAAGACCTCTTGAGCATTAAACAAAAATATTGAGGGTTTTTTTTCCTTACAAATGTCACATGCTTATTTGTAAATGTAAACTGTAGTTGTTTCTTTTGTCCACCCTGAAGGTAGGCCTTTAGTGTTACAGCTTCCTGTATGAAACCGTTCTCTCATCTTGGTGTGATTTATGAAATAAATAACACAGTTGGTTGAAATCAACCTGCTGCTGTTACGCCTCTACGCCATCAATGGAGGCTATCTGAGAATTGTAACTGTCAATATGTGTAAAGGTAAGCTGATATTGCCTTGCTTGGTGCAGGATTTAGAACTGAACATATCTGATACACACTTTACACAGTGGTCTGTGTAAATGTCCAGGTACACGTCATCACTTTGAGATCAAATTGTCCCAGGATGTGGCACAACTGGTGAATTTATGAATAGCCAAATGCAACTTAAAAAGTTGCAGCTACGAACATCGCTGAAGCACTTTGAGCAAAAACACAAAAAGAGAAAAAATAAGAGGATTGTAGTAACCAAGAAAAAAATTAACATACAAACAAACAAGCAGGTTTTACCTTGTGAGAGACATAGAAAAAAAAATCAATCCTTTAAACCACATCAGTCCTTTAACTGCAGAAAAATGGCAGCCATTGACTTGTTTTTATAGAACTGAGGACACATTTTCTCTGGAAGCCCAAGTCTATCTTTTTAACAGAAGTGCCTCGAGGCATAATTGGCATCACTGGGAACATTTACGGGATTGTTTGTTGTGTGAATCACTGAATGGTGTCAATACTGGGATAAAAAGAGGACAACCACTGATGTCCACTAAATCATACATCATTACAGGAGGTAAAAATGAAGAAAGGTCCTGTTCGTGAACTGGATGCTATGAAAACATACGGAAGATGTAAAAAAAAAAAAAAAAAACATAGGTGAAGCTCTTTCTCTAGAACTCTAGATGATTGTTTTGTCCTTAGAATAGATATTAAAAACATACTTATTAATTCACTTGAAAAAAATGTTACATATAAATCCAACACACTTGAAACATTTAGTCCAAATTATGAACTCACAATATTTATTTTTTAACATATATACAAATATTTTCCATGAGCATTTGTGAATTTAAAACATCCTAAGCTTAAATTATTGTATTAGATCTGTTGGCAAAGTGTTTTAGTGAAACAAAACAGTACTGCCATGTGACCTTAAACTATAATTTATCAATTTCTGATACGCCTGGAGAGTGAGAACCTTAGACTTTAACACTTAGGTTACTCCCACACACATATCCAGTCCTCCTGCCCCCTGACACCTCTTCTTCATTAAAGGTAACAGGATCAGGAAACACAAGGACTTGTGTGCCGGGAAGTATGTGTGAAAGTGTGTGTTAACGTGCATGTGTGAAGCAGGCAGCTCCAGGAGCATTAGATGCATCAAAAACACAGCGTTATTCCTCAGAGAACCACTACACTGAAGTAACTGCTGAGACATCTCCCTCTGCCTCCATCCTCCAGGGAGGATTCACTCTCTGTCTCCTGCACACATACACACATTTCCCAATCAGCTAATTGCACTTAGAGCCACTGAGTATGCAAACAAACCCACTAAAATAGAGACACAGCCACAACACAGGGCTCTGTGGGACAGCAGAGTGGGAGACTGGATCATTAAAAGTCCCAAAAAGGGAATATGGGTAAACAAAACTAACAGGTAAACATGAACTAGAAAAACCGAACATGTGACTCTGAGCCAAAAACAGATGTTAAAACCAAGAAATTTATCTCATGTACTTTCAATATTTTTTCAAGTATTTTGAAGTTTTTTTTAAGTGGAAATGAGGAGACTAAAATAAAGTTCTTCATTTTTAACAGCATTTCAACAGGTTTTTCTCGTCAAAGCATACGTGACACTACTGTGACAAAAAATACAGCGTCATTATGTGTGCATAACAATCCACCGATGTCTCCGATACTTCTAGTCAAAATGACTTGCAATTACGAACAGATTAAGAACAGAAAAGACTGTACCAAATGAGATCAGTCTGTACATGTGCTTATTAATTATGCTCATATTATTAAATGTACACAAAAATGTAGTTTTTGCACAAAAAGAGAGATCCATCAGCAAAACTGTAAAATCTGTGCTAAACTGTCTATAAAACAGGGAAGAATGTCAGTGATCGATGCAGAGAAGATAAGCCTACTGGCCTCGACTCTTTGACCAATCAGCAGTCTGCAGTGTCAGTCTGGTTTTGCTATCATTTTTTTACCAAGTACTTAAAAAAATGTAGTAGTTATTATTGGTTATCTGAAACCAAGTCCGACTGCACTGTGCCAGACTGTGTGGAAACAAAAATGCTATAAGATTTAATCTGGGGATTCCGAGTTTTATAAATGTCCCTTTCAGGACCCATCCACATTTCTTAAACTAATTTAAGATTTAATAATGTTAAAAACTGATATTTAGTGTTTGCGCCTCCTGTCCACACCAAAAAATACGATTTTGGTGAGAAAAATATATATCTATTTTTAATAGGGTTTCCAAAGAAAAATCAAAGCACATATTTTAGTGTTTCCATGTGGACACAAGCTTTCAAAAACATTGACACAGCAAACTATTTTGTCTAATAGGCTTACTCTCATTTAGTTCACTAGAAACCACCAGGCATGAACCTGTTTTTACAAGTCCTTGTTCTGTCTTGATATATATATTTTTTTGTCTTTAGGAAGTCAAACATTAATTGTGTTCTGAGATGGTGAGTGGAAACTAATAATAAAAATAAAAAAGTTTTGCAAGAATATTAAGCCAAGTTAATCAAGTTCTCTCTTTATTTTGATATGTTGGACATGCCGGGATGTAGTTTAAATTAAAGTTGCTGATCCTTCCTTGGAACTTGTTTTGTGCGTAAGAGCACCCAAAGGTCCTGCTATAGCTGATATTCTGTCCAAAACAATGTTAGACATTTCTGGCATTTTGGTTTCTTTGTATTTCATATTTAATTATTCTTTTTTTTGATTCGCCACCTACTTCAACAGACTCCGGCAAAAATGCTCATCCAAATGCCCACAATTGGGACAGGCCTGACTATCATCTGCTTTCATCTAACTGCCACATTGGCTGGGGACTGATACCCTGCAGGATGGTTGGAGGTAAGCTCTGAAGCAGCTGCTCTATGGGATCCCCTGGGCTGCTTAAGGCAGTGTTAAGAACTGGCACTAATGTTATGCTACAGTTGATTTTGCTAGGCCCCTGTCCCCTTTGGCAGAACTATCACTAGAACCACCGATAAGCAACACAACCACTGTTTTGCAAGAGACCTTGTCCCCTTTGGCAACACTAAAATAGCTACTGTAGCACTAAGGCCTGCTAACTTACATCTATTACTATTCAACAGGCCCTGCAGAGGAGACCTTTTTCTCTTGGTAGGTGATTTCATGAGCATATTTCAGCAAACTGAAGTGCAAAGCCACTGACAGGTAAGTTTATATCATACATATACGTCATTTATTCACACAATGCGCGTGTGTGTGTGTGTGCGTGCCTAAGAATAAGGCTGCAAGCGAAAGGTGTTTTTATGAGCCAATTAAATGACACCACCATTCTATAGCCTGAGGCACACCTGAAGGCGAGGAGCAACTCAAAGTTGTAGCACTCCAGTGACCATTGTGTTACAGTGGCTTTACACACAAGAACTTTTTCCCCCCGTCCTTTTACATAAAAGATCAATCATTCATGCACTCGTTTTGCCTTTTTCCCTTGGAACAGGTTGGCACAATTATTTTCAAGGGTCCAATTTGTAAGTCGTTGTTGAGCTTGTGTGAAGCAGCTGGATATCTAAATGAGGAGGAAGGGGAAATATCACAAAGTGTAAAAGAGACTTTAAAGCGAACATCAGCATCTCATCAGCAAAGTGTGCCCTGGAAGTGTAGAGTTCTGCTAGAAAAAAATATATAGTTTTTGGTCTTTTTCAATTTGTAAAAGGAGCGCCTCTAACTCTAAGAACTTTTATAAAGTTACAGTACTAACAATTAAAATATCAGAAACTAACTTGTACTATGAGTATTTTAAAGGAGAGCCAAAGGATACCTGCAATAAATGTTGTCCCTTGCTAGTGTGCAAGCTCCGATCTAGGCCACTAGTCAAGGTAAAGTAGTTTTGGTAGTTTCATCACAGACGGGGAAAAAAACAGCTCTTTGATCTAAAGTCCTTTCACTTTTGTTTGAAAATCAAATTTATTAAACTTGGGAATAACAACAATAACAGCATGGTAAATAGATTAAAAAAAGCACAAAGGCACCTAATAAAAAGTCTTGCATTTGATTATCTCCAATAATGAATATGTCACATTAGAAAAGAGGTGCTCAGGTTAAAAAAGAAAAAAAAAAATCACGAAAGCACCAACAAGCCTATTCTCTTGCTTTTCTTCGTAATTACCTACCCCTGCAGCAGTAAAGATCCCTCTCTCCTTCTCCCTTTTGGCCCTAGAGACTGATATGAAAGGGAATTGGACACCTGGGGCCACAAATACTGTAATTAAAAATTGCTCATTTTCTTGATATGTTGTTTGGAAACATCATTTCAATGTGCAACATGCATTTGTTAGGGATCTGACCTAAATATACCCAAGATTAAACAGAGAAGCACCAGGTCTTTGTTTCAGGTTTCTACTCATTAGGTGAGAAAATGAGGTGGTTCAGCCATGATGCACAGAAAAAAATAGAAAGGTGATATCAATAAAAAAAAAAAAGAGATGCAACCTTTGGGTGAAACTCAGCAACCCAGAACACAACTTCAAAATAAGTTTTACTGGCCGAGATAATGTACTGAAAAGCTCTATACAAGTGACAATGCTGGAAGAAAAGTGTCACAAAAATCTGCTTAGTCATGCTTCCTGTGAAGGTGTGTTCACTGAGGAAATACCCAAGGATCAATAAGCTGTTTCTACAACCTCCATTTTGTAAAATTTAGAGCAATTGTTCAGCTATCCTGAAGTGGGTCTCTTTAGAAAAATTATGAACAATTTATATTTTACCTGTTGTACATACTTCTTTAAAACAGCCTCAGTTTGGTGAAAGAGTTTGATTTGATTGACGAGCTAACAACTGGTCTGATTGGGGCTAAAATCTGAATAAATTTTTGCCATTCCTAATTTCCTTGTTTGAGTCACAAAGGTCGTTTCAAAGTGGTTTCACTGTAGTTATGGACATGTTCAAAGAATTTGTTTGACAAATTTATTTTCAAAGTAGAGTTGCAGTAAGTGTCTCTAACTCATTCTGATTTTGTTGCAGTGATTTCCAACTCATCAAGAGCACAGGAGCTGTATTTATAGCTCTCTAAAAGTCTAAAAACATGTCAGTGATGGTTAATATTTATTCAAAAACTTTTTAATTGCAGATTCTTCCTACATGCAGATGTCAGACTTTCTAACCAGAACCACACCCAAAAGTCACAATAAATATTTACAAAAAAATCACAATTAAAATTGAAAGAAAATCACAATAAGTGTTTACACACCTGCTGCTGCCTGCACAATCATTTGTACTGTTACTACTCACTGTCATTAACAATCACACTACTACTCATTTATATTATTACTAATCTGAGCAATCACCTGCTCTGTTATTACCCATTTTGAACCTTAATAATTCTGCTGTAATTGCACATCTGTGTTTCTTGTTTGCATTGTGATACTTTACAGTTAATAGTCTGTTGAGATTGTTTTTGCACTGAAAATAGGCAATTTCTGATTCTGATTCCTAATGTCAGATTCTGATAGTCTGTCTCTAAAACAAAACATCTTTTTTTAATTCTTGCACAATTCATTATATTATATTTTTTATTATTAGTAGTCGTATCATGGCTAGTCAGTGTTAATTTTGTTTTTTGTGCACTATCTATAGTTTGTAAAATAACTAGTGTGTGAACCTCTGTACGGATGCTGCTGCTGTGGTACCTGAATTTCCCCCTCGGCGGGACAATTAAGGCTATTTCTATTCTATTGTATTCCTAAATGTGCCTACCTTCATTTCAAAAGTGTACTTTAGATTGAATCATAAATATGGAGACAGATGCCAAAGTGAGTACAAAGAGGGCTTAACTTAAACAATGAAATTATGTCCCAGTATGTAATTTTGCAAGTTGTGCACACAAAAATAAGCCGTGAATTAGCTGCACAAAACTGTCCAAGTTTTAGTCAATAACAAGTTTATAATAGTAACAGTTCAGATAATACTTTAGGATAATATCTGTTCATAACAACTCTACTGAACTCACTTCAAAAGATCTTAACTATTGCTTTAAGCTTAATAAACCAAAATCCTCATATTGCACTCTGATATTTGTGCGAACTTCACCCACTCCTCTCTTGGGAGCCCCATTTCCCAGTCCCCACCTCTGATCCAGTGACATATTTACAATACAAAGGCTCGCCTGAAGTCCCCCTCACTCTCATACAAACACACTTACAGAGATAAAAAGAGTGGCTGATTTAATTAGCTCAGTCATTAAATGAGGCTTAATTAGTCACTTTCCTTCAGAGAGAAGTTTGATACTCTGAGCTGTTCCTCGTCATTACAGCAACATAATGAGCCACACAGCACAAAAAACGCTACCCCAAACGCTCGCAGCATCGACGACAATAGAAAAGTTTCCCGGCACATTAGAACTGAGAGGAAACACAGCCGCTGATGTGTTGAAAAGCATGAATGCCTAATCCCATGAAAGCGTCAATACCAGGAGAAGCTTTGTTGAGAAGTGACATAATTACAGTCTGCTATTTAACACTCATTAAAGAAATGAGCAAAAGCTAACCCTCTCTAAAGTTTGATAAGGGTTTGAAATTAAAGGAATTATTTTAGGCCCCTAGACCATCCATAAATGCCTTTGATGTTTTATAACAAGTCCGTCCCAATTGGTCCATCTTGTCTACCAGTCTCTTAATGTAACGTCCACCTGCTTGTTATAGCTCAGAGGCTGATAAGAAGTGATGCTTGTACGTCTCCCTGGGGTGTGATTGGGAGGTAAATATTAGCAGGCCCTCAGCGCCACCCCACACCAGTAAAACAAACCACTGTCCTCTCATAAAGGAATCAACAGTCAATGACTTTTTAAATGTTATTATGCTGTCATGAGGCTTGAGATAGGTATATGCGTTCAAAATGAGTCTGAAAAATCATCTGGAGGGAATGCGTGTGTGTTTGTGTGCATATACACACAATCGTCCTGTTCATTATTGGCCAGCAGCAGAAGCCAGTCATTTCCCTGTCTTCATAAAGACCCGGCCCATTAAATTCTACCTCCAGTCAATAATTAGGACTCCACAAATAAACCAAAGGCAATTAAATCAATGCTTCCCCGGGCCAGTGCATGGATCCCATGGCCCACATGGACACTCCATCTTCACTGCTGGCCTTATTCATGGAAGGTTGCGGTGGAGCCACACAGTGCACCCCCTGGCCTGCTCATGATTATTAAGGAGCACTGTCCCTTGATCTTAGCTGTGGAGACCTGTTTATGGTGGCTCTCTCCTGAGATGCATAGGGGTTGATTTCATTAACTCATCAGTGGAAGTGAGGGTAGAACAAATGAACACAATGTTTCATTTCATTTTGAGTGGACATGTGGGGAAGAGGCGAGAGGAAGGGGACTCCTGAAATCTATGGCACTTCTTTGGCTTTAAAGAAGCTGCAAAGCTCCTCATCCACAGTTACTCACCTCTATGTCTGCAACACTCGGTTTGCTCGGATCACCAAGGTTTCTTTCTTGTTATGTTGACGTGGCAGTGCATGACAGTGACTGTTAACAATAACTTGCACACAACACAGACACCTCTCTGGAGCTCTTTCACATTGATAACCATGACCACACACACACACACACACACACACACACACACACACACACACACACACACACACACACACACACACACACA
>JAUBOC010000127.1:8645792-8661226 GCA_032275365.1 Anablepsoides cearensis | reverse complement strand
AATCAGGTGTGTTGGAGCAGAGAAACAAGTAAAACATGCAGGGCTGCGGACCTCGAGGACCGGAATTGATGATCCCTAAAACATGCAGGATGGTGTGCCTTGAGGACCAGGGTTAGAAAACACTGCTCTAGTAGTTTAGTAGCTTCTGAAACTCAAGCATTTTGTAAGTTATAAACATTTATTCATATTAATTTGACACACCTAAAGTTTCATCACTGGTGTTGAATGATTCAAGTATCACGGTTTTTAAGAACATTTTTCAGCTAGTGGAAAAAAATGGATGGCAAAGGTACAAAAAAAAAAAAAACTCAGTAAAAATTACAATTTATTTCAGTATTTAATTTCCTTACAGCTTCATTATATATATAAAGAAAAGTAGAAGAGGAAGCAAGAAAGGACTGAAGACATAAACCCAGAATGCATGACTTAATAAAGGAGGGAGGCAAGAAAGGAAGCAAAAGGAGAGGGCAGAATGGCTGAAGGATCAAGAGACAGAGCAACACAAACAAGTCTCTGGGAAACTGCCATGCTACCTATCACATGATGGCCCCTGCGGAGACTGTCCTAAGCCAATTACAAGCAGAGTTTTAGTTAGAGAGCCGGCCAGGAGTGGCTGGAACAAGTCCAAAGTCTATCACCTCTTGCCCTTTCCAGAGAGGGCAACAAGACCTAGCTTTGACCAGTCAGTCGGCTCCAACTTTCTCTGGTGGAGTGGCATTAATACTGCAGGAGGGAAGAGGAAACAAACAGGAAGACAGCAATTCCCCCTCCGTCCACTCATTCACTCAACAGTGAATGTGTATGTTTGTGTGTGTATATACACCTGTGCCTTTATACTGTGTCTAAGGTCTCGCTGGGTTTCAGCAATGCCTGGTGGGTGCACAAGGGCCACTTCCTGGGTGGCAATGTTATGAAAGATGAACTTTGACTCATGAGTCCACAACACCGTCTTACACTCTACTATTTTGCACAGTGAAAATACAGACATGCACCTAATTAAATGTTCAACTGCTGCAGCTGTGTCTGAATTCACCAAAAGCAGTCTCCTGCGTATAAAATTAATGACCGTATCTGTCAAAATGTTGGCATGTGTGTATGTGCCCAAATATGCTGATGTTTACAAGGAGGCCTTGACAAGAAAAAAAAAAAAAAAAAAAATTTAGGACAAATGTTCCTGTGTTTTATTTATACTGTATTCCAAGTCTTAAAGTTTCCTAGCTGAACATAGACACTAAATAACTAAAGAGCTGTGTAGCATGGGACTCTATAAAGCAACAGTCACCTTGTATGTTTCTGTGAGCACCAGCAGATATCGGAGGAATGTAACTGGAAGTGACATTTTGTTGTGGACAACTTGCTTGTTGAAACAAAACACAAGAGGAAACGATGGCAGCATCATAGAGACACAAGTAAGGCTTTTGTTTTCCGACTTTTCTGCTCTGTGGATCCAACTACCTCAGATAAGGGTAGGTCTACAGAATACTCGTTTAGGATAAATAATCAAAATAATATGGTGAAAACTGACTAACATTTAAAACCGGTCTTTTCTCAACTACATCTCCCCGTCTAGTTACCTGTGTGAGGTGCTTGCTGCTGCCGAGTTGCTCAGTGAGAGCGTTGAGCTGTGTCGTGATCACCTCGTTGGCCCTCCGCAGCTCTTTGGCTGAGAGCTGAGCATCTTTCCTGGCACTTTGCAGGATGTCTATGTGGCGCTGAAGAGATTCAACGCGCTGCTGCAGAGAAGAGAAGGAGTAGTGCAACCTCTTCCTCCTCCGGCACGTTCGGTTCTCTCCTCGTGTCCCTCGCTCCCAGGGCTCATGCTGTTTATCATCTAACAGGAGGAAGAACGCGCAGCTGCCTCACAGTTGACACGTGCAGAAAACCTCAACATCCCTACCTAGATACTCCAGGGGGGTGTTAACAGGTGCACTGTATGTGAAAACTGTGATAAATTTAACTACAATGATTAACAATATTTATCAGTAACTGATTCAGTAGTTGAGAAAGAAACACTAACCTTCTCAAATACTTGTTTCTGATCTACAGGAAATAAATGTTTTGTTTGTGTTTCAACAGCTGATCATAGTTTTGTAGTTTAGTGTGAATGTGAGAAAGTAAAACTTGTGCTACCTTGAGCAAATACATCACGTTGATTTTTCCTGGATCCTGCTGCCAATGCTTCTGTGTTTGAAATCAGCGAACACCTATAGGGCTAAAAGAACATGAAAGTCAGAGAGTATAATAAAAAAGTATCTGTTTAATAATACACAGCAGTTGACATGTTGTGCTTTCTGAGATGGGAGTTGGAAGAGACACCGTGATCACAGGCCGTGCTCAGCTTAACGCAACAAGACAAATCACTCTGTGCTTAAATAATTCACCTGAGCGTGTTCAACCAACTCCAACCTGACTGAGTCTCAGTGTGGAAATTACTACTGACAGATGCTTGCAAATGACGCCTTTGTTCAATCACTGTCTAGGAGCCCTGATTCACTCCCACAGTATGATGATTGTGATTTGCACACACAAGTGTGTACATGACAACTCCCAACTGCAACCCTGTTTGTAATGACATCAAAGTGGAGCGCCCCACCACCACAGTTCTCCTTCCTCTGTGCTTACACTCTTTGTATGACGGTCAGGTAAGATTTGATCAGAGAAAAGTTTGATCACAGGCAGAGAAGAGAGATGAACCCTTTGGTTTGTGACATGTTGCGAGGGACTTTGGCTGTCAGAGAAATGTGTCCAGGCAGAGCTGATGGGCATCTAGAAAACGGAAACTAAAGAGGGATTTGAAAAAAAGGGTCCTGACAGCTCCCAGGTTACAGATGCAACACTGTTCATTTCCTATCCTTGTTCTACCTTGCTGTACTCATTGCAAAGAAAAAGAGAGAGAGAAAAAAGGACATTTTTTTAAAAGGTCTTTGTCTTTCCTCTCATCTTGACTGACTTTTCTCTCTTGGGTGTTGAGCTACAGTGAAGTGGTTCAACGTGGACAAGTGCAAGGGTCCAGGCCTATTGATTTCATGGTGTGAGAAGATAAAGAACAGAGGCAATGACAGCCACCTACACAAATACATCAGTGTGAGTGGAACTAAAAGAGTCTGACCTGTTTAAAATGTGGGCCGCAGTTTGGAACAAGTAAGAGGTGAAAAACGTTAGAATAATATAACTTGTAATGAAGGGATGTGTATCACCTGCTGCCTTGAATGCGCAATATTTAAACAAAATGTGTCATTTGTAAGCATTTGGATTGCAGTGTGATCATTTTCTGAGGGTTTCATTAAAATCTTTTTGCTGGTTAATGAAATATTTTGGTAAATGACACACACACAAACACACAATCTTTCATGGTGGTGGGCAATAGCTATAAGAGCAACAATGAAATACAGTTTTGAATTCACTTTAATGATAAAAACATGCAAAATTTCCATTATGACCAATTTTATCAAATCCATGCACCCCAATCACTTCAGGTTCCTTCTACTCGCTGAAGGAAACAGTCTGAAGAAGCGATCTGAGAAAAAAGCATTGATTTTGTGGCACAACACTGTTGCTGCAGAGCGAGTTGGGAAGTGGTTATTTAATTTGATTTAGTGGTTCTTTTACGTCTTACAGGCTCTGAGATGCAAAATAAATTTGAAGCTGAGGTTTTGTATACCTGCAAAATGGAGAAAAGTTGACACGTATGCATATGTTTTAATTGTAAGAAGAAAAAAACTGTCATAATAAATCCTTTACAGACAGAATGGTAGTTTTGACGCTTTAGGATTCATTAAGATTATATGATGATTTTAACAGTGGAACATTGGTTTTGTTGGAACAAGGGGAAAAACAAAATGAATATAAAACAATTTAACGTGCAGACACTATTTATTAGCTGACTATTTGCAAAAACAACAAAAACTTGTTTTGTGAACTAAAATCGGCAGGAAAATACACTAAACACACAAGTCACATCTGAGTAGAGAAACTTTTTTCTTGTCTAATAAATAAAAAAAAAAGAAAAATAAGAAATACCAACCTTTCCAGAGGTGTGATGTCTGTGAGCTGCTGTCCCAGAGGGCACCCTGTTGAGACTATCGGAGTACTCCTCACCACTGTCACTGTAGAGAAGATGAAGTTTATTTATTTAAAGAGAACAAGTTTTAACCTACAAGTCTGGTTTAAGAAAAAAAACTACTGGCCAAAAAAATCCAATTTACTTTTTATGGTTGATTTAGTTGACATCAAGCAAAAATATGTGCATTTCTACCCCCCTCTTTCCAACAGAAAATCAATGTCTCGTCCAATTTCTGAGCTAGAAGTGTAAATGTGGGTGTAAATTAAGTGAAAAGCTGCAGTGTCTGATGCTGTTGGTGAATGCATCAACATGTATGAGAGTGGCTGTGGCCTTCATTAGCCCTCCGTGTGTGACAGACATGCGAGGGGCACGGCTGAGCAGAGCCATGCAAACTTGCATCTGATAGACGCACGGTAAGGGCTTCCTGAGACACACACACACACACACACACACACACACACACACCTTCACACACACACAGGCACACAGGTTTATTGACAGTGACCTTTGACGTGAAGGTGGAAGCCAGTGACATTTACGCTGGCGGGTTTATTAAGGTGGGGCCTGGGAGAAGCAGCAGAGGTAAAGACCACTGAGAAAGGATCTAACTGGAAGATGACATGGCTGGGGGCTAGCCGGGGTTAAAATCAGTATGGTGGGAGCTCAGGAACTTGTTGAGGATTACTAATCACCATTTCCAGAGACCAAAGTTCCATTCATTCAATAAAGAAACTACCCAGTAGATGGTGGTGAGATTAACATTTTTAAGTGAAAGTTAGCCTGAATATGAGTGAATTATTCTTACTTAAAAATTTATACTTCCTTATATGCTGAGTTTCTCCTAGCTTGATTCTCTGTCTCTGCTTATGTCTACAATGAACCTGTGGAGGTTCAATCCATGAGAGTAACAACTATACACACATGCCAGTAAATTTGGTCCATCAACATATATTAAAGCAGATCATGTAATTCTATATGTTTAGGCCAAAAGAGGAACAGTGGCTAGAAATATTTTAACATCTACATAAAATTCAAAATGCTAAACTAGCCATTTACTTAGGTAAGACCCTCTCATTATGTAAACAAACTCAAGTGTGTGCCTCTAAGTCTAATACTGTGTGGGTGAATTACATTTGGGAGAAAATTTAGGGAAATTCTGAGTTGGTCTCAGATTTAATCCCACTTGAAAGGTCTGACCACTTTAAACTGCAACATCTGGACCCTGCCAGTATCTGTCTGCCTGCAGTGTGGCCCTTGTCAGGATAGCTTAAATAGGCTTAATTAATGGCAGAGATTTAGACTGAAAAGACTAGGGAAGGTACAGGATTTAATCTACTCATGTCACTTATTTGTAGATGTGCAAGGGTAAAACTTCCTCTGGTTATAATACACCTGGATTTTCATGTTTGTCAAGAGATTTGAAATGCTATGTTTTCTATAGTATATTTTTATACTGCTATTTTATAGTAATTGTAACATTTTTTACATTAGTTTGTCCAACAAACCATTCTTGTTGCATGTATTGCAAATCAATTTATTTCTATAAATATTATCGTCTATGAATTTGTGGTTGTCTGTACTAAGTTATAAGTCAAAGTATCTGTGAAAATGGCTTATCCTTTCAGCTTAAAAAGAACGGTCCTTCCTTTGCCATGACATTAGGTATCAACTACTTTTAAATGTTTTTAACTAGAACACCAACAAGCTAAAAAGATAACACACTACTTGAAAATGGGGAGCCATTAAAAAAGTGTAAACATGGCTTATGGTGATCCAGACTTCCCTCTCCCCATCCACTTGGGCCAGCTCCTCTCTGGGAATCCCAAGGTATTCCCAGCGTATCCTGGGTCTTCCTTTGGGTCTCCTCCCAGTGGGACGTGCCCGGAACACCTCACCAGGGAGGCATCCAGGAAGCATCTGAACCAGATGCCCGAGCCACCTCAACTTTCAAGAATTTTGAAAAAGTAAAACTACAAACTCAGAAAGTAATATTTAACAGTCTTTCACCTAAATGAAGAAATGCATTGGACAGATCTTGTTGATTTTTAGGCGCTTATAGAAACAGTGTGTGGGCAACGCCACACTTTCGATAATCTGACAAGGTACAACACTGATTTATTGTTGACTGGTTTCCAAGACACTTGTGCCTTCTTTAATTTGTCGACAGATCTTGTTATGATCTGTCTTTGGAATACACATTTAAAATAAATTATCTACATTTCTACAATAACTGGCTCTAATTTGGATCTGAAAAAATGCTGACACTTTCAGAATTGTCAGCTACATCCAAATTTCAACATTTTAAAAGTAGTAAGAGGTACTGAGTGAAGAAAAAAGTCTGACATCTTTATTTGATGCCTAGGCTAAAGCTCCTGTGACAAAAACACTGCATTTCTGAGAGCTTATAGCAAACATAATTTTGAAGAGGTGCCTGAAAGATAAGACACACAGAAGGCATTACAGTATCAAATCAATTGACAGGTGCCTTAAATAAGACAACACCTCAGGTTAAACCCCTTTGTTCACAAATCCGCTTAGATCCTCCTCTCAGGTAAAAGCGTTTATTAGACGGCTGCTTATTAGCCACATAGAGAGGCATTAGGAAAGCTGGGCATTGCTGCACCCAGTCCCTATTAAATGGCCTCATGCGGATAGAGCTGGTGTGGATTACAATGGGATGAATTAGTTGGTGAAGGGATGGTGAGTAAGCAGGACTGAGGTAGAGAGACCAGTTTGAGTAAAGAAAGGCATACAGGAAGAAAAAAAAAATAGTGTTTGAGAACCATTCACTTCTCAAAAGATGTTGGATGAGTGGCCTTTTTTTTAGCATGAAACATACATGAAATATTTACTGTCAATGGTTCCTAATTTAGAGGGTGTTAAACAGCTTGTAGACATCTGGTACTGATTTGAGTCGGGTCATTCAAAATTTATCTAACCAAATTAGGGCAAGCAGAAAAGAGAGGAGTGTGGGTCTGTATGTGTGTGTTGGGAGGTGGTAAAGGGGTGGCTGGAGGAAATAAGAACAGTGCGCGCACACACACACACACACACACACACACTGACATGCCACAAGATAACCAACATAACTAGACACAAGGTGTGAAAGGCTTACAAGCATATATGGTTGTGTATGTATAAATGTTGGGTCCTTGCAGTGGGATCCTTAGTGCCGTCAGGGGGGTTTGTAAATATGCAAAGAACCAGTAAATTAAATCAAACTGCCAAACTGTCAATTTCGGGGTAGCGTGACTAGCTCATGAAAATGGCATCACTGGAAGGTATCAAGGCTTTGGCGGCCCCCTTATCCCTGGGCTTTTCTGGCATCCGTTCAACTTTGTGTAGAGAGGTGGCTAATTTTGCATGCAAATTTCAGTCAATAAGCTCCAAGCAAGTCGTCCCAGGATATTTCAAAGGATCTGACAGTAGATTCTCCCTCCTCTCTCCTTCTCTCTCTATCATTCTTGCTCACATTCTTCTTTTGGCTCCTGAATACCAACTAGACAGACAATGAAATTCAATCACCCATTTGCTTACACTTTTGCATATGCACGTTGTCCCCTTGATGCTCCATACCCCCACAGTTCAGCCAGCCCTTCCTCTCAGTTCTTAGCTCCTAAAAATAATGAGGGGTTTGGAAGAGAGAATAAGTGTCTGTGCGTGTGCGTGTGCATCATTACCTATCTACGCTCATGTCCTCCCACTCGTCCTTAGTGGGACTGGGGCTGCGGCCTTGCCAGCTGATGGCTTGATTGGAGCTGACTGTTCGGTGGCTGCGCTGGTGTAGAAGACCTCTGTGTCTGGCTGTCTTGAATTTGACCTTGCCGCTAATGCCGTTAGCGATCCCAGATGCCCGTACTGGTCCTGCTGCACGGTTCCTGTAGAAGTCTCTGGCTGCTCTGACGATCCCCAGTTCTTGTCTCAGCTTGAGCAACTGATGATGAAGCTTGGTAATCTCTTTTTGAGACGTGGCCAGCCGGACTTCTAGAGCCATGATCTCACCACCGTGTTGTTCCTCCTGGGCCAGGGCCTGGGCACGGGCCGCCTCGTCCAGGACAGCCTCCTGTGTTCGCAGATGATTCATGGAGGCTTGGAGTCTGCAGCAGTTTTGGGCCAAGTCTTCATTGGCTTGAAGTAACAGTTCTTTCTCTTCTCTCAACCTGTTCGTCTGCTCCTCCAGTGACAGTATTTTCTGCTCCAACTGCTCAGTCTGGAAGTATCAAACAGAGTTAGAAATAATGTATTTTTTCATTATATTTTTTACAGTAGAAGTGATTATAAATCGGAATTAACCCTTTTTTGTTGATCTTCAGTATTTTTGAAAAATGTTGAGAAATGATTTGACTTGTGACAGAAAATGTCAGTGATTTCCCTCTCCCTCGAGGCTATGGACATTTGACTGGCACCCCTTTTACCCTGAGCTCCTTTAACTAGACAGCAACCAGGAGCACTTAGTCTTTTTGTTAGATCTTCAATCGAAACTGTTTAAGAGAACAGGGGCTGCCTGCTGGGTTTGTGCCTCCAGGCAATTTTTTCCTTTTATTTGGTTCTCACACTGCCTGCTGGTGTAGCCTGATACCTTTCAAACAAAATTAGATGACGATTCTCATTCCTGATGACTTGCTGTCATGAAAGCTGAAATGAAGCAACGCATGTGTAAAATAAAATCAACCTCTAACATATGATTCACATTAAACTACCATTTTCAAGATAAAACATTTGTCACTATTTATATATATATTTTGTAAATACAAAAAATACAACTTTCAGGCCGACACTTGACTTTGAAGTGACTACAAAGTGAGAAAAAAAATTAAAATTATACCTGAAAGAGTAAAAGCAAATTTTCTAATCGAGATCTCCCTGGAGATGCTTCTGTCAAGTTTCTTTTATTGATAATGACAAGGAGCACTTAGTGATGGCATAGTGCCGTACCTTTTTAAATGACTGTTCCATTCGGCCTGAAGAAAGAGAAGCCTTAATCGGAGTGCTGCTTTTGACCCGCTGCTCCTCTGCCATTTGCTGAAGCAATTCTGCAAAGAGGAACAAAGCTTGTTATTGTGACACACTGTGTCAAAATCAGGTGAGTCAATCAATGGAAAAAATAATAAAAAGGATACATTAAATCAATTACCATTAGTAGGGTCTAATTTCTTTTGTGAGGCCTGGTTTAATTTTTTTCTCTTCTTTTGTCAATCACAGCACAAATGCTATTTTTGTTCAAAGATTTGCACAGCTAAAATTCCCCTCCTGTTTTGAAAATTTTACCAAACACATCCCTTTTTTTTTACTCCAGATTAACAAAAAAGGTGTTTTATTCAGTCGTCCGCAAGGAAATAGAAAAACACTGTTCAAAAGACACAAGCTAGTACTTACTATGTGCAACCTCTCTCTAGGGATCTTAAACAAACCAAGAGCAGTGCTCGATTCCCAGGTGAACATACAGCCCCAGGCTGCACTGCTTTGTAGTCCATGGTGTTTCCTCTAAGGACATTTAATCTCCACAGAAAAAAAACACATGCTGCTTTATTCTGGGAACTTCAATGATGGCATTGGCAAACATGTGATTTAGGTTTTATAATAACAGAACCCGAGTAAAAATACAAGAGTTCAGAAATATTATGAACTCAGAAATATTATGCACACACACAATTCTATGAGCTATCGTGTCACTATCTGACACACAATATCTGCTAATATTTTTTGTTCACCTATGGACAAAGGGCAATGCAAAACAATATAAAACTTTTTGCCTTTCGCTCTCTCTTGTTAAACTTTCATGACAAGACGACCAAAATAATTTGTACAATGAGTTGAGAACATCAAATATTCAGGACCTTGACTCTTCAGGTCAGTTATCTTGTTGAGAATGAGCTAAAAAAAAGCCATTGATGGAGAAAGTAGAAAGAGAGCGGGCTCTGTTGTAAAAGAGCTGCTGCTCTCTTGCTTTGCATTGACGCCTTGCCCAGGAAAGTTTGTTACATTGAATTAGCCTGCCCTTTTGTCTTCCTTATGTGTCACATTAAATCACACGGAGCACCAAATAGGACAGGAGGGCTGCTGTGTTCATTGGGTACATAACCAGGTTGAGAGACAATTATCCAGCTTCAGCACGAGTGGCATGGGAGTTGGCACCTCAGCACTACCTTGATAAGAAGACGTGGTGGCTCCCCAGTCACCTGCCAATGAAGGAGGTTCTGGCACTGCCGCATACATTAACGTCCCTCCCGTGTCTCCTCATAGGATGTAGCTCAAAAGCCGTGTTCCTTTCATCTGCCCCCTTTTGTTAGTGTGATCTTGGTGTCAGCTCTTCAGCTCTCCTCCTTTTTTTGATTGGGTCACACGAGTTCTTCTACATTGTGGCCTCTCATGCTTTCACTTCACACAGAGTCCTCATTTTCAGGTTTTAAGCAAAAGCTTAATTTAAAGCCCAAAAACAATCTAATACAATGGGCATATTAATAAAAAATGCTTATTTTATTTGCCAAATTATCTTTTATTTTGACAACCTAATGATAAAATTATATGAGACGAACAATAAAGGCTTTTTGTGTAACACTTTGAGTGATTACTTGTCAAGATTTCCAAACAAGACCATCAATGGGAACAAATCCAGTATTTTAATTAGTGTTATCCTTTAGATCACATGCTTGCATCTCCACAGATACCGGCTATGAAGAAACTGAAAGTAATCTAGAAGAGATCTGTTATTGAACTAATTAATTATGGCCACTGGTTAAAGTGTTCAGTATTAGACAATGTCACAGGTTGGATTAAAAGTGATGTACTTTTAAACACTGAGGATGATGTATGCAGACAAGATGGACACCATTTGATCTCAAAGTCAATTTGCCAGAAGTTGATCAAGTCTTAATTGAGTTGTTCTGGTAATTCCACCGGGAGTAGTGTTATTAATTCTCCTCAATGCACATTTTCCAGAGGCGACATGCAGTTTTCCACTGCCAGAGATGAAACCTTATTTTTGTTTTTTTTAACAGCTTGTGTAAAACAACATATTGTAGATATTTGCTGCAAGTTTATAACAGCTTGTGTAAAACAACATATTGTAGATATTTGCTGCAAGTTTATATTTCCAGACTAAAGGACAAAAAAAAAGCTGCAGGAAAAAAACATGGTTAAATTGTATTTATTTATTTTTATTGTAGCTGTCCTCTCCCTAAAACCTTGACAATAAAAAAAGGTTTACCTTGATGATCATTCGTGAGGCACATGTGGAGCTTCTTTACTGTGGCCCGGTCCATAGCAGCCTGCACTCGCAGCATGTCCAGTTCCTCCTCCAGGCCAGCTCTGCAGACATACGTACTGTGTAAACTTTCGTCAGACAATTGTTACACTAATCAAATTTAAACTCACATTTAGAGGCTTATTAATGTGGGTTTTTTTTTTTACAAGTAATCATTTTTAAAGAAAAAAATCTGTGATAAATGAGGTAAATTTTTTGGAATGTGAGAAACAGCTCTAATTCTTGTTGCACTATTCAAGCATAGGAACATTCTGAAGTGTTTTATAGGACAAAAGCAAAACTTAAAACAGGCAAGAAAATAAACACATTTATATAATATAATATTCAGCATAAATAAACCACTTCACCACATTCTGTCTACATTTTCTGTGTGATAAAGTAGATATTTTGTACATTTAAAAGAAGGTATGTGTCAAAAAATCAACCACAAATACACAAAATTGACAGAATCAGCTACACTAAAATTGTATTTCTTTTCTTTCACAATTTCCACACACGTCAAGCTTTATTCCGGTAAAAAGAAAATCATTATTGTAAAAACTTTTGTACACTTTTTCATGCTAAATGGATCAAACAATTAAAATGCTTTTTAGTCATCTGGAAATCAAAGTGACAAGAAACATGAAATGTTAAGGTAGGAAAGTACTCTGCATGTGTGTGTGTGTGTGCCTTAACAGACAAACAGGCAGTAAAGTGTACCCAATTACCTTTCTGCAATTAGCTTGATTCCTGCTAAAGGCTAATTATGTGGAGCCATGCTCTAGTCTTTGCACTTTCAAGCTATTATTAGGCCCCAACTGTAGTCTGCTGAGGATACACACAGGCCTACTGAGACAACCACACCTGAAACACACACCTAATTTCCCTCCCCTCTGCTCCATGGAGTCAAAGAAAAACACAAGAATCAAACTCCAACTATTCTAGTGACATTCTTCCCATATTTAACCTCATTACAAAAGAAAAGTCTTTCTTTTGACTGACTTTTTAACGAATGTTCCATCGTAATGCGCTTGGGCTAAAAAACAGTAGTTGTGGTCAGTATAAACATTAACAAGTATCGTTTAACTTACACTATGACTAAACCTATTTAATTTTCTTCATGTGTTTCTGCCTAGAAAATGTCATGGGACATAACAAAAGAAAAAGGAAATAATAACTAATAAAGCTAACACAGTCCAGCAGCCTGGTCTAATTCCTAGATGTGGCTTGAATAAGTACACCAATGGCTCTCGCCCGAGGGGCAAGAAAGCAGATGGATATGTGTCGCTTTTGTATAGATTTTCCTCCATAAATGAACTCAAGTCGATGAGACACCGACAGTGCCTTATGTGTCCAAGCTGGTAATAGGACCAGAGAGCTGAAATATACAGTAGCAGAGAGAGCCTGTTCCATCTCATGTTTCTCTTTTATGTCTTTTCAGATGTTGATAGTATTGATGCTACACCAAAATTCATGTACAAAATATTCACTTTTGTTGGATTTTCTCACTGTTTCTCAAATAGGAAAGAGATTGCATTTCAAATGGAGCACACTAGGAAAGAGTACAGTTTCCCAAAATAACACTATGAAAGATGGAACACCATTGAACTCTCCTTTACAACAACACTCGGTGGCTGTAGTGAGTGCTTTGTTAGCAAATAATGTAGAAATGTTAACACTAGATGTTCTTATAGCAATAATACATGTTTTTTAATATGAAAAAGGTCAATTAAAAATATTTTAAACTAAAATAATGCAGAAATATAAATGTACTTGGTTTGGTGTTTTATTGTATTTTTGAGCTGTGTTAGTGGTGATGTTAGTGCTGTACTTACGTTGGTTTGAAGTAAAATTACATAAGTCAATTTCGAACAGGTTTCATTTTTGCGTAAATCAACTCTGTAAAATGTAAAATATTAAATGTATCATGTATTTCAACCTATTGTTTTTAATTCTGAGCAAATACTTTTAAAACAATGTAATTGTGTTTTTTAGAATCATGTTCCTGGAAGTGAAAAGTGTTTGCTTTTTGTCTTTGTGAATGAATATTACAAGACTTAACATGTGTGACCAAACAAGCAGAAAACAATTTAGTAGTGTGTTTCTTTAAAAATCAAAGTTTGATTTTAATGTGTCCAAAAAGAAGGATATGTTTGGACAATATTGTAAGCTACACATGTAATTAATTTATGTCCACTCAATATGAGCTGGACTTTAAATTTAGATAATCAAATTGTAGCTAGCTGTTCTTAAGACAAAGGATGATACGTCAGGTGAGAATAACTGAGCAATTTTCAGTTTATTCTTAACTTGGTAGAGTATAAATTTCAATCCATAAAAAATAGGTGGTCATCAGAAACAGTAGGCAACAGCCAGGTCATTTATTTGGTAATGATGTGCTCTACAACATAAGTCTTTGTCTCCTGCTGCTCTTTTGCCCCTGTTTTAATAAACATTTTTGCTCTCATGCAGTGCTTCAACTTCTGCCCTGAGCCATCCACTCCACGTCATTTGAGCTCATCTCCACCTGTGCGGTGCTGAACACAGCTTAAAGCACAAACTGCTCACCGTCATTCACTAGGGTGAACAACACATCTGCTGCAGCCATTGTCTTTCACAAACCACCCTCCCCTGTTTTTACACTGCACATAAAAGCTCAGAGGGTGAGGGATACAAAAAAAAAAAAAAGCAAAAATGCTACTGGCATTTTTATCACTAGGGTAAGAATCTGTTTTGGGAAATTGTGGAGGGATTCCCCCACGGTTAAACTTGGGATACAAGTCTACTCACTCATTGACAGATTTGGGTGGATAAGTCACTGCTGTCAGCAGAAATGGTAACTGCAGGAGTTAACATACTCCATGATGTATTTTAACAGAGGGCAGTGCAGCAACAGGGGCAAACAGTGGGTCTTAAGAAACTAGATTCTCCAGCTATATGTCAAAAACAGAAGGCTTAAACAAAATTTTTGTTTTAGTACTACGTCAGTACTACAAAAAAATAAAACTCTGAACCTTTTCATTTTTAAAGCAGCATAATGTTGTGTCCAAACATGAAATTTAAAGATTAGAATGTAGTACTATATCCAACAGATGAAACTCAAGGAGGGATACTTATAAATCTATAAGCAATTTCATCCACTAAAGACAATTTAAATATGAGTAAATTGAACACTTTTTTTTACTTTATGCTATCATTGAATTTGAGCTCATTATTTGCCTTTTAACACAACTTGATGCCACACTGAAGTTAAGATCATAATTACTTGCAAAGAGTAAAGTTATGTTATTTTTTATTTTAAGTAGTAAATGATCTCCCAAATAACTAATGAGGGAAAAACCTTAGTTGCCTAATTTAGAAACATGCATAAATCATTCTGTTTGTGTGTTTTATGCGTGTAAAACTGTGTCCCACCTCCAACTAAGTCCTGGTCCAAAGGGCAAAAGACTCTCATTACTTCTAATACCTTTTAGCAAATAAAGATGAAAAGAAAAGAAATGGTGGAATATGAGGAACATTAGGGCCAACTTTATTAAACTTAATTAGAGTCAACGTCGCTTATTGGGGAGGTTCACATCCATAATGGTCACTCTCGCCAGAGCAGCAGTGCAAATGATCTCAAAGGCTTTTTCCCCAGTAATCGCTATTTAATTTATGCTTTGATGTCGTCTGAGTATGCTATCTTAAGTCTGAGGGTGCACTGCGTGTGTTTATTCTGTTTATGGAGCCTAAATAATCTTTGCCTCTTTTTACCAACAGACCTTTAACAACAATTAACAAGAACGGACAAGGACTGCTGCAGACAGATGCATAATGAGGCAGATAAAATGATCCCACTGCAACTTTTCTGCCCTACTCTGCACATAGCTGCTTGCCAACAATATACCACAACTTAAAAAAATTCATTCTTAGTGTCAATTAGTTTATTTGTGGCTTTTGCCTTGAAAGTCCGAAGAAAGAGATACTAAAAGGTTTTGAAATTTTAAAGAGTGTCTGGTTTTTTATTTTATTTAACCGTTATTTAACCAGGCAAATCCCGTTGAGATCTCAAATCTCTTTTTCAAGGGCGGCCTGGGCCTGAAGGCAACCTATTGTACATGTTTTTAGGGGTGGGAGAAACCGGAGTAC
>JAUBOC010000127.1:8618579-8645692 GCA_032275365.1 Anablepsoides cearensis | reverse complement strand
ACATTATCAGCCAAATCCCAGCTGAACTTAAAGATAACAGAGGCCAGGACAACTTTTGTTTGTAAAGATTTGCACTCAGACCCGGTAGCGGGAAACGAAGCAGGCTTTAAGCGGCTCGTTCAGATGCTAGAACCGAAACTACGGTATGTAAAAGGCTGACTGAAACTGTTTTCAGCATCTAGAAATGTAAGAAAGATGACAGTTTAACTAAATCCTTTAGTTTTGTTACCACAATGTGTGTGAGATTCACAGTGATGAATGTTTTAGCTGAAGTTCGCTTTTTTCTTTTTCTTTCTTTCTTCTTGATAATAAGTTATATTGAACAGAAGCTAACAGAAACATTACAAATATATAGTTTTCATACACTCAAAAAGTGGGCAGAAGTATATTTATATTAGCCCACCTCTTCTTCTGTAATCTTATTCCATCACTTTTTAGTGATTGAGAAATTATTCTTAGTTTCTTAAAAAACTAATGTATCCAACAACACTTTGTTAAACAAAGTTTAAACCCTTTGAAACTTGAGACAGTTTGTTTCAAGATTAAACTCCAATTTACAAGTTTGCCCTTGTTTATAATTTTACCAATGCACCAAGTTAGAATTAGTTTCTACTATTTGCAAAATTAGTTATTTGAGAATGTATTTTATATCAAAAATAAATGTGTTACTGCAAGATATCCTTAACTAATTTAAACTAACTATAAAACTAAATTGTAAATCATTGTTAATAGTCATGAATCGTTGTGAATCGTCATTAATCGTGAATCGAATTGAATCGGGTCCCTGTGAATCGAATCAAATTGATTTGGGAAATCTGAATCGATACCCAGCCCTAAGAGTAAGGAGTAAGTACAAACAGACAGTTGGCAATATGAAAATTAAAAACACAACAGTGATCCTCTAATGCAAAAACAATTGAATTCATAGTAAATTCAGTGTAAGTGCGCTGTTAAAAATACTGATTTTAACATTTTAATCTTAATGTTTTAATGATATTTTAGAATCCTGACATCAAACGGAGAAAATTTAAAGCTTACAATTCTGTGCTTCTAACTCATTTTTAAGTTATCAAACTGAGCCACAGGGAGTCTGTTTATCACATGAAAGAGCGCGGAAAAAAAAGACCTGATTCACCTTCCTTCTCAATCTATTTTAAATGTTTAGAGATAGGAAAGTGGGGTGGGTCAGGATTAGATAATGTTCTTTCAGCACTGTAGGGACCCACAGTGAAGGAATTATCACAGCAATATTCATTGTGGGAAATGGTCATCTGGGCATCAGCAATGTGTTTTTCATGAGCTGTTTCTAAAGAAGGTGAGAGAAAACATCTTTCCTTATGACAACGAAGAAAGAAAATGAGAAGTTAAAGAGTCTTCTGAAAGCCTGCCATTTTAAAGCTCTGAATTTTTCAGCTGCCATAAGTTAATTAGTCATTAGTGCATCATTGCAAACACTTACCTGGTATAACCTTCACAAGTTTAAATAATACAGTATGGTCAATGGAAAATCAAGTTTTAACTCCTTGACACATGAGTTTCTTGTTCACTACTTTAAAAATACACTAACTACAGTGAAAAAACAATATTTTTTTCAAGGACCAATTATTCTGTTTTGTGGGTGGCAGAGGTCTACTTCCTCCTCGGGTTACTGGTTTGCTGCATGGCAGTGACTGCCTCTCCAAACAGCTCTTTAGACTGTGACAGGTCAAACAGGGAACCCATGATGGTCTGTTTTTTCTGGTCAAGCAAGCTGGACAAGTTGTGTCCATGAGATTTCTTTCCAGCCATTGTCAAGTCCATGACACAGCCACAAACCTTTACCACACCTCTATAGACCTGAAGGATGAGGTCTGTCGTGATGCATATTTCCTCCCAAATCGTTGGACTTGGGGTTCCCTTACCTAATATCTGTACATGTGCAATGCAACTGTTCTCTTATGTTCTGAGAGTTGGTGTTTAGCAATTTCTTTTAGATTTAGAAGATATTTTGAAGAAACGCTATGTTTGTATAGCAGTACCTCTCCCTCCTCTACTAAACTATGAGAATGAAACTCTTATTCTGAAACAGCTCTGCCTGATAGACTGGGAGGAGAATGACCACCACTTAGCCCAGGAGCACTGGTCTTGTGGATGCCAGAGTGGAGTGGTGGTTGGGATAGAGTTGAAAGGCAGCTGACTGCTCCACTATCAGGTGATGTGCAAGCCCCTGAGCACTCTGTGACAAAAACACTTGTCCCAGTAACATTTTATAGAGGGTATGAATTGCTTTGTTGGTGTCTGACAAGAAGACAGAATTTTTCTATCATATAAATTCATCTTCTTACCCTTGTCATTGTGTGATGCAAATCACTCAATGGCTGCTGCCTACTTGCACACCTCATGGAAGACAACCTCACAAGGCACCAAAAAGGGCTGAGCCCCTTCATCTATGGAGCTACCCAGAAATTAGAACAGAGCACCATCATGCTCATATTCTTTCTCAAAAAGGTCCAAATTTATGTCCACCTAATCCTCCAACTAGCAGATGATTGGTCAGTCAGTGACAAATTTGGTGGAAGTGGAGCTTTCATCAATGGTCACACCCAAAAAAGCTTCCTATACTGAAATGCCAAGTGAGGTTTGATAGAGAAGTTGTGGGTTTGAAATGGTGAGTTTTTGAAAGTACAAATTTCAAGATCTCAGTTTTGCATTACACCAGCCACCCATGGTAAGGAGAAGTCCAGGGGCCATGAATGAGGAAATGAGGAGAAGCTGGTCAGGGGCAAATAGAGGGGATCAACACTGACCTCAACATACAGGTCAGTTACACAGCTAGGAAAGAGGCCAGTTGCTATTCATCCCTTGTGGATTTCCAAGCAGTTCCTTGCAGGACCCTGCAAGTTTGCTGTTGTCTATTTACCCTGATGTATCCCGCCCTCAGACCATCAAGAGTTTGGCTCTACTCAGTTCTAGTCGTGGTCAGGCAGGCAGGCGGATGGACATCCCTTAACAGGCAGCATCGGCGGCACAAGGGCTGCTAGCCTGTAATTAGCTCGGACAGCTCAGGCTCGGAGAGAGGCAGCCGGGCTATATCATAATGAGCTCAGCTGGGATTAGTAGGACAGGGCAGCGGGGTGAGCAGAGGGGAAAGCAGTGGGGGGAGGGTGGGTACCATAATTCTGGCCTCAACCTACTGCAGATACACAGAGGGCCAGAGGGAGGCAACTGGGAAGACAAGTAGAAAGAGGAGGGTACACAGGCACAGAGTAGAGAATAGAAGAGGTGAAAAGAGGTGATAGTGTAGGGGGGAGTGATGGAGGGAAGAAGTAGACTGTAGCTTTAGGCCAAGTTTTATGTAGTATCACAAAGGGTCATTGTTTGAGGTACAGTTACAAATTCTTCTCCAGATCAAGCAGCACCATGGCTACAGCTGGGTACTACAACTTGAAGAATAAAAGTAAAATCAGGAGTAAAGGCAGACAAAGAGCAGTAAAATAATGCCACAAAAATAAATACAAAGCAGCACTTTCAACGAAGACTATGAAAAATGTTTTATCATTTTTTGTCTGTAGATATCCACAAGTTTGTTATGGTCTGTGTGACATAAATAGTATTATCAGTGGATTTTCACAACACCCTGAGATAGTTACAGTTGTAATATACATAATTTTATCTGGGTTTAAATGACCAACTTTATGAAAAAAACTCTAGACAAATTACTAAAACATTTAGACTACAAGAACTATTTTAAAAAAACTAACACTAGCAACAAAGAGACAAAAAGTGTTCCTGAACTGTGACTTTACTTCCTGTAATTTCACATGTTAAATTTGGACAGCCTGTTTAACAAATGAGTAGAGTCTAATGATCTTGCCTTTGCCCCTGCTGGCTCATAATGATGTAGCAGACTAGATGGATGCTGTGAAGCTAGGAAGGGCAAACCCAAATTTTAACATCCAACAGCACTTTGTGTGCGTCTGCATGCACTTGAGAACGAAAAAATGTGTTTTAGGCAAACATTGATGCATAAACGACATTACCCAATGCCACTACATATTTTTCAAAGAGGTGATTTTAAATGCAGGTCACTTACTTCTCAGTGGAGAGTTTTCTGGTGAGGTTTTTAAAGTAGGCCAGCTCATTCCACACAGCATCACTGTTTTCTTGTCGTAGCTGCCACAACTCTGCACGTTGTATCTTTCCACCTGATCTGGACACGCACACACAATCATACAATATATAAAAAGAATCAGAGATGAAGACAAGCAAATGCTGAGATAAAAACTAAACAAAAAACAACTCCACACACACACTTACAAGGAACATAGATGTATAACAAGAGAAAATTGTTGGTATTGTACATCACCTCACTGCCTTTGGCAACTCACATGGGGGTAAAGAAGCCCCTTATTCTTACTCTGTTTTTTTGTTTTTCAGCCATATTTAGCAGTATTCAAATGAGCAGCCTTGACTTTGACATTTTTGTGGCAAATCATGTACACTCTTATGCATGTTTGTTTAAAGCTCAGGGCACTGCCTGTGTGGCAGGGCAGTGGAGCATTCCCTAAGTGCCATGCAAATGTAAATAGTGGCAAAAACACACTTGCAAACGAGGTCATTCAAAAGTCTACACCTCACTTATGAATACTTAATGACACTTTGTGCTCGGTAGCCGCTGCCTCCATGGACATCCCCCCCCAATCACACACACACTCATACCCCTCCATACACACACATACATTTAATGCCTTCCAACTGCAGCTCTGCATACATCGAACTCATCAATCAGCCTAAGCGCTACATATTCAATTCCAATTAGTGTTTCATTTGCAAACTAAAACAGGATTTAGTGAGAAATCCACAAATCACAAAAGTAGAAGACACACACACACACACCAGTTTCCTTCTTTTTTTCACCTAATCAATGTGACAGAAGTGTGAAAATGGATTGTGAGGGTCACAGGTATTGCAGAGGTCTCCTTTTCCTGTGGTCATTTATTGGTTTTGCGGATGCCTTCATGCTATGCTAATACTAGTTAAACCCTGGTACCTGGGAGTTGGAGGGTTCAGCGTATTAGAAAATGTTTTCATTTAATACTACAACTGCCCCGTGAGCAATTTGAAGTCAACTATGTAGTGTATGAGTGTGGTTGTTTATAGCCACACATATGCTTGGTTTTGTTTTGTAGAATCAAAAGCTATATGTTTGATAATCTCAATACTTTGTGAGAATAAAGAAGAATAAAACAGATTTATTGCAAGCATACAATAAACATCACCTATAATACCTATATTTATTCAGTTTTGTTTTAATCCTCACCATGTGACTTTACGATATGTTGTGTACCAACTACATTTATGACAAAAAATGTGTAAGAGGCATTCTAAAGTCATGGTAAAACTGAATAAAATTTAATTTGTTTACAGTGGGCTTAAAAGCTGTTGAACATGGAGCCAGGAGAGAGCTATCTTCTTCTAGCCTCAGTGCATGTTTCCCCCAATGGTATTCTAGTTTCCATTATTAAGCAGGAGGAGATAGAAAGAACTTTTCCACACCGCTGCGGCTAATTGCTCTGAATCAGGGGGAATCTGTTTATGGGCGCAACTTTGATCAGTGTACGGATGCTTTAATAACCTTTAATTTTATTTGCTCACCCCATCATCCCTAGTCTGATTAAAAAAAAAAAACTTTCCCCTCTCTAATATAAATAAGAAATTGGCTTTTTTCCTCTCTCCTTCACACCATTTTAAGAAAATATGATGATACATTAATGGTGAATGGCAGAGAGGTTTCAATGGGACTGATCAACTGAACACTGCCTGCATGCTGATGGTTTGCTGTCTGCCTTGTGATTGGCTGGTATTTGTATTCTGGGCGGGACTGGTTATTACATATGCTGTTGACATCACTCAGTACCTGGGTCTGTTGCAACCAATGGTCTGACACCATAAGTTGCTAATATGACAAGATAAATTACATAAGAGAAACATAAATATAAAAACAGAATTTAACCTGGCTTAAAGAGTAACAAAAACATATTTTTACATAGGTGTAATGTATGCTGCGATAAATAATTAAAAATAATCTGATATCCCAGTGTTGGATGTCTACAAATACAGAGCCGTTTTATCTTACGATGATTTTGTAGCAAGTCAAGAAGCCTCACTCAAACTAAGCGTTTATCCTAGCATTAATAAAGCCCATTATTACATCTTATTACTAAGATGTAATAATTAAACTTTTTTTTCTCAGAAGCCTTTAAAGTCAGTGACCATTTCCTATAAAGGATGATAGTCAAGTCTTGCATTTCTGGTTTCTGAGGGTGCAAAACTGTATTGAGGTGAGTAACTCAGGAAGGCAACATTTTTGGGTGACACTAGATTTCTCTAGAGGCAGATGGCAACAGTACCCACAAAAGGAAGAACAGACAAACCATTTACCTCTTGGTCTTGCAACACAAAAGGGGAACAAATATATTTTTGCGTCTTTCCAAAAAGGACAACAACACAGCAGGGAAGCTACAGGAAGATCCCTAACAAGCTCAAAATGCAATGAGACTCTGTTCATCCCAGCTGACTTGTTAGGGCCCTGATTTCCTCGCACTAATGGGACTTTTTAAATCATTTTCTATTGTCTCTTATTTAGGCTAGCACTACCCCAGTGGGTTTAATGGCTATTTAGGGAAGGCACCTAATGCCAAATGAATGCGAAGATCATAACATTGAGTGAGTGGCTGATGCAATGAAAGGTTCTAACTGATTAGGGCAAAGCTTCTCAATACATCAGTTTCATGTCAAATCCTTCATGAAATACACACACAAACTCTCACTTACTTAGAAAAAACTAAACACCTTGTCTCTTTATACTGAACACCAGTGTTTTCTTCTCACATAATCAAAGATGTTATGAATACACAAAGTACACTGTTTCAGCAGACAGAGAATTCCTCTGATAACCTGTTAAAATGTGTAATAGAAGTGTTTTGCGGTGTTGCAGTTCTCTCTACATCGCTGTCTTTGCTCTCACCGTCCCAGACACATGCTACTGAGCTGCGCTGAGCTAACATGAGCCGAGTCAAGCCCAGGGCTGAACATGCTTTCTCGCTCACTCCACTTTCACACGGGTTCTCGTTGCACTGCTGTTTTCTTTAATTAACCCAGAGAGAAAACAGCTGACAGAGTTAATGCTTTACTCCCCCATGGCCACCAAATGCTCGCACCTTTACCTGGGCTTTAAATGGCCTGAGTGACAACAGGTTGCAGACGAGAAAAATGAATGAAAAAAAATAATACAGCAAGAAAAGTCAGGGAGACAAAAGAGAAAACGAGACCCATATGTTAATGATAGTTTCCAGCACATTCTCTACTTTGACTAAAATCCTGTGGTTTCTGGTGAAGATAACAGGTTGATGGAGGAAACGGACCGATCCCCTCCTCCCTCCACATGCCTTCTCAAACACCTTGCACCCGAAGGACCAGACACCTCCAGCCTCTGGCTCTCACATCTTAATGAACGCTGAGGGAGAGGAGACGCAGAAGCACACATACACTTGGCACAAAACGGCACAAATTGACTGGGCTTAAAACCTCTGAGCTTTTCAAAGGCAAAGGAAGACATTTCTCCTACATTGCTAAATCCAGCACTCAGATCTTGTCAGACAACATGTGGAGAGCATTGGAGCCCTAAGACAATTTGCAAAGGGTTTCAGAGCATTGTAGTGTTTCACATAGGAATTTACACATAAGGTTAAATTTTGTGTTTTGAAAAGCCTCTTACTTAAGGCTACTGAGTAAGTATGGTTTTAAAAAAAGTATACTCACAAGCCACTGGACTTCTCCATCTCTTTCAGTTGATCTTTGACTCTCTTGTAGTTGGCTTGAATCAAACACAAGCGTTCACGGCGTTTACTATGAGCTTTCCTCAGTTCTTCATTCTCCTCAGTCTACGAGGAACAGAGACAAGATTGTTTTTGTCTTAAAAGCTGTGAAAGTTAAATAAAACAAGTGCCTTAGATTCAGGTGCATTAATACATCAGTGTGGCAGGAAATCTGGGAAAAACTGCTTACATTTTTCACACAGATTAAAAACAATGTCTCTTAGTAAAGTATATTTCTGAAGAGAAAAAAACTCTCTTAGCTAAAAAAGGTCACATCACATAAATCAGTCTGTTTTTAAACTCGTAAAACCATTTATCAGAGTCCCAGAAAAGTGTCCCCACCCGTACTTGTGGAATATTTTTAATTAATAGGTCAATTAAATGACAGGTGAGTGGTGCCACACACACCCTCGTACTTTTAGTTCAGCCAAGAAACTCACTCGATGGAGTTACCAGCTGATGACGAGCAAGTGTTTTCATGTGGGGATTCTATCCATGGGTTTGTTGCTGACACTGTTGTTGACAGCTATTAAAACACAGCAAGTTTGGGCTCCTGCTTTAAAAGAGGGGAAGGGGAAGAACATATAGATTTTTCTTGTCAGCGTTAACCCTCCTCCCTATCACATTGACCTTAACAGTGAGGGCAATGAGGAAAAAAAATACAACTTCAACCGACAAGACAAGAGGTGAAAGGAGTATAAAGAAATGAAGTAAGCGTCTCATAAAAGTGGAGGGAAAAGAAAGACAGAAAACAGAGGAATTGGAAAGAGAGGAAAGAGAGAGAAAAAAAAGCAAAACGTGAATGGAAGATTTCAGGACAGGTTTCTGCTTGAGTGGCCAGCGATAGCGAGAGTTGTCGAGTGTTTTCTGAAGGGAAGGAGCTTGTTTACTGTTGATATGACACGGCTACCCTGCAGAGAGGGAAATGCAAGCCCTCAGCCCTGTTATTATTAACAAGGACAAAGAGAACATAGTGAACCACAAACATGTGCTGGACCCACAACAAGTGTGCACACACACGCATGCAATGCACATCTACGCTGCCAATGTGACAAGTATGGATTTTCCCCTGTGTGGATTATTCACTGAGGACATCTGAAAGACATCCTAGCCCCCCTTCAAGCAGCCCCCGCTCTCTCAAAAATAAAGCCCTAATGAAAGACCCGACCAGAGCAGTGTTAACTGGTGGAACTAGGAGCTGAGGGAAGACACAGAAGAGTTGTGGCTGACTGAAGGAGGAGTAGGGGGGTGGGTGGAAGTGAGCAAGTGGCAGGGTATTAGCCACATCATGGCTTCCCAGGCTCCTTATAGAGCTCCCCCTTGGGCAGCTGAGCTCTGGTCATCAGACCCTTGCCCACCAATCAATACACCCCCTTACTCAGCCAGAATACACATCTGTGGACGATCAAGCTGAAAAATAATTACACAAAAACAGCTACTTTTTACTTTAAAGTGTGAAGAAGAAGGGAAAAAAATAACACTTTAAGAGAATTGTTTGTTTCCTGTTAGCTGTTATAGTCAAACATCAACGTTATGGCTGCCAATTTGACGGTGATTTTGTAGAAGAAAACTGGACAAAATAGGAGGTAGAACAATTGAAAGAACAAAGAGTTCCAATATGAGAGGATGAAGGTAAGATCTCATGGAGGCCATCTCGCACAAGATAACACCCCTCAATCAGTCTCTGAACTAATGCCCTCATTAACGTAGTTACATTTTTCTGTGCATACTTCCACTAAATGCTTCTCCAACTGGTAGACAAAGACAAGTAAATGGCACCATTAACTAAGACAGTCATGCATGTTGTCTGAATTCATGTTGAGCATCAACTGTCTAGGTGTCTGCCAGTGATGTAATTCAGGTGCTTCACATCTGACAAGGAAATGATGCCTAATGTGTTTTGTGAATTGTGTTCAAAAGGAGATGACCTTTGATTAATCATCCACTCACTGGTCAACTGCAAAGATTAGAAGAATGAAGAAAAGCACCAAAGAGAATAACTTATAGAAAAATGGTCCTGTGGTCTCTGCAAAGCATATAAAAAGTAAATCACTGTAAAACAGAATATAATATAATTTGTCGGTATGTGATTGAACAAATGTGTGTTTTTCTTTACACTTCAAGGGTTTTTCACACTTCACGCTGACGTTCATTTTAAAGACTGTACTGTGGCTGCTGCAGCCTACTGTCTGTGTGACGTGACCTGTACAGGCTCAAGTCTCCCGGACCCAAACCGTCATGGCAGACTTGCTAATATATCAATAAAGACTATCCCAAATGTGCCAACTATAAATTATTCTTGTTGCCAATGCAGTCATCAAAAAATTACAGCATTTGATACAAAGTTCTAAATTTTAAACTGAAAAACAATTCAAATATTTCTGCAAATTGGGAAAACACCTTTTTCTGTTTTGTCAGCACACAATGTGCTAAAAACTGAAGGAAACCTGAGTTAAAACAATGATGATATGATTCTGCAGAAGACCACAAGAAAAAAATATTTACAAAACAGATGAGTGACTGTAGGGTCTGATTGTCATTTATGAGTGAAGTATGACTCAATCGCAGGCTAACTACAGATCATGTATGCATGAAATGTGTAAATTGAGTGAATTGTACGTTTATACTACTGATGGGTAGCTTAAATTTACAAAAACATTAAAAGTTGTGTTGAACTGAAAAACTTTTTTGATCTGTTCTCTTTTTTTTAAACATAGATTTTGTTTTCAATTCTTGAACTTTTTCTTATTCAACATTCAATTAGACACTTAGAAAATGTAGTTACACTGGAATTCTGAGAAATCTCAAAAAAAAACACAATCTGCAGAAATAAATTTAATTTCATCACATCCTTTGGAAAAGAACACAGTGAAATAAATTAAACTTTTTTTTTTAAAGGGCACAAAAAAGAAAATGTAGTTTGCCAAAAAATGCTTGATGGTAAAATAAATTGGTGTTACATATAAAAATAAAACACATTTTGCTTGAAGCCAGAGTGAAAAGTAGTGTCGGAAGAACATCACAAGACATTCAAAGGTTAAAAGAGTATTAAAGCCAATTTGCTTAAGGAGGACAAACAACCCTGATGTCTCTACTTTCTCTAAAAGTGGCTCAACTCCTGCTGTTTTACTGCCTTTACACACTAACTGCATGTATAAACATATATCTTTTTGAAAGGTGATGTAAAAAAAAAATCATAGAGGAGATGATGGCAGCGGTAGAGCAAATGAACCTAAAATCTCAAGCAGTTTTTGGAAGTGGTCACTGCAACTTATAGCTCTGATAGGCATGTTGTTGGGCCTTATTGTGTGAAAAGTTCAACATGAGCCCTACTCACTGTTCAAAATATAACTTTGAAATAAATATTAAATTAGCAATGAAAAAATGCTAAATAGTAAGTAATAAAAATGGTTAACATATTAAAGGTTAAGACAAAATATATAGCAATTAATATATTTTAACTACTAATTACCTTCAGTTGCAGCAGCTCCTCAAGGTCTTGAATTCTTCGTTCTGCTTCCACTCTCCTCCCACTGCCCACCCTCACACTGCTGGTTGGGGAAAGAGACCTGGACCGTTGCACAGGTGTACCCTGGGACAGGTAAGCAAATGAAGCACTGGGGTGAGAACTCGAGTGTACTTCACTTACAAAGACGGGCACAAACCCATGTAGCAATTAACATCTGTAGAAATGCTGAGTGAATGCCAATAATGGTATTATCTATGTTCATTCCATTCCCCTCTCACCTTGAGTAAAAACATGAACATTGTCTTGCTTGGTGCACACATGTGCACACACAAACAAACATGCTGCCAGAGGAATAACGCAAGCTGGAGCATCAGTCGGCAGCAGCTGAAGGGGAGGAGGTTCACTTTTGTGTGTGTATGCGTGTGTGTATTTGGTAGCAGGAGTTGCAAGCTGAGAGCAGCAAAGGTTTCTCCCTGCAACTGGCTAATGAGTATGTTCATTTCCATTTACATTGTTTCTTTGACAATAATGATGTCCCATTAGGGGAGACTAAAGGGGCTATAGATTCCAGAATGTGCTGGGCTTCATTACAAGAGGTGGGCAGGGAGGCCGCTCTAATTGCTCTACTAGGGGCCTCCAGGTTACACTTGATAGGACAACTGGAAGAGCTGCCGATTACGGGGGGTGGCTGGGGGGGTGCCGCTTGCTAGCCAGCCTCTTCTGTAAAAATAAATAAAGAAATGAAGAAGCGCTGGGGCCATCCTGTACAAAAGCAGTGGGAACAATATGCTAGTGGAATATGAATATGAGAGGATAGGAGGCCCCATGTGGTGCCAGGCAGGGCTGACCAGATGGCAGGCTAAAATATGCAATGCGACTAAATGCCCAACAGTCCTTAGGAGGAAGAAGATGAGGAGTAGGGGAAGAGGAGGAGGTGAAGATAGAGTAAGGAGGTTAATGATAAGACAGTGTAAGTAACACTTATCCTCCACAACTGAGTTTTTGATCAAGGTCTGTAAGGTTTGTTTTCTTTTAGAGTTACACAACAGAAGATCTGAGTCTTTTTGAGTTAGTGCCACCTGTTGTTACTGCTACTTATTTAGGTTAAAATCTTCTAAATCAAAGATGTTTTAATCCTCAGACATGATTTGGAGCTCAGAATCACAACAGACAAGGATAACATTTTGCTTATGGGTTTAGAGCAGTCAAATAAACTCATAAATGCCAGTTTGTATTGCTTAAAGCCATTTGGGCATCAAAAAAATAAAAAATAAAGGGAAGAAAAAATATGGGATAAACATGTAATTATTTTTATGCATTAAGATGCACTCATCTTGCTTATTGTAAATCTCCTTATTCGCAAATCCACAAATTTCATATTTTATTTTGAGAATGAAACCTAAAAGTTACAATAAAAACATTTCAAAGACCGTTTACCGAATAGAAGTACTACACTTTTAATGCTATCATAACAAAATGCCTCCATGGTATAAAATTGTATTTTTTATTTTAAACATTATTTTTTTATACCTTGTAAAACTTGTAATTTTACACATCAAACAAATATACTATTTATTTTTTTTGAATAACTGCTTATGACACTAATTTATATGTACAGTATGTAAGTATGTTTGGGAATGCAGCCTGGGGCTACAGTTGACTCCAGTGACCTGGTGCGCCAGGTTCTGCTAACATGCCTTCATGGGTACCAACCATGTGTTCTAACTCAGCCTTAATGACTCTATGCAACTAATTAACAGATTGATCTGCATATTCCTGACGAGTGGCGAGCCAATTGGCTGAGTCTGTGTGGACATCAGGGAAAACACAGACGCTGAAAGGGAAGTCCAAACTTAAACTTATAAGAGAAGAGATGACCAATTATAAAGTCTAACTTACTTATAATAAAACATTAAAGGGGTTTTAATGTAGAAAAGTATTTTGTTGAATATATTCTAAACAATGAATTGACTGGCAATAATATTTTTTTTGCAGATTTATTGGAATATGATGTAGGAACACTGACAAATGACTGAGATGTAGAGCAGATGTTGAACGTCTGCCTGCTGTGACACCAGAAGGAACAAAAAAGCCTTTTGTTGAAAGATCTATGCTGTGACAATGTTAGTACACTACAAGAAGGCCTGAAAAAAAAATCACAAAAAACGATGTCTCTATTTGGACATCAGCTTTGCAGCTGGTTGGTGGCCATGACTTGACCTGTGCACAGAACCCTGTAATGGCTCTGCAAACGTGCGGGTGAGGTGCAGCAGGAGTGTGGAGTACACAGCAGGAATGAAATAAAGATAAAAGCTTGAACCTAAACTGAGTTTGCATTTGGGATAAAGTTCTTCTATTCCGAGGGGTGAGGGTTCAAAGAGTAAACAGGTTTTATAATGTTTATTTTGTTTTATATACATCTTTTCTCTAAGTCTCTGACACAAACTAAGGTTCTCTTTTTGGAAGTTAAAGTCAGATTTTTCTAAAAGAACAAGCAACATTTGAACTCTTATGCAGAAATTTTCTGCCCATGTGTAGTCATCATCACCTAAGCCGGTAGCCACATTTGTCTTTAGGGTTAAGCTGAAACAGCTGCAAATTATGTTTTAGGTTGTAACAGAAGTCTACACTGAGGCCTTATTTCATCAGCTTTTTGGACTGCAGTTAGATATATCTTCATAAATAAAATACGAAGCATACCATGTTTTTGTCACTTTAGGCCATTACCATCATATTCTTTTACGAAGAAGCAAGCAGCGACAGCTACTGAAAATATTTGTGATTTACAATAAAATAAAACAAGACATGTGAAGCTGATAAAAAACAACTTTAAGTACAGAGCCTATAAAAACTATTCACCCCCCCTCAGATGTTTTATTCTTTTATTGCTAACATAAATCAATCATGGTCAGTATACATTATTTTTCTCCACAAATTAAGTGACCTCACAAAAAGGAGAATAGTGAGAGAGACCACCAGAGTAACAAGCTTTAGCAGGTGAGATAGGAGAGACTGTGTTATCTGATGGGAAGGTAGCAAACTCATCTAACCAATCTAGACAAACCCTAATCTAGTCACTCTATTCATGACACCCATAAAAGCATAAAGAATCAGATTAATACTTTTTAATAGCACTGTAGTTTGGAAGGCAGGGACACACTCATTAAAAAGCTACAACTCCACAACACATTATAAAAAACTTGTCTTTGTCTGAGCTGTTTTGTAAAGTCACTGCTTTCTAGTAATTGTTAAAAACATGATAAAAAGTAAAGCAGATACTACAAACCCTGAGTAGTGAAAATAAATTACTACTATAAACTTGACTTGGAATCATTTTTATTTAGCTAGTTTGTAAGAAGCAGCTACTTAGAGTTGCATACTGTAAGGTTAATAATATGCAGATGGATGGATGAATGGATATTAAGGCACATTAAATTATGCTACAGTTTTATTTAGTATTTTTGTAGTGTGACAGTGTGATTTACAATACAAAGAGAAACTACAGGTAAAAAGGTGCTTCATTAAAAGATATAATGAGGACATCATTATAAATCCAACGTGTCTTAAGGCCATCTTTAAAGTGAGTGAGGCCATCTACAAACTTGTCCTGCCAAACTTATAGGAGGGATATGGAGAAGATCAAAAGCTGCTTTTCTTGTTCATAATGTACTGCTGAAGCGGTAAATTAGCTAGTGCCTGAGCCCAAGGCATGTGTGAAACCAGCGGCACACATCGGCCTGGTCACAGTAGGAAGGGCTTCTGAGTGTGTGTATTGAAAAGTTCAGAACAAAGGTTGGCTCTGATGAATCACATGACTCCTAACAGACCGTTTTCTTTAAAGCTTTGATCTAATCAGAGCAAATTGGGAATGGATAAGTGTGGGCATCCTGGCTGCTCACCCACATTCTGCCATCAGTATTATTGCCAGTAGTGTGTGTTGACCTACCTGCTGTCTTCTGACACTGGTGGTAGATGTGCGATAGAAAGTCTTGTCCTCTGGCCTAGGATCTGAACCTTGAGCAGAGGCCTGGTCAGAGCGAGGGCTAGACCTCTGCGCTGCAGCATCAGCCTGTTCTGAACACATTGGCTGGAAGAAAAAAGTAACATTCCAAGTGTCTGTCAGTGAAACAAAATATGAGTTAAATGAGAGTTACAGAGGCTTGGAATGAAAAAGGACGCACAACAAATCAGATCTATTTAACTGGGATTCTGTGAAAAGCCTGTGAACCAATAATATCTTAGCTGTTGTAGTAAACTCTTTGAACAAACTCAGTTCAGAGTAATATTCCTGCCAGAAGTGCCTCATGCTGCACCAGAAGTACAGTAAGATGCTGCTGCAACTTACTGTACTTGTAAATAGTTTCAAGCTTTTCGTTTCAATTCTTAACAAAACGTTTCTCTGAACTGAGACTGTTCAGATTAGCTATATACAAAAAAATAGTTTATATCCTCAACTAGAAAAAAAACTTTTAATTACACTATCAACATAAGATATCTCAACAATAAAAATAATAAAAAAAAGAAATAAAAAAAGAAAATGTAATCTCGTTTTAAGTAAAATGAAGCCCTTTTTTCCTTTTTTTGAACATTGCATTGCTAGAAGATATTGTCCACCTTCATACATTTTTTACAGACATAACAAATGATGAGTTTGTGTACTAACAACTGAAAGTAAATACCTTTTGGTCAATTTATAAAAATTATATTTCGTGGGCAGATGCTATTGTCAGATAAATAAAAAGAAAGATGCAGACCTTTTGAGTATGTGCCAAAACTGTGTGTCAGTGTGTGGGAGTTGTGGTGGGAAGTTTGCTGGATTTGAATAGATTGCTTATTTCTTTTTTTTCATACAGTTTATTGCATTATACTGTAAAACATTAAAGTACTACAATATGTTTGTATGACAAGTGTTACATAAATAAAGTTTGACTGAAGCCACACTTTTCTAGAGTGTTCAATTATACTTTCATGTACTGCATAGTCTTTATGCATAAATGATATCAATTATATTATGACAATTACATTCACTCACACGTGTTTTCTTTAAATGCTTGGTTTTAAGTGTGAACAGCTTAAAAAGAGAAGAACATCTGCTATCAACAACACTTCTACACAACACATCAAAATCAAAGGTTTTTGACAAACAAAGTTGTCACAAATCTGCTATACTTGCAGGTCGTGAAGAAAAAAATGCACAAGATGTCATCACCTTTTTTTATTTTTCGAACAAGTCCTGATTGCATTATCAGAAACCTGGCATCTGGGCGTGACCTTGTTAACTGCCAGGGTAATCAACTTTAACCAAATGGGAGGAGAGGGGATGATAAATTATTAGTGAGGAAGATTTTGTTCATGTTTTATTAAATTGGCCTGTCAAAGGGGGCTGGTCAAATTATCTGGGGCCTCGTTTATTGGAGGCCGGCCATATTGGCGCATCTGTTACAATTATTTATAATTTCCAGGCAGGCAGGAGGACAGAGTGGGTTTTTCGGCATCAGCCACATAAAGCAATTTAGAAATTAACTAACGTGGGAGTCTCTGACTTTTCCTCTTTCCGTCTCTCTCAGTGTCTTCCCACTTTGTGTTTTGTGGAAAACAAAGGAAGAGAGAATTAGTGAGAAAGAGGAAATATATATAAAAAAATGAACACAATGTAACCAGCTAAGTGAAACTAACAGGCAGAAGATATGAGATGTAAAGGGAAGAAGAAAACATGCAGGTGCAGTAAAAAGAAAAAAAAAGATTGGGATGAGTCTGAGGGAGAGAGCGAAAGAGGAAAAAAAGCTGGTCTCTGTAATTACTGAACGCGATTAGGTTCTTAGGGGAACTTCTCTGGCACTCGCGGCCCTCGCTGGTGAGGATGCGGCAGGCGAGACCATATGGAGCGAGGCTGGTGATTGCGCTCCCCGAAGCTCGTGACCCGTCTGCTGCCGAGCCCTTGAGCTGAATCTGAAATGAGACTTGCCAGGCCTAATGTTCTACACATGCACCATTTATGCCACAAAACAAATCTGATCACTGTTAATTATGGAGTAGCTGTAATCAGGAGGGGCCCCCCTCCTCCTGTCACACTGGCTCAGTAAAAACACACAGGACTGCATGCACAGACAAACTAAGGTAAACACTTTCACGTGAATCTGAGGAGTGACAGACCATGTGTGAGAAACTGGACAGAGCTGAGACGCGGGGGCCACGGGGTGCTTGCTCTCAACCAGGCCAGGTGTACTTTATATTCATGATGGTGATTCTTCAAAAGGATGTGCGTGTGCATATATGTATGAGCGTTTGTGTTAACCAGTGGTGCGGTGGAAAGGGACAGCACGCGGTGTGTAGGATGCGAGTGTGTGTATGTTTTCTGTGTGTATGCGGCTCCGAGTCCTCCCACACAGTTTGTTTGACCCGCTCGGATCTGCTTTAACGAGTCAGTGTAGGTCTCTGCTGCAGCACATGGCTGTGCTTCATTAATGAGGCGGCCTGCGCTACAACAGAGCCTCTCATCTAATGAGAGCAGTTGAGCTTGTAAAACACACCGCTGGCGTCTGTGTTATTAGTATGACTCCGGCCCTGGACATGGCCCAGCTTCTCATACATGCGCACACAAACACACACAGGCAGGCAAGCACACAAAAACTCATGTTGACAATATAATTTTCTGAAAACAGTAACACACAGCAGCACATACAAGATAAGTGGTTGATAAAAACAAAGAAAACTATATTTTTGTTAAAGTGTTATTATTAATTGCATTGTAACTTTAAAGTTTTCTACATTTTAAAGCTGAATTAAAGCAGAAGGCAGCACAAAATAGTAATGAGATTTTATTTTACTGAATACTCTTAAAAAAGAGGAAAAAACATCCAACCAAAATACACTTTCCTGAATCTGAGCAGAGATGGCTCATATTCAAAGTGATAAACGCTAAATACTATAACTCTTTTTATTGTTTGTTTGTTTTTTTAGACTTAACCTGTTCATATACATGAAAAATGATACACGTTCAGAGAAATTCAAAGCTTGAATCTACACATCAAACATTAATAAAAAGGATACGTATGATCCTGAGTAAAGTTTCATTGTTTTGAAGTTTGTTACTAATGACAATCAAAAGAAACGCCATTGGGTAAAAATGGAAAGTGAATGTATGTGACAATGAATATGTACCTGGCCATTAATTGTCTCTGCAAGCTTAAGAAGTTGCAACATGTAGGGTTCAGTAAAATCCTTATAACAAGGTGACGATTCTAGTCAACTTAAGAAATTTTGTATTTTAGAAGGAGTAGAAAAAGAAACAAAAATTTGGCAAGGAAAAACAGAGAAAGCTGTTGGCCTTTAGAAAAACTGAGATGCATAAAAGAGGCATATTTTATTACTGATTCAATAATCATTTTACTCTAATGCAGGCCTCATTAATGGTAAAACTTTTCTGGAGTCAAAAATCATTCTTCAGTTTACTTTTCCAAAGCTGTTGAGAGTATGTGAATGCTTTGAATGACTGCCCACACAATTAACAACTTACCATTCAGCCTGGTGATGATTCCAGAAAGCCTAAGGTCTGTAATGGATTCTAATGTAGGTCTTTAATCACCATTCAGTCTGATAGTAGCCAAAAACTAGACTACTGTAAATACTCTGATGCAGCTTGGGAGACAACTGGTCATTACTTAATGATCATTCTATCTACTTTAATACCCCCGCCACAATATTTTTGTTGACTATTAGGAATCTTGCTGATGACAACCTAATTTGGCAGATCTAATCTCCCTACTATGACAGCTTGTTGAGAAAATATATCACAAACCACTATTTACTTATAGTTTAGCTTCTGTGGTGATAGGATTTGTCAAATTTGACCTAAAGTCTACGAAAAAATATTAATCTAGAAACCAAAATGTTACTTTCTGCACTTTGAAACCGATGAGTAAATGTTATTTGTTAGTTATTTGTAACTAAAGTGAAATATGAAAATGTTTTGTTAAAAAAACTAAGTTACAATACAACATAAAGTGACTTTTTTATTGAAAATATGACATATTTTATGTTAACTGACAGTTAGGGACAGTAGTTTGACTGCACCTAGCATGATTTATTTTTAGGCCTTTGTTTAGAGTTAACAAGGCTAAAAACAGAAAAGGAAAGGCAGTCAATCTTGGTGCGCGGCATGTAAATACATCACACAATGAGTGTTATTCCTCTCTCCAACCCTCCTCCTTTATTCCCACCTCAACGAAACCTGCTGCAGGAGGGGTGTTCAAAGCAGTCGCTCTGGTCCGTATTTAAATGAGCGCTGCGTCTCTCGTCTGTGCTCCTGTTGTGATCAGCACTTTGATCACCTCCGATGGTAACTCGCACCGAAACATTTAAAATTAAAATCGAACCTGCCCTAACAACCCGAGCATTGGAAATTTAACAGGTGTTCGCAGAGAAGTTGTAAAAGAATTTGCGATTATGTGCTCGGATACACACACCTTCAGTCAAACGCGCACCCATGCAGACACAAACCTACGCACATGCAAACTGTCAGTAAAATTACAGAAAGAAGCACAGAAAGCTCTCCTGACTGAGTGCTATACCTTGGGATACCTGATCTGTTCACTTTGATGTTGGAGAGTAACAAAGTTTAAAAAAACAAATCAGCTCAACAGCAGCTACATGTGTTCAGTAAGCAAAAGTATTATTTGTTCTCAACTCTGGTTTAAAAAAGACAACATATTTTCTAATTAATTCTTAATTTTAAAACGTTTTGATTTGTCTTCTTCCTCTAAGTTTAGTGGCAAAGAGATAAAAGTTAAAATAAAAATAAAAATCCCACCAACTAAAGGCCAAATGTAGAAAAATGATGGGTTTGTTTAATGAATAAATTTGAATTATCAACAAAGTAAAGATTAATAAAGCATTTTATATTGCCACACAAGTTTTAACCTGCACTTGTGAACAAAATAAAACGGTGAACCACATCATTTCTCATTTACCTTGTCTTCTGTGAATTAAAATTAAGCAGCTTTTTGGCACTTCAGATTTTGAAATGCTGGCCAATGTTTTAAGGATGTATAAAATATAATTCCTTAGTTTTTTTTTTTTTTATATAACCGTTTTATTTTTAAGTTATTTAAATGAGTTTGCAGTTTGAATGACATGGTTTTAAACTGTATTCATTACAGGCAGTTTTTTGCAAGTATATTTTCAGATGTTATCGGCATTCAATAAGCCAGGAAATTAATTCTGGATACTGAAAGATGACGGCATATTTGGTGTGAAAAAAAAACATACATTTATATAAATATATATAGTGAAACTCACATGCATACCTGTCAACACTACACACACATATACACACACGCAGCACTAACTGCATCTCCTCTAAATGTACTGTAGTATTAATTACTGAGGGAACTCTGCAGTACTGGATTTAATTACTGACTAAATGAACCATTTAAACTTTACTGCTGGTTCAATTAACCGGGTTAAGTGAGATTGGGTGATTGTAACTCACTTAACATTTGAGCTGATATCTTTTGACTTCCACAGTCTGGGGGGCAGCAATTTCAGAAAAAAAATATCAACTGATCAGATTAAATAATTACTGTCTGTGGAGGCAGGACTTTGCTTGACTACTGCAAAAATGTTTTAATCGGAGACAGGATTGGAGTCCAAAACTGACTCTAATCAAATTGCTGAGCAGGCTGGGAAAATCTACATAGGGCCAATTGCAGAATCCTATAAAGGAAAATGAATAGTGATAATTCTTAAAGGTAGCACTTTAGAAAAAACATATTTTTTTCTGTATCACACTGGGAAAATTGACTTCTCTAAATTTGAACATTTAACTACTTAATTTATTTCTGTAACTTCTTTAAAGTGAATGTCAGTCGCATTTTTGAAATTGTTTTGAAGCCCAGGCTAACAACAAAAAAAATATTCATTTTAATTGATAAATATAAGTTAAGTACTTGCACGGTAAACGTTAGAACATTATGTGTAGTACTCATAGAACCACAGTTATGTGAGTTACACAGTGTGGAGATTTTCTCAGAAGATGTAATGTTAGAGCATCAAAAAGAACACATGCCTAACTTATTTAATGTCATTTCTTCTGTTTAGAGGTGTTATTCTTTCTGTGGTGAATTCTACTGTTTAGGACGGAAAGTGCAATAAAAGCTTACACTTATTCATTACACTGATTAAAGTCAATAAACAAAATTTTCTGGCGAAAATAAACCAGAAATGTAACATGTTAATTTTAAAACATAATGAAATTTTATTTGAAGCCATTGTTTATTGTAAATCTCTCGGTTTTATGATACAGTAGAAAAATAATTGTGTTTTAAATCTAACATCTAGAACATTAAAAATAAAATGATGTATTAAGACAACACAATAAACAATTCTTAGTAAATTGAAATGTCTTAAAAAATATAATTTGAGTATGTTTTAAAGCAAACTGGAGGACATTTATATGTCCAATCTCACAAAAAAAATTCTCACTTGGACAGTGACTCGTGCACTTGTCAATGTGAAAACTAAACACTGGTGTTACTTTTTTCTCAACCAAGTGTGTGGTCCAACACCTATCACCATATCATTAAATACTATTAAACAGTCTCTATCCCCTTGGGGTGACTGTTCAAAGGACCTGATTTAAAGTCAAGCTCCCGCTGACTGACAGAAGTAGAAATGTAACTCTAACATCATCTTACTGGTCTCCCAATTAATTCACCTCTCTTCTTGAGCAGAATGTGTTAAAAGGACTTAAAGTTACTTCAGTAGTAGAAGGTAAGGAAGGCTGATGAAGTAAGTAAATCAGAGAGAGCTTGTGTGTTGAGGTCTGAGAGTGAGAGAGGATCAAATAACTGACATAAAAGACAGTGGTGCAAAGAGAGACGCATAGATCAAGGGTGAACTAGAGCAATATCAAAAGAATGATTCTGAGTTATAGACCACCACCACAGGTCGTCCTGGGGTGTCTCAGTTATTACAGTAGGTGTTAATCCACCTACACGTTACGCTCTCTACACCTCATCATAAGTGACTCATATAGGTATCACAATAAAAAGGTGTTCATTATGTAAGTCAAAATATTCTACTTAGGGAGTCTTTTGTTGGCCATAAGAATACAAATGCAGATCCAGTGCATGCATCAATAAGCAGCATTCCTTTGGGTTGAATTCTTATGCACATTACTAAATTTGAAAAAGAGAATGAGCATCTGTGGGAGAGTCGGTAAAGATTGAGAGGGGAGCTTACCTTAAAGTTGGTTTGCTTGTTTGGTGAGTGGTAAACAGCTGTGCGCTGAGCCTGATGCTGCTGGTGCATTTGTTCCTGCTGTTTCTGTAGCTGAGCTTGGAGTTCAAAGATGTGCTGGACTTTCTGAGCCAACTGGCTACTGAGCTCCTGGTGACTCTGGCGGAGTTTAGCCTCACTAGACATGAGAGTTTGGTAGCACTGACTCAGCTCCTGGTATAGCTGTCAACAAAATCAATTATTGATGAAAAGTAATGAAGAAATGAAACGATCATGATGTCAAATAGGATATGACAAAGCACTTGATAGATAATGTGAAGACAGTAACCTGAGCTTTTTTTATTATATTAATTATGTTAAATATATTACTTTGTGGTAAAATGGATGGTTACAATGAAATGAAAATAAAAATACCACACTGTGTTTGTAAATACCTGCTGATATGAGGTGGTGTCAGCTGTATGCGCCTCTTCTTGATTTCTCAGGACTTTTTGCGTGTCTACGTTGAGTCCCTCCAGCTGTTTGATCAGGTGGCTCTGTTCTGCTGCATGTTCTGTGCTCTGTCTGTACAGAGTCTGAACTTCTGCAAAATCACGACTACAAACAAACCACAGTATGAAGTCAGACTATACATTACATAGCATTTTACACATTTAATAGTAATTTATGTGAAAGAATAAATCTTTTCAATCAAACCAACTTTTTCTTCAACGTGCAGGATGTCAAGTCGTTTTTCTTTAAATTCAGATATAAGAAAAGTTTTCTTTTTATTAATTAAAAAACAATATTTAAATACTAAAACATATTCATATAAAACATGTATATATAATATTTATTCATTTTTTTAAACAAAATTTTATATTTACTATAATAATATTTATCGTCCAGAAACCTTTCCTTAAGGAGTTACCAAAATTTTCCAATAGTAAATAAAAAATAAAATAAAAAGAAAATGATGCTATTACATTGTAACCAAGTTGGTGATACCTGAGTGATTTCTTTCCATAAAACATTTTGTGTGTCCTCACTTAAAATTCCCATAAAGTATCTCTGCTATTTATAACTGTAATAATTAGCAAGCTAATGATGTAAAAACAGTCTGCAGCCGTGGTGTGACTGACATGTCGGAGTGCCTTTGGCATTAAAACAGAAAAGTAGTTAAAAAAAAGGCTGAGATTACTATTAAGGCTCCTACAGTTCCTGCAGTTTTTATCATATCGACTAAAGCTTAGTGAAAGCCTGCCCTGTTTCCCTTCTTCCCTCCTTTAAAGCACATCCACTATGCCGGGATTATCAAATGGCTTTAGGTGAGCCAGTACGAAAGAACTGTGTGTCACCCCCAAGACTCACAGCGATGGGAGGAAGATACTCATACCTAATGCAGAAATCTATATGTTCACAGTATACGCAGCACAAATCTACACTTCCTTTAACTGCTGAAACTACTCATAAAAAGCATTTACACAAAGGAGGGTTATTATTTACAGGAACATGGACAGTTTTTTAGTCGATTGAACTTACCAAAGCCGATCAAGTTGTTGTTCTTTTGTTGCTACCTCCTTCTCTTTAGTGGAAAGTTGTGCTGCTAGACTGTTGCTGTGTGCCTGAAATTTGGACAGCTCCTGCCAAGCACTGTGCAGTTTTTCCTCAAGATCCTGGTGTAAAAAGGGAAACAGTTTGAGAAAACCTTAAAAGCCGAGCAATTTTTGATGTACCAAATAAAATTACATGAGGGGTATTTCTGTACTTAAGTGGGGTATAAGCTGTAGAGCTATACAGAGCAGTCAGTTTGATCTTAGTTTGAGAATCTGGGAGAATTTAGGCTAACTGCCACTTAAAAGATGTCCCATTTAAGAGCAAATTTCCACCATTTAAACCTACAACCTTAAAAAATTGGATAGCTATTGAAGATTGCGAATTCGGAGGATTTTTATGTGCGTTTTTTTTTGTAGACAGTTTGAAGAACAGTGTACTCTCATAGTTTGTTTTGTACATGATGAACATGAAGTTAATAAGGACAGAAAAATAGTAAAAGTAGCACACAACTAGACAGCAGGTGTCACTGATTATAGCGGAAACTATAAAAAGCCTAAACCTCTTAGGATGTTTTAACTGTCAGACATCAAATCATCTCTGATTTTGTTAAACCATTTAACTTGCAGTAGACAAATCTGAAAGCAAAACTGAAACTAAGAACAATTCACTAAAATAAATCACAAATATCCATGAGAAAACATAAATGTTCTGTTTTGCTATGTGTAAAATAAAAAAGACAAACACTTTAAATAATAACTTATTTATAAAATGATGCAATCAATTAAAATGGGTCAACAATATAACACAGAAAAAGTAGAAATGACTAAAGCTTGAATGGTCTGTATAATTGAAAATAACTGGCCAAATTTGTACTTGTTTTATAACCATGTAATTTTTGAATGTATGCATTTCTTTTAATTTACAGAAAGTGAGGACCTGTCCGGTGTTTATTTTATCAGAATGCATGCACAACCAAGTAGAGTAAATTATACTTTGCACTCTCCTATGTAGTGTCTGTTACAAAAACAATAAACAGGTGGAATGTCTATGGTTTTGATGGATATGCATATACAGTAAGTAACTGGGCTTTGTTCTGTTTAATTACTCACCAGTAATAAAACATATGCAGGACTTTATGTTTCACTCCACTTGACTTAAGGATTTTGTTTCATACTCAGTCTATACCTAAATAAATAAATGTGAAGTTCTTGAGCAGATATGTCCTAAGAATATTTGCAGGCACATAATTTCTCTGAGGAACACATTGTGGAAACACATTGCATGAAGAAACATCTTCAAGAACTTCAAGTGACTGAAAACTTAAACAGCAACACTGTCACTTTCTGACGGCATGAGATGAGAAGCACTGATCATTGATAACGTCTAGAACATTTGATCATTTTTTCCTCTTGCAATAAGTCAATGACAAAAAAAACAACAACTACAATCTCTGTGAGCAAAAATATACCATCATCACAAAATTTATTTTAAATTCAGTTCATTTAGGGAGGAACCCTATTAAATTTTGTACTTTGCTTCAGAGATTGTTTTATAATGTATGTAAAGGTTGATGAGAAAAGTATCTGAAGGACCTAAAAGGTCAAGGTTTATATGTTTCTGGGTGAAATTGTTCCTCTGTTCAAACCTTTAATCTGGCCTGGGCGGCATCTCTCTCGTCTCGCTGACTGTCGACCTGTCTCTGTTTTTCCTCCAGGTCAGCTCTCAGGGCAGCACAGCGGGACGTTAATCCCTTTTTCTCCTCCTCTAGAGCCTGTACCACCTGCCGCTCCTCCTCTTCTTTTCTTCTATACTCAGTCTTCATTTCCTGGATAAAAAATGCTGTAAGAGTGTGTGTGTGTTTTTTGTGCGCATCTGTGTGTGTATGTGCAGGACAGTGATGGGTCACCGGGGCCAAAACAACAATAGTGACAAAAGAAGAAAAACAGGAAAAGTAACGGTTCAAACTTAAGAAAAGAAAACCTATAGAGATATAAAAGGAGAAGCAGCTCATGGGGTTGAGGCTGAAATGAATACATAAACAGTGGACTGGGTTTCCTGCAAGAGGCCCCCTCATGTGTTGCTGATTGGCCAAGGTCATCTGTGCTGTATGACTGGGCCCTCGTGACCAGGTGTTGGTATGGGCTGAGATGTGCTGCAGGAGCTGGGCTCATGTGGGTACAAGGGCCAGTCTGTCAGCTTTAATGACAGCTTCTAATGAGAATCCTGTTTGATACAAGACCTATTAGACTCAACCCAGGTATCCTTTGATGCTGTCCCCCACTATATCTCGCCATGAGACCCCACCATGACTGTGTAAGGACCATTCCTTTATTAATTAATCATAACCATGTCCCACCTAAGCATAATTAGGCAGAAGCCACACCAGCACATGTACGCTTTTCTCTTTCCCGTTGAAGGAAGCATTAAGTATTTATATGCAAGTTAACAACCTGCTTTTCTTCGACTGTTTCTTTCGATCACATACACAGTCTTTTCAGCTGTTAAGTATTCTGTGTTGTCAGTAGAAAGAGGCAAAGCTGGAAGCAGGAACAGGTGAGATTCAGTCAGAGTGAAGACCAAAGAGGAAGACACAAAGACACTGTGATTGTGTTCAAGAGAGCTGAACAATCCTCCTTGTCCTTTAAATGACTCCAAGGCCTGAGGCTTTAGCCACAGAGGGGGCTTGTTGTATTCAGCGCCACACAGAAAAAGAGACTTTTGAATCAGTGGCACATATTACCACAGAGAATATGTTCCACGAACCTGGAGTTCCTGAGTTTTATTGACCAGTTGTTCACGCAGCGATGTCAACTCCTTCATTAGAGCCCTCTCCTCGTCCACTGCTGTCCTCCTCTGTAGCAAACTGTTAATCTCCTGCTGCTGCACTGTCACTTTCTGAGGCAGACAGATAAACACAAGTACAATACAGCACAGTGAAATAAAAAGAAAACATACAGCTACAGGTTGCTACATAATTCATCCTACTCATTACCATAGTGTTTGTGTGTATATAT
>JAUBOC010000127.1:8544076-8557487 GCA_032275365.1 Anablepsoides cearensis | reverse complement strand
CGCCTCTGTTCAGAAGTGGGCCGATGCGGGCCTGTTACTATCAAGCTTTGCGGCTCAGGGGCGGATAGATCTGCTTCGCCTTTCCGCAAACGTGCTTTTTTCTGAAAGCTCCATGGGGGACAGATCACGCATCAGGCCCGGAACGACGCGTCTTGTGAATCAGGCTAATATCTGAGCACAGAGTATACAGAAAACGGCAGAAGTTTTCATCCAAGCTAGGCTAAAGGCTAGCCAAACAATTTTTATTTAAACAAATAGTGTGATGCAAAAGTGTTTACACTATCCAGTTTATTTCTAAAACAATAGTGTAACAACCAATTTTGCACATGCTTGTTGTAATAATGAAAATAAGTTATTTTTGACATTTTTTTTCTGTTTCTCTAACTTCAACCTTATCCTGTCGCCATCAAACATCAGTTGTGAGTGTTGAAATATGATTACAAAAAATATAGAACATTTACCAAGATTTTCTTATCCGATGGGACTGCATTCTAAAAATTCCAAAGGAAACGTGATAATTTAACGTTTTAACACAACTGAAAAAGTGATTTTCCACTGATATGCAACTGAAAAAAAACTATAATGAGTCACAAAACATCTTTAACTTTTAGCCATTTTTGGCCAAGTTAAAAATGTTTTTCTTTCGGATTTCCTTATGTCATTAATGTGAATGTTCTTGAATGCAACATATATATATATAGACTCAAAAGTTGATATCAGGCAAAGCAGATGAGAAAAAGAATTTTTCTTTTAGAAGGACTCAGACGTTCTTTATGTGTGTTTGTGACAAATGTTTTAGTCTGTCTCTGTTTCAACCCAATTAGGCGTGTTCTCGCGAGAGATCGGGGGGGGGGGGGTGTAAGTTGAACATCAGCACCTTTCATTGTTTCGTCTTATATTAAGGACATACACCCTGCCTCTCTCCTCACCTACCGTATTTCCCTCCTGTGCGCCTGTGAAGATGCAGAAACCCCCGGGGCCCTGAAATGTCTCCACAAGCTGGAAATTGAATCAAACAGCATCAATCAGGACATTTTTTTTCTCCTCTTTTTCACTCCTTTTGAACACCCCCCTCCCCCACTTCCAAACACACACACACACACACACACACACACACACACACACACACACACACACACACACACCCCTCATCATCACTTCTTTTTCTTTCCATGTTTGGTGTATCTAAGCAACCTGACATGTTGTTAGCAGCACAATTGAAAATGAAGTGAAACTTTTTAAAGCTCCTAATACATTTAATTAGTGCTCATCCAATGTTAGATTGAACACCTCTTTTTTACATTACCAGTAATTCTGTTGACACAGTATATTCTAAAGTCCATCCTGCTGCTCACATGCCCACAATCACACACACACACACACACACACACATACACACAGCTATATTATTATCCTCCTCTTCTGTGGCTCTGTGCTGTAAAATGAGTTTGCCCCAACTCCATTAAAACCCGCGCCAGCCTCTCCCCCGACGCTGCTGCCCTATTTGCATGTGCTAGTGAGCCACTCCACGCAGTGAAGAATCTCCTCTCTTCCTCCTCTCCTCCTTCCCGCTGTCCCACCGGAGCGCACAATAAGTGGGCAGATGACATTCACGGAGAAAGACTGCAATAAAGTGACTCCCCTGTCTGGCTTCCTCTACCCCTTTTCGTCTCAGCTAAACCCCCCCCACCCACCCGTGTGCCACTGCATCAAAGGCAGAGGGGGGATATTGCAAATGACACGACCAAATCAGCCGTAAATGGGCGCTAATTTGATTGACACCTGGGCTGCTGTCGCTGAGGCAGGCGAGGACAGGCCCCAGCCACGGCGCACTAAACGCCAGTTTCCAAGTAAATCACTTCTTGTCCGTTGGGCCCTCCTTCCTCGTCTCCCTCTTCTTCACTCTTCCTGCACCCCCCCTTTGCTTCCCCAGCTCCTGCCACCCACCACCAACCGACTCGCCAGATTCTAATTGCGTGTGTCCTTCCTCTCAGTGCAATTTTCCCATTACCGCCACAAGAGCAGCCGCACAGCTCATCTGAACTGAGGTTGTCTCCTAAATATGTACCTCCTGGTTAACCCTTCTGTATCCTCCCGTGAACACAACAACAAACGGCTGCAGTGGGTTATCTGTGCACAAAATAAACAAAACTTTGGTGAAAGCACAAAGTCTGCAGCCTTTGGTTTGATTTTATGCAAATTGGTTAATAATTGGAACCAGACTAAAACATCTCCTTTTTCTTTTCTCTTACATGTGCTCCTGCTGCGTGCTCTCTGTTCCAAAGGTAAGTTTAGATCTGCAGCAAACTCATCACTAACAACTGTGAAATTATTCCAGAGTCTGTTTGTTTACTCATGGGTCCTTTGTACAGTTATGACCAGTTTCCATCCAAGTTTGTTAAATTCATAGCATCATATTTATTTTTGCATCTGTCTTTTTCTTCTTTCTCTTAAGATCTTTGTAAATGTGTGTGATGTTCTGCACCAACAGCAACATCAGGGGAAAACAAAAATTCAGATTATATCAGATTACATAAATTTTCACTAAGTATTTTTGATGGTTTCTTGAGCGTGGTCAGTAGTGTAAATGCATACCTCTTTCTTTTACCAGTTCTGACATTGTCCTGGTATTTGTGATGTATTAGAGAAATGGTGTAAATATTTTCAATTGAATGCTTTAGGTGACTTTATTCAGAAATGTTAAAGAGCTGCAATAGCAAATTGTGAGTGCATCTAAAAAGAGACATCTAATTTGGTAGAAATATGTGCTTTTGAAATAAACACAATAAATCTGATCCAATTTTTGTCACTACAAGTGTCCCAAAAACTTCCTTGGTATTTATTTGCACTAATACATACTTCTTTTTTTTTTTGTAAAATCTCTCTAAAGGCGTTTCTGCTGCACCCAAACCTTTTATCTTGAAGTGTATTAACACCCCACTCAACCTGTCCAAATATCATTCAGCGTCATCTCCACTTACCAAAGCAAACGCAACCCCCTGGATGATTTAAAATGACCGCTCAAATTGATGAACACCGTTGCACTTTCATGTGCTGCAGAATCAACTCTGCTTTTCTTGCATACTGAGATTTCCTTTTGACTGATGCTGAGGTGAATAAGTCTGAACAAAAATGAAGACGCAGTCTCAGTTCTACATCACTGAACTTCTTCCTACCAACTTTCTGTTCACATCTTCATCCAAAAACCCAGGTTGGCATAGAGAAGAGTTCAGGCTGCATGCTTCATCGCCTTCTCTCCAACATGTCTGGCAAATATAGCACCTTAAACCTCTTGTTATAATTGCGGCATAGGGAGACTTGAGGCTGAAATAACTGATGGGGTATTGTATGGGAAAATTATTAGATGTAGACAGACAGTAATATTCACCTATACCAAGAAAGCCTCTCTTTCCTTTAACTTATTTGTTTATTTTTGCTTTAGGCTTTTGATTTTTCAAATAGAAATAACCGTCAAAGATTAAAACAGAAGTCACCTGATGGGAAAACAAACACTTTCTTCAATAACTATCCTCACTTCTCTGCACAGTTTACTTAATGTCTTGGTGTCAGACACTGTCCTGCAAAATTACAAAGAAATGTATTCTTGGCTGCTCTAAAAAGAAAGTTGGACAACATCGGCTTAGCAGCACACCATCAAAGACATAGAGCCATGTTTTAGCTGCGTAAAACCTCTCCTGCGTTTATTCTGTGCACTGCAAGAGATAAATCCAGGATGTGAACAAGCGAGGAAACAAGATTGTCCATTAGTCAGCTGCTGTGATAGTCTAAAGAAGCCACCCTTGGCCCCTAATGGCTTCTCTGCAATAATTGCTCTACTACCTCCCCTGTTCCCATTCACCGCTGCATGACATACTTTTGCTCTAACCATTGTAGTGCATGTCCACATCTCAGTGCTAGCCAAGCCGTCTTAGAGGGGGCTTTACACATGCTGCTCTAATAAAGAGTCTCCAGGTAAAGATGGGATTCTGAAAAGAAATGGCTTTTTTGTTCCTTCAGTCTCTTCCTGTTTCTCTGCCACATTTCTTTAGCCCTTTCCTCTACTTTCTCGGCTGCACTGATGTAAAAAAAACGAAGATGTATTCATAAACGCGAGTTGGATGCTCCCGACGTGTGATAGGGCATCTTTCTGATGTGCGCTCCTCAGATAACACAGAAGGACATCTAATGGTTCGGATAAGCCAAATGTTTTGGAGACCACTCAGGTTTCGTGAGGAAGTTCCGACCTTTTTTTGCCCATTGTCACACAATGAAAGCGCCTACTTCTCCCTCGGTTTATGTCACTGTAGGGGTTCTTATGTGATGTGCGAGAGGGACAGAGTTGGAAATGGGAGGGGAGATGGCAAGAGAGATGAATGGAGAGTCTCACAGGTTCTTCAGCTCAGCCCAGGTTAATGGAAACCATTATCAAACACAGCCACTCTGTCTGTACAATCAGAGCACTTTGTCACTCACACACACAAAAACACACTGCAGAGTAGGGCCATATTGTTTAACCCTTGTTTAGCTTCCTTGCCATGTGCAAGAGTGGCTAATTGTTTTACCATGTTTAACCCTCCTATTATGTTGCGGGTCAAATTGACCCATGTCAAAGTTTAAAAATAGTTTTAAGTATTTTTTCAGTATGAAACTTTTTATATTTGTTTTAAAAAGTATAATGAACATATAGAATTAAAATGGTTCATTAAACACATCTGCAGCCTCACCTACATCTACATATTACATATATCAAAAAGGAAAAAAAATAAAAATAAAAAAAAACTTAATTTCATGTATAACCATTGTTTTTTTGTGTGTAGTTTCCTTTAGTGGATATAAAAAATTGTAATGTGCATTTTTGATAAAAAAAATTGGTGAAATGTCCTTATTTGTAAAAAATATAAACACACAAATACTGATTGAAATAGTCAGTAATGGAGTCAATAATTAAACACAACATTGTTTTGGGTGATCTTTTTTGGTTTCTAACATTATTGCATGATTAAACATTTCCCGGGACAAACTGAAACAGGAACAATATTGCTGTTCCTCAGAAACGAACATATTAAGCTATGACTGGTAGCCAGTGGAGCTTTCTCTTTTTTTCTACTTCCAGAACCTGACATTTCTTTCATATCAAGCAACAAACTTGGCCCGTCAGGCAAATTTTCTCCTTAAAAAAATAAAGAAAACAAACATTGCTGTGGCATCCACTCCGGTAAATCTATACGTTTGCTGTGAGGCCCAGGCTATGGCATCAAAGATTTAAAGGTGTAAACCAGGCGCGCTTTAATGAGCCTGCTGGTTATGTGGGCAGTTTGGTTTTGTCCATGTCTGTGCTATTCAACATGGTACAAAATAATGTAGCAAACAAGATTTAAACGCTTTAAATAATTCTTGTATGTGTGTGTGTGTGTGTGTATCTGTGTGTGCATGGGCGTTTTACATTGAGTCTTTGTTAATCTTGTCCCAATCAGAGAGGAATCAACCCATCACAAAAGCCGCAGTATTGCACTGTAAACACAGATCCAAACACACAGATATGGAGCACCAACCCTGTGTGCCCCTGTAAACAGTTTACAATGATTTCTCTCTTTCTTTATGCAGACGCAGACCAAAGCTTCAGTGTTGTGTTCAGCTAATCCCTTTGTTTGGGCTCTTTAGGCAGCTCCTTGCAAGGACCATGCAGTGTGTCATACGCATTAAAAACCTCCTGTGTACATCCCGCGTTGAACTTCATCTGTATCAGTCCACGCTTTGAGTTCTGCCTCTCCCCTCTGTGAACCCCCTCTGCCCTTCTCTCGCCTCTTTTGTTTAGCTGTGCTTGTTTTCTTGTCATTCTCCCCTTAATCGAAAGTGACCCAGCCATTTTCGGCGTGCACGCTCGCACATGAGCTGTACGGTGAGCGTACACTGTGTGGTTTTGGCTCGCCTCATGCAGCAGTGGCCCAGTGTAGGAAATGCTGTTTAGATTACGTTTGTTCCGATGTCCTTTCAGGCCCGGTTTCTGCTGGATCGCAATCCGTTTGTACCGCAGACCTCTTTAACACTGCGTGCGGAAACACCAGTGGTTTAGGGTTAGGTGCAGGACATTGGAAGCTGCTGCTGCAGGACTTCACTAAAATCTTGTCATATTCATTGTTTGCTTCATCCAGACAAAATTAGGTAGATTTGTCTGCGTTTATGCTGCTTTTAAAATATGTGTTAATGTCGCAGACTGGTGTATACATCCTGTCATGAAACTTTTAGCTTTTTCTATTTTGTTTACCTTCTAAAGCATAAAGTCTTGCTTTAATACATGTGGGGAGATTTTGAACCACATTTCTTATTAGATGTCCTTAGAGGTGCTCCTGGCTGCCAAACATTGAAGTCAGGCCAAATGGAGCACCTAAATAACAGCAAGGAAAAAAAAAGAAACATTTGATGCTGTGTTTGTTGAGAGAGGATTTTTTTTTATGTCGTTAACATCAGTGTGGTCTACTTTTTCTTTTGCTACAGGTAGTCCAAACCTGTAAAATATATAAACTAAACAAGTAGCCACACACATTTAACAAGTTGTTATCAAATGTTAAATTGCTGTCAAAAAAAACACACGACTATTTCACATCTAAGTTGGAAATAATTGTTTGGTGTTTCAATATAAGATTTCTTAGACTAAGAATTCTAGCAGAAAAAGAAATAACCTTTTTTATTATCCCTTTTGAGTTGAATTTTAGTAAAATTAGGAAATTCATCAGGCACAGAATGAAAAATGGAAAAGGGCAGTAAAGACAGAATACTCTTTCTTTCAGTTTATAGTTTAAACATCATTTAATTTTCCTTTTTTGCTACTGTTCAGCTTACTTCTATTTTAGTCTTAAGACACATTTCCTCAGCTTTAAAGACTCATAAACTTTACATTTATCAGTTATTATAACTACAACCATGTAACCAAGAATAAATACATTTTGACATCGGCTCACTTACCAAGAACAGTTCAGCTGGTAATTCATTGTGCTGCATTGTTCTTTTCATACTCTTGTTCCTTTAGAACAGGAGTCATTGAGGGGCTCAGCTCATTGCCACGGCCGAGCACAGCTAACAAATAATAACTGAGCTCTACGTGGTATTTCGTGCGTAGAAACAATGTTTTTACAGGTCATCTTATTGACACTGAAAATAACTACGAGTATGACTGACTAAGTGTGAAATAAATAATACAGTGATACTGTACTATTAAAAGAGTTTTACTCTCTTACTTTTGAGACTTGTGGTATGTAGCTGCAGACTTGAATTCTAAACTCTCTTCCAACAGGGAATTCTCACTGGAGGGACGTTTCAGTTTAAATTCATGACTTGTAAGTTGGTAAATTTGTCCCAGAACAAAAGGGCTGCAGAAAAAGGAAAAATGCAGTGAAATGGAAAATTTTGGCGGCTACTTTTGAACCCTGTGCACCTTCACCTAGTGGTGGGATGCCACTATTTTGCAGGTACAATAATTGATGTGATATGGAAAATGTAGTTTAAGGTCAATGCTGGCTTTAAAATAGCGTACACTTTGTTTTAAGACATTAATACATCTTTGAAGCTCTTGCCAGCCACATAAAATGCGATAGCGGGCCACATTTGGCTCGCGGGCCTTGAGTTTGACACATGATTTAGAAGATAAAGTCTCCAAAGTTTAACAAAAAGTTTTTCAGCGTGACCCTTATTTATTAGATACGATACAAGCAGTCATAACCCTTTATGCATATTGGTTATGTTGAAATATGGAATTAGGAACCTGCTGCATTTAGTCTTTAGAATCTTGCACAACCTGAGATAGCTCAGAATCACATACAGTATGTGTTCTTACAACAAACAAGAAGCTCTGAATGAGCTGCATAAAACTGTCACTGGTTAGCATGATATGCCACACAAACTGAAAGATGTGGTGGTTACTGAACAAGTTTTCAGATTATTTTTTATAGCAGACAAGTTCAGTCACTAAGATTTTCTCTCAAACAAATAATAGCTGATTTTTCCTCAAGTTATTCATCCATCTGATGAAAGCAAGTTACTTAGATGGAAAAAACCCAAAGGATCAAAAAACTAAATGATGAAAAGTAAAACGTTCCACTTTTGTTACAATAGGAAGCTTTTGTGTGTATGTGGGGAAGCTGTGGTGAGAAGTGTGGGATGTGATAAGACAGCAGCACCACAGACACCTCCCCTTCACTCCAGTGGCCCCAGCATCATTACCTGCACCACTGCTGCACTCCACCTTATCTACTGTGGCAACTGATAAAGTGACAGCCACTCCTACACCCCACAGATCCTGCGTATTCGTTCACTGCTCACCAATCTGAAGCAGGTTTCCCCAGGAGCCCTCTGCAGCGAGGCTACGGAATGTGTGTGGCGGACAAGAGCCATTAGGGCTGAGACTTTTATATCAAATGTTCTGTAAGGTTGAATGTTTACACTCAGTAATGAAATATTAGATTTCCCAAAGATCAAATCAAGTCAGGAGAGGGCAGTCAAGTCCTTCTCTTTGTTGTTTTGTAACTTAGACACACACGCACGCGCGCGCGCACACACCTGCTTAGCTTACATACTGTACGTGTGCACTCTTGTTCTGCCACTTGACTGGAAATGTTCAACCGCACATGCCTTTGATTTGTGAGCTCAGCCGATTCAGTCGCTCAGGCTCATGATCATTAAAATTACTGCTCAGGTGGGAACCATGGGTGGATGTTAAAGCGTCTTTTTCTGCAAGTGTGTGTGTGGCACAAGTTGTAACTCTGTTCGTTTTAGTGGCTGACACACTTTTTCAGCTCGCCATGTTAACGTTCTCGAGTGGTCCCACTCACATTAACGCTTTGAACCCTCACACACACTTCATCTGCTGCCTAAACTCCACCAGAACCCAGTAAAGTTCAGCATCAGTTTTATATATGAGGTTCTTTTACCTCCAAGTTCAAGTCTATATATTCAGTTACTTGTTTTGCAGATTAAAATTGCAAACTGCTATGAAGCTTTCACTGAAAATAAGAAAAAATATTTTGTTCTACTCATTTTTTAGATTTATTTTCTACATTTTCACCTGCCTGCCTTTGCATTGCTTAGTTTAAAGAATGTGAAGCAGTGGATTAATGTGAAAAGGATTTTTAATTGACTTTGTTCTGAACATGAAAGGTGGTGTATAGCAGTCTAATATAACTAAACCATGCTCAGTTGCCTAATGTTGTATGTTTTCTTTTGGCAGTAGAGCAGGAGATGACTATTGCTGCCTTTTAAAGTCCCACTCCTATTAATCACGAGCGTGCATGTCTGTCGGTGGGCATGTGTCTCCAGGAAATAGTGGAAATAATAGCCTGCCTATTTTACAGTCAGGGGCCTGTGTTATAAAAAAATAACTAAAACTAGAAGTTCTAATTTATAAAGATTCCTCTAATCAAATCACTGATAAAAACAGGACAGTATGACAGTTTTTGTGAGTTTAGTTTATTTGGTTGTGCAGAATAGTGCAGCGGTACCAAACAAAGCAGCTAATCTACTTCAGAAGATGTTGCAATGGTTCAGTTGGAGTCCTAACTTAAACCCATTGTGGTCTCTATAGAAACCTGTGGATAAAATACCAACAAAAGTCAGTGAACTGAAGAAGCTTTGAATGGAAAAGTTGACCAAACTCCTCCAATAGTAGGTGTGACCATCAGGATCCTATTTTAGTCATTTTGATGTTCTTACACCATTTAGCATTAAAGTATGACAATGTCTTACTCAGCTTAGAATAGAACATATTTAATGTATATTATAAAAAGTCATTAAAACTTTTATCTGATCAACATAAATAGATAACCATCATGGAGACATTTTTTGAAAGACTGGCAAGAATAATACTTACTGTATGTATGTCAAAGACTACAAAAACCCAAAACACTTTTAGCAAATTTTGTTTTTAAAGAACTCAGAATTATAAGTTTCAATTCAAAATAAAAAAATGTGAAATTTTAGTAACTGAATATGGATAACTGCTTTAGGGCAGCAACTCATTTTTTCAGATCAGTCCCAGCAGCGCTGCTATTTTTAGAAACTTTTATTGGACTTTCAGCATTGTTTGACTGTTTGTCCTGTTTGTGCAACCTTTGTATCACTGTCATGGTTCCGTTTTTCTTTTAACAGCTTTTTTTGGAAAGAAGGCTGAAGAACCAAAATAGTTATTTTTTTATCACTCACCGACCTTTGTAATGCCTGGCTGAGTTTTAGCAGGTTAGGTTGCTTCTCAGAAAAACGCATTGGGCCCTAACGCTCATCTTTGCATTATGTTTTTGTCAAAAAGTCTACTTGTTTACTTGGAATTTTACAAAGGTATACGTGCTGTCACTAGTGTTCTTTCAAAAAAAAAGCGGATTTTCTATCACTTTTGGGTTCATGCAGATTTTCTCAAATGAATAAAACATTGGTGTGGTTCATCGTCTCATACAGAAACTGATATTCACTCTGCCCTAATAATAAACCATTTAAAACTCGAGTTCAGTGGCTAAATAAGCCAACACTTAAATGTAAAATTATGAATGCAAACAATCATTCTACTGCTTTAATGGTGGATTTTTATGATTAAGTATCTGCTTTTACATTGCAAACTGTGCATATGAGTGTGAGTGACCATGGGCGAGATGGAAGCAATTACTGGTGGTGAGGGCCCTCAGACACCCACAGTGCCTCTCACTCTGGGCCAAACGGAATGTCTCTCCCTCCCCCTTTTGCTTTCTCGTTTTGACTTGGTTTCCTTCTGTCTGTTTTACTACCTCTGTCTTCCTTTACCTCTTTCTTTTTTCCTCCTCTGTGGGCTAAATTACTTTCGTATGAGCCCCAACAAAGGGGCAAGGTGAACCCCCTGCTTTCTTTTCTTTTCTTTTTATTGGCAACCAAAACCCTTCACCATATTTTAATTCAAATCACACATTTCCAATTTGTGCAAACAAGCCCTGGAAATACCAGCACTAATTACACCAAACCTGAAGTTTGTGATTGCATGTGTGTGTATGCATGTGTGCGTGTGGTTGTTTGGGGAAGGGGGGCGTTAGGTCATCTCTTACTGTATTATTGTATATTTTAAGTCATTATCCATTTAAGATATGTGCCACTATTGTACTTGTGTGAACTTATATATTGTTGAACACAAAAATGGCTGAAATGGCAAAATAATTGGAGTTCAGAAGCATCCACTAAAATCTAGATACAATAATCAATTACATTAAAATCTATTAGAAATGCACGCACACACATATTTTGGTTCTTCTATCTCATGGGGACTTTGCATTGACTTCCATTCCTTTACCAGTCATTTTTATAGCATAACCCTGACCCCTTACCTTAAATTTAACCACCCCAGTATACCTAACCCTACACCTAATTTTAACTCAATTCACACTTTAGTCCGGACCCACCAACGGCATTTCTCCCAACGGGGACCAGGCTTTTGCATCCATAAGTTAAGTGAGTCCTCACACCTCTGTGTGTGAAAATGGTCAAATATCGTCCCCACCAGGTAACAGAAACATACACACATACACAACCCCCCCAACACACACACTGGCCTTTCATGGCAAAATGTGATAAATAAAGAAGCCACAAATAGATTGGCACCGAGTGACAGATTTGCAGTAATTGAGGTTTAGCAAAAATTGGCCTCTTTATTTTTACTGTCTTGGAGACCTCAGTGAAGGAACACTGTCTATGTTGCCAGCAGTTTCTCCTCAATCGACGGGAACAGAAAAATCTGTATTTGCCATGTGTATATTCCTCAAGTGCTACTCTGAATGAGATGAATAAGTTCACACTAAATTGGCAGCTGCTGTTCGAAATGAATTTTCATTCCTTTTTGTTGGAACAGAAGACGACTTGAGTCAAAGGAGAATACCGCGGGGTGTGGCAAGGCCATCTTTTCCAACACAAAGAATCGAATGACGAATAATGGCAGCCAGAGTTTACTTGTCAAGGCCTTTGAACACACATGCGGATTTCTCAGTTCTCATATGCTAACTCCATCCTCCTCCGTCGGTTTGTGTCTTCCGCCACGCTCCTCTGAACTTGGCCCTTGACTGTGTCTTGCATTCCCTTCACATGAGTCCTAGTGTGGCAAGTAAGCAGAAGGACCCCAGATTGTGCTGGCCACAAAGCCGCCTGCGTTGTTTGGGAGCCTGCCTGGACCCTACATCTCACTAACCTTGGTTTACCCCCTCTGTTTGTGAATTCCTGTCACTCCATCAAGACCGCACTGTCCCTGGTAAAATGCTTTTTGGCAGTGGGCAGCTGAACGGAGCAACTGAATGGTGAAAGCTCAAATTATTGGGGAGGCAAATAAAAAAATTAGATGTAATTTTAGTTTTTCCTTCAAAAATGTATTCAGTGACATAGTTGGGCTCTTAAAAATGGACAAAGAATTTGAATCTTTCTTTTTTCGGATCATCATTGCGCTTTGTCTTGCTTTGATAGGACTTGGACCATGACTAGCTCTTGAAGTCATATAAACAGTGATGACTGGTTGCAAGGTTGCAATAGGTCTCTCCAGTGTCATCTTGTGGCAATGTTTTGTGTCTGCCAACACTCAGGCTCTGGAGTGTTTATCTTTCACTGCCAGTTCTGCTGTCTAAGGAATTTGACAAACTTAGGAGTTTTCAGTTATGTCTTTGTCTTTGTCTTTCTCTTTCGTTCATCCCTCCTTGTTTAAAATCTGAGTTATTTGTGGTCGAGCACGGAATCGTTTGTGGTTCTCGGAACAACTTTATTTTCCCAGTATTAGGTGTCTAGTCTTCCACCATGTTATTATAAAAGGCTTCCAGGGATTAAAATATCAGATTACCTAAAATGGTTTAAATATTAGTATTTTCCTAAAATCATTCTATCCGCCTATCCATCCGTCACAAATTTAGTTCGGTTCTCCTTCCTTTATCATATCTTTGCTTTGGTTTAATGTTCCATATTGTTTTTTTTTTCTCAGTTGAGTTTTGTTAGTCTTGCACACCTGTTCTTAATTTGTCAACCATCACACCTGTTTTGTATTTAGTTATCAACTCCATCAGTGTATTTACTGTAGTTCCCGGCTTTGAGTTGCTCATTGACAGATCTTTGTCTCTATTTGGCTTTATCTTTGTTATGCTCATGCCATGTCAAACTTAGTTTTGTTTAACCACGCTCAGTTTCATGTTTTAGGTTTTACCCCACGAACATCCTGCCTTTGCAGAGCCTTTTGTTTTTAATAAAGTAAAGTTTGTTTTGGCCTTTGCCTGCCTACCTTCATTATTGTGCCTGTATTGGTTCCTTCATTCTTTATCATTCAGTGTCAACATTTATTTATTTTTTGAATAAAGTACTTTGCATATCTATCTATCTATCTATCTATCTATCTATCTATCTATCTATCTATCTATCTATCTATCTATCTATCTATCTA
>JAUBOC010000127.1:8486104-8496647 GCA_032275365.1 Anablepsoides cearensis | reverse complement strand
AATGAAAATTTTCAGTTTCCCAAAAAAAGCTGAACATTAAACCCACTTTTGCACATTAAACCTGCAGTCTTGCCATACTTTTGATACCATACTAAACAGATTGCATTGTGCTTTCTTTACAAATAAAATCCTAAAAAGTACATCACATCAAATTCAATTATCAAATGATCCCAAAAACAAATATATTGTATTTCTCAGCCCCTGGTTTGATCTTACAAATAATTCGGCACACCTCATGTGTCAGCTTTGGAGATCACTGTCAGGTGGATTACATGGAGCGATGGGGTGATGTCTCCCCCCTTTTACATGCTGAAGAGCCTGGTGTCCTGATTAAAAATTTCAGCTCCACTGACTTTCTAATTAATTAGCGAGGCCACTCAGAGGAGCGCTGTGGACCAATTAGTCTCTGGCAAGCCGATGATGCCTATCACTACGGCATCACCCTGCAGCTGTCGCTCCCTGCTCTGAGGACGGCTGGCGATGGACCCTCAGGTGTTCACACAGGTTCAAACAGCAGCATGCATGCAAGCACTCCACACCAGATGCACACAGAATAATAATAAAAGTAGAGGGAGACGAGCAAGATGTGCCCACATATTAAGGACGGGGTCCTCAAGATGCGTTAGGATTAAGCTCGTCTTTTGTGGAATAAAAATGGCTGCTGTTGTGTCATGTTGATGTAGCCCAGTTCTACCTGGTTTCTCCGAAATTTGCCACGAAAAATTGGAAATGTTCAATTTCTTGAATAGCTCTCTCACTTCAGGGAGACTTTATGGCTGTATGGCTCGTGAATCCAGATTGCATGCTGACCACAGGGCTGGGTGGAGAGATGTCTGCAGTTCTTTAGGGTTGTGGGGAGGGGGGGAAATGTCAGAGTTTGCTGACTTTGTGAGATCGGACTAGTTATGAGACCGAGGAAGCTCATTTCCACTTCAAGGGGTCGTCTGAAACATGGCATCAGCAGGCCTCTCTCCTGCACTTGCTCGCCGTACACTTGTGCCTGCACTAAAATGTGCTCACACACATACACGCTCACCCACACACACCATCTGATCATTTCACGTTCCCCGATACACGTAACGTCCTCCTATTGCTTTCATTCCCAAAGTCTAATGTTTATTCCTGCTCTAGCAAAATGCGCTGATACCATTTTTTTTCTTCAAGTCTGAAAAATAGCCAAAAGCTAAAAGAAGAAGAAGAAAAAAAACGGGTTTCACTTCCAATCCTCCAGTGGGAGTGATGGTGGGTTACACATTGGTTACACACTAATGAACACATCACACATTTTGCGCACACAAACACTTATTTGGTTACTGAGTGGACGGTGGATTGGAGTGTTTGAGAAAAAAGAATGTGTGTGTTTCAGCAGAGACAAAAAAAAAAAAAGCGCGCTCTTGCACGAGTCACTTTGCAAGCAAAACAGTCAGCACCGTTGTGGCTGATTAGTATGAGAAGAGGGGATGAATATCAGAGAAGGACTCTCAAGAGCCGCAGATGAAACATGGAGTGGATGTCAGAGCGTTTTGTTCCCATCTCGTTCATTAGGCCCCCTAACACACGCTACCGGACGCTCACACTTTCTTCCCAGTCACACAAAAACAAACACACACACACACACAAAAAGAGCACACCCTGAAAACAACACAGCCAGTTGTAGTTATTACATCGGCGTGTCTGACATTTTGTCGACATAAGTAATTAATTTAGCCTTTCTATTGGGAAAGTCCAAAGAGCCCAATTAACATGGCTAATATTGCTGCATCGTGTAAAAACATCAGTTTTTTTTTAAATACAGAGGGAATATTCAAATGACTTGCCTTCATTATTCAAATTCATAAGCAAAGTCATCACTCGGGAAAGACACGAGATGGGGATTCACACTCTCAGGAATACAAAAATGATAATCAATCTTTTAGCTCTGCGAAGCAATCAGATAAAAAAAACAAAAACAAGTGAGCTGTTTTGTGTGTTTTCCTGTTTGTAAAATCAAACCGTTTCTCACATTTGTTTTGCACAGAAAAGTTTTTTTTTTTTGTTTTGTTTTGCACTTGTATTATTTTCAATTTCAAAAATAGCTGATTTTTGAAATCTTGGCCAGTTTGTCTGAGCCTAGAAAAAAAATGTGTAACTGACTAAAAATACACAATAAGTCAAGGATATAGATGTACAGTGCTGGATTTTTTTTTTCTTTTTTGCTTTGGCTGTCCACATGCTCAGACAGGAAATCAGGCAAAATCCCACAGCTTTGCTTTGCTTACTCAGAATCAGACAGATGTTGTTCCTTTTTATTTAAAAAAAAAAAGAGCAAAAGTCATGAGCAGGAATCAGGGACCGTTTTTCTAGTTTATTCAAATCTGAGTGTATGAATTGCTTTAGCGGGTGTCGTGTTTTTGGTTTTCACTCTCGTTCGAGGTGTTTGTTTTGCAGCCAACACAGAGGGCCCCACTACTGCGTGGCTCCACTCTCCCACTCGTATAGCTATAACAAAGTCAATATTACAAAGAGGTAACATATGTCGAGGTACGTTTCAGCCATGCCCTGGTGCTGTGGATTGGAACACACACACATGTTCAAACAGACACATACAGTTAGTGGGAAAAAAAGGTATACCTACGCTCCGCAACAAAAAATGTGCCCCACTTATTTATTTATTTTAATTTTGCAAGTTAGTTCTCTGATCGAAGCCAGTATTTTGTCTCCTTTCTTACATGTGAAATTGTTCATGTATGTGAGCGTATTATGTGTGTGAGCCATGATGTACTTGTTGGTGTTTGTGCACTCACATAAATTTTAAATGTGTGTGAGTGTGAGGGCCAGTTTGTTTTTTTATTTTCCCTTACTTCAGCACATCTGAGAGAGCTTTTCTGGAACTCCTGAGCCCTGTCCAAACAAAGATGGCCGAATGTGAGGCGGGGGACGGAGGGGAGGTGGATCAGGGTTTGCGTTCATATATATATTTATATATAGGTGTGTGTGTGTTTGGGATTTTTTTCAAGTAAGCCAGGGAGCAGAAGGGCCTTGCGAAAAGAAAAAAAAATGAGAGGAGGGAGAGAAAAACGAGCCCCTGAGAAAGGCAGCTGGAAACACGGAGACTTGTGGTCTTTCTCCTCCTCCTCACCTCCCTCTTACTCCTTGCTCCAGCTGCACTCAGATGTGTCTGCATGACTCCCCCCCCCCCCCCCGCTCCATCCACCTCCCCTCCCATCATCCGTGCACTCCCCAGCTCCGTGCCACTGCCAAGAGGGGATCATGAGGGAGAGTGTCGCAGCTGGTAATACTTACTGGCCATTTCACCGCGGTGAAGGCATGAGATTCATTAGGCCGCGTGTTTTCTGCCGAGTACTGGCCGTGTTATTGTTAGGATGTGGTAAAATTATAAATATGTAGGGGTGAGAGGGGAGGGGATTTGGGGGTGCAGGAATCTCAGTGGAAAGGGTTGGAGAGAAAGTGAGTGAGAGGAAGACGGCGGGTGAGGAGGAGGGAGGGGTTTCGGGGAGAAACATGCCACTCATTAACTCCTCTGCCACAGTTCTTGTTTCTCATGATTGGGTGGCAATAAAAAAAAAGGCTGTCACAATTTGTCAAAGTTAATGACTCAATGGCACACCAGCACTCAGGGGCTGCAAGACATGCAAGCGTCTGTCGAATTAGTCGATAGCTTTATAATTGCAGGAATAAGGAATCCAGCTTTAGCCAAATGAAGCGAACTTAAGAGGGTCCTGGGAGGGGATTTGCAATTCGACCGGGTCGATTGTCGAGTGGCAATCATGTAGGCTTTCGGTGCTGCTCTTCGTTATGCAATTATAAGTTTTTTCCTTCTTTTTTTTTTACCTGTTAGAGCTGCATCTTCATTGTGACCTGTGACTCTGAAACAGTGTCTAGCCTCCACTTCAGCCCCTCTATCTTTGAACTTTGTAAGACTGATAAAGATTAAAGCACCCAGATGGACTCAACTTTGGTCCTGCTGCCTCTCTCTCTCTCTCTCTCTCTCTCTCTCTCTCTCCACCAAACACACAATCAATTTCTCCCCCTTGTTGTGTGGCTTTGGGAGTGACACAGTTGTCATCGCAGTAATATAGCTATTGGTTAAATAATCTCTCCCTCCCCTCTCTGTCTGTGCGTCTGTCCTGTGTTGCATTATTCACTTGTCATTTGAGGCTGTAATGGAACTTTCAGCTTCTTCTTCTTCTTCCCTTGAAGCCTTTTATCTAAAGCGAAATCTACAAGACTGAATCAGGAGCAATCTTCTCGTTATGCTGGCTGAGGTAAATAAAACAAAATGCGCTAAATCTCTTTTTTTTATTCCACTTTTTTCGTTTCTTCCTGATATATTCCATAAACACGATCCAAGCCTTCAGTTCCAAATAACCAGAATAAGGCAATTAACTCGGGTGTTTCATGTCCACAGCTGTTGTTGTGTGTGCAGGACCAGGTGTTTACACGTAAACCACCATTGCTGACACACTGTTTGAACAAAAATCTGAGGGGAGAAACAAATATTATTGCCCGGTCGTGTGTCTCGAGAACCAGCCCATCGGTCTGCTGTAGTGTGGAAAAAAAATAAATAAATAACAAAACAAAACAAAAACAAAAAAAAAAAACCATCGACCTAATTTGGAGTTTGCCTGTGTGCAATTAGTGCATGCTTATTTTACATTAAAAAATGGTCAAAGAAAATTAGGAGCTATTGGCAAGATTAAATCTAGGAGCTATTCCAAGATTTCTCTGACGGGGAGTTTGTTTGAGTAGGTGAATTCACTGCGTGCATGTGTGTGTGTGTGTGTGTGTGTGTGTGTGCATAAGAGTAGGGCTGTAGTCCCACCCCGTAAACTAGTTTGATGACTAAATGACATTTGGGGGGAGTTTTTCTGTTGTCATGCTGCTGAGCTCGCGTGTGAGCATGTGTGTGTGTGTGTGTGTGTGTATATCATCAGCCACACTGACCAATCATCGCCATGTCAAAGTCCCCTCAGCGAGAGGGGGTCAGCGGTATGTCTGGGCTCTGACTAATTCTTTCTGCCTGTGACAGATGTGGAGGAAGATACAGAGCAGATGATGATCTCCTCTTTCCTCTTTGTTTCTTTTTTTTTCCAGCCAGACACCACTTCATCATTTTTTTCCCCCCGCCTTCTTTTTTTGTCATTCTTCTCTGTCAAACTAACATATGTCACAAGCTCACAATGTGGTCTCCTTCCTTCGTTGTGCATTCTGCGAAAGCAATCAGTGGAGCCAACAAGTGCAAGTGTCAAAACTGACACAACGCTGCTCTTATCTGCAGCTGGTCGCTCCCTCTGATAGGCTGAAGGTCAGGGCAATTCTACTGTACACCGATGACAATGGCCTCTTTCTTTTTATTTCTTTACAACTAATAATAATCCATTATAATGATCTTTTTGTCTTCACTGTAAAAGAAAAAAATAATTCACGTTTTGTTCCTCATTTGATGCTATTCTTTATGACATAACAGTTTAACTGAAACAAATGAGCAGTATTATTTATGCAGATTCTGTAACTTAGGTTCTTATGAAGACAAATATTTGTAGCTTTATTGTATGACACTCACTAAGTATTCAATATTGTTTTATATAGTGAATCAGAACCATAAATCTGTGTATATTTAGCATGTTTTGCACAAACTGTTTCCTGAACACCACTCCTCTGCCTTCTGCACCTTCACTGCAACATTTCTGCACCACTCTTTTGATACATCAGCACGCCCTCCATCCCCCACTGCTGCATCACAAACTTCTACCTATTTTATTTTATTTTTTTGGACCAACTTTCCCTTCATTCTAGCCTTGCATCCCCTTGCACCCATCTTTGAACCTGGCCTCGTGTCTGCAGACCCAGAGGTCTGTCACTGGGTGTACGGTTTGATCTCTGGCTGGGGAAATGCTTTGAGGAGAGCTGAGAAGAGCCAGGGGCCTGGACTGAAGGGGTGGGAGGGGGAATGGGGGGGTGTTCAGCCTCTACATGCACTTGCTGTCCACCCGAAAGTACAGAAAAATCTACTTCTGCCTATATGTGCAGCTATCTGAACTCGCAGCCCAGTCGGTTGTTGACAGCTTGGTCCGTCTCTCCACCTGTGTCTGAAAGCCTGGCGTGTTACGACGAGATCACAGGCTCGCGTTCCTGCTCCGCCGTTGTTAAATTATGCTCCCTTTTTCCTCTCTGTTTCACAATATCAAAGCCAGCTGGGTCCTTTATCCGTCCGGCTTCATAAACAAGCATGACTGACCAGAAGTGCATGCACAGACACTTATCATGTGAGTGAGTCAGACTGATCGCCGAGCGAGCTTGGAAATGTCGAGGAGGAGCTCATCCTGCACAGATTTACTTTCTGTGACTGTGTCAGTTCACAGATCAGGAATGTTGAAAGTTTTTTATTCCATTAAATGCGTGCTGAAGCAATCACATGTGGGAGGTGCGTGTGTGTGTGTGTGTGTGTGTGTGAAGGAATCCAGGGCTCTGGTCAGTGTAGAAACTGGACGTCAGGTGGAATGGCAGCAAATGACAGATTTCTTCACTCACCGTTCAACTGTTTAGACTGTCCAGTTCTGTATGTTTATAGTTCAAATAAATGATTTTAATCCATGACAACTGTATAGTAATTTCATTACCAGCAGACACTACAAGTTGTGGAAAACAGCTGGCTGTTCAGACCCTTACTCAAACTTAAATTTGAATATAGTTTAATTTTATCCCTTTGGGTGTTTTAAAGCTTGACCCCAAATGCTTTCCCTCTCTCCCTCTCTCTTTTGTTCTGTTGTTGATGCAGAAAGACACATATTTTCAATAAAAGCAGGTGAAAACAATGTGCAGCAAGACTGAGAGCCACAGCCAAACATCTGAAAGTACTGCTTCAGATTTCTGTCCGCAGTCAACAGAATCGCTCAGAAGATCATTCGCTTCAGGTTCAAATGTCATTTACAAATAAAATGTTAAATGTTAACGGTAAACAATAAAATGTTTTTAATTTCACAGTCGACACAGCGTATTTCAAATGGACAAAATTCAGATGATGTAATGAGTTTCGCTCTCTTAAAAACTGCTGTGTCTGAGTGCGTTTATCTGTACCAATAACTCATGAACCATTAAACCACACATTTTCCAACATAAGATGATCTTAATGTAAAACGTTGGCCTGACATGTGGCTGCTGACATGCATTCCTTTAAAGTATGCTAAGTTCAACTCTTTACCACAATCAAATAACAATATTACTTTCAGTTGTTATGAAAATCCTGTATATATCTAAATTAAAAAAACAAATGCCTTGAAATTAGCCTCTGTCTCTTCAGAGGCTCGGCTGCAAACTGAGCTCCAGGGAGGAGCTTTGTACAAATAGGCAGTGCTTTGTACCAGCAAGTGTTAGGTATCTCCACATGGCTACCATAGGATATTCAATGATTTCTCCAACACATAAGCAACACAAGACAATGACATCATGACATGGTATAAAGCTTAAAAAAGGTAATTTTGCATAATAGCCCCATTTACATTTATTGTATATTGTATCAGGTTTAATTATATGTCTTGATTGAGCATAACTTCGTATATCTGTTAGGTCAAAATTATTAAAGAAAGTTTGAAAACAGCAGGTGTTGCTGCTCACATTTGTTTGACTTAAAGAAACAAAAAAGAAAGAAAGACAAGGGGAAAAAAAAGAAGCAGGGTTCAAGGTCTTCACATGAATACATGAAAACACATGCTTCTCTTCTCCTTCTGTAATCCACCGGGGACTCACGCCCCATTTGGTTCCCATTAGCATAGCTCTGGTGGCTCTGCCCCGTGTCGGAGCCCCGGCACACAGCTGCACAGAGGACAGGGACCTCTGGCTCAGTCACTGCCAGCCGCCGGGTTTCAAACAAGAACTGACAGGGAGGATGGGCCTCACCCTGGGGGAGTTTCGCTGAGAAAGCCCTCTCTATTCTGCCCAACCACACTCTTTCTTTAAATAACAGAACAATGTTCGAAATTACAGTAATTACACCAGTGATTAATTGTTATTTATTTTGTAAGCTAAGTCAAATCTTTTGGATAAAATTTAACAAGCAAGAGATTAGCCGTGGCACGAGGTATTCGCTCTCCTGTTTTTGTGGCATGCTGGGTCAAACTACAAAGGCTTTCTTCCTTTTTTTTCATATATATTTGGCGTGTTTTATTTGTCACCTGTTTCCAATATGGATATTTGTGAAGGCCCGATATCTGGTATGTTTTTTTTATGACACGCAAAGCTGCTGTGCCTCTTTCCCTCCACACGTTGGCCGCACATTTCTGGCAGGAAATGGGACGGCAGCTCGGCAGCTAGCTCATGGATGAGATAATATCTTGTGGGTGGAAGAGAGGACAAGATGCTCCCAGTGTTTTACAATGACCCTAAGCAGAGACGAATTTAAATTTGAAGCCGATGCGGCGGAGGCTCTCTCTCTCTCTTGCGCGCTCGCGCAGGTCGGTTGTGCGCGCAACAAAACACAAAGTTTTCATTTAGATCTCGGCTTTGCTTAACTCACCAAACAAGAAATGTGGTCTGTGGCTGTGTGTCGAACATGGTAAAGGTTTCAATTAAAGTAGGTGGAACAACACACACACACACAGCATCCAGCAGCTGTCTGGGTTGGCTTCAGCTGTAGAGAGGATACAGAGGGAATGAAAACGACAGAGCAGCTGGTATTTTAGCAGTGATTTCAGTGGCATATTGTTACAATATAAACCTCTAAAACATGACAGGGCTGTAATAGACTTGCACTGGATATTAGCTTAGGATCACTATATCCTCTTTTGTTTCATAGAGCTTGCAGAGATCAAGTTAATATAATGTTTAGGGTTGGACTTTCATGTATGTGGATTAACGCTGAACTACGCTGCCTGTTGTTTCCTGTCAAACGGTTTGAAATGATTTTGCACGACTCAAAAAGCCGTCCTTTTTTGTGCTGCTCCATTTTTTCCTGGAGTTCTTCAGTCCATCTATCACACTAAAAGAGTTTTAATTGAGAGTCCTTCCCCAGTCCGATGCTGACAGTCGGTGTTTATACAATCGGGCTGGGACAGGGACCAAGCAAAACATCCACGAAACATCAAGCCTCTAGCTAAACAAAACCCAGCAGTGAGACACACAAAGTTGATCAAGATAAGAGCAAAAAAAAAAAAAAAATGAGATGCTTTTCTGAGCACCGCCTTGGTCATGTTGTTGGCTGTGACGGTAACACAGCAGCTGTGGGTGAGTGTCGACTCTTGTCTGGTTCTAATTGCTTCATCGCTGTGGGATTTTTTCTTCGCCTCAGCTCGTCACTTTCCGTATGGTTTGCTGTTATTTACAAAGTCACACACCACACAGACACAGGCGTGTGTGTCTGTCCTTTTACTGAACGTCGAGCTCTTTAGTGCTGAGCAAAAAAGGAAACCCTGGCGAGACTCTAGCGCGGTTACTAATGTTCAGTATCTGTCCGAGTCACACATGTGTCACACGGCCTGCTGTGACACATATGTGTAGTGTTGGGTTTTGTTCTCAAGCTTGTCCCACACTCATCTCAGCCCAGACATCATGGGTCTAACCAGAGCCAACTCAGATTCAAGATGGTGACAGAAGCAGAGTTTTGAGAATGTGAATCATCAGGAGTTTATTATTATTTTTTTCTTGTTTTCTCAGTTGAAACCATGAACTCAGACAACCTCGCCTCTTTCTTGTTGTTTTGACGGCCATCTTTGATACACCCGTCAGCCTGTGCTCTTTCATCTCAAACTACATGATCAATTTAGATCCCGTCATATTGCCGACGTTTCATCTGTAATAGTCTTCGCTGACACGTTTTTAACCGAATGTGGAACAATGAACAAATTAATCCTAAGAAATAACAAGCGCAGTCTGTTCCCGTCATTGCCTCTTTAGTTGGGGGGGGGGGGGGGGGGTTGGTTGTTGCTGCTTTAATGCTTCTTAATGCTGTTGTCTGCTTAATGGGCCAGATATGAGAGGTGCTGCTAGCCGACGTAATAAGTCAGTGATTAGAGGGCGCCTTGTCACAGCAGCAGCCCTGCAGACAGTGGCGTGCTCTAATTGCCATATTAGACGCCCCTTAACTATCCTGTCAGCTGTCAGAGCCCTGGCTTGTAAACAGCCGAGGTGCATTTGATATTTTCATTTGTTTATTTCCTTTTTTTTTTAAGTTGGGCTGATGTACAGAGAGGGGATTTAAAAGACCTGCGCAGTGTGACATCCATGTGCTAAATGTGTTACAGGAAAAACAGAAAAACTACATGAAGATTTGAAAGTAAAAACAATAATTACAATTCTGACATTATGAGGGCAGCTGCTAAACTTTATTTATTTGAATTTTTACATTTTAGAATCTATTCTTAATATCTGTAAAAGACTTCAGCAGTAGCTAAAGTTGAAGTTCTTTCTGCATAAATCACTCAACTCCTCCATTCGCTTCTGAGAAATTAAAGAGCAGATTTTTAACTTTATTTTTAAGAATTAACTTGTCATCAATAAAGTTGTCTTGGTTTTAGATTATTGCACTTTTAAACTTCATAACATTTTCTGA
>JAUBOC010000127.1:8468832-8480223 GCA_032275365.1 Anablepsoides cearensis | reverse complement strand
AATATAATATAATATAATATAATATAATATAATATAATATAATATAATATAATATAATATAATATAATATAATATAAGTTAGTCATAATCTTTTGTATTAATGAACACATTTACAGAATTTTTTTACATTAGGGATATTTATATGTTTATATAATAATTATTTTAAAAAAACTTAATCATCATGTTCATTGTTAGTCATATTAGTATTTAGCCTCTGTAGGCCACTACATAGTATGATGCTGGGAAATACATGAGTCAAATGAATTACAGTAAGGATTTGTCAGTGTTTAAAGTTGTTTCTTATCAATGAAATAAAACAAAGAGAAACATGATTTGCTTTCTAATGAACATGTTAACGTTTCAGATTTTGCAGATGTTAAATATCAGTTTTACAATAAGGAAAAAGCTACAGAAAATAACTTGATTATCTTTAAGTATATATTCAGTGTGGAAGTTTGAAAAAGTAGCATTAAATAACCAGTTTGTAGCTTCTGTGCTTTCATCAGCTGGTTCTAATAGTCAGCTGGTGGGAACGCCATTGCTCAACTGCTGCAGTCTCACGTCACGCTACCGCCTAAATCCTCTAGATCTCCTCAGAAGAGCTTCAAAGGGGTCGCGGCCGCAGAAAAGCCGCCAGTCACTTAAGGACAGTAAGCAGTCATACGGCCCTATTAGCCTGTGAGTAGCTATGAAATTTAATCATCTTCCCGGAGCCTCCGGGCAACGCTTCATGTCAGGGGCGTGCTCCTCTCTACCAGGCCACACTAAGTGAGAGATAAAACGAGGAGAACAGCACTGCAGATGATGGATAATAAGTTGTCTTTTTAATACAGCTGTCAGGGGACATTATTTGATGATGAATTACTGTAATCTGAGCAGTCAGTCTTTTATATGCTGAATTAAGCAAAACTGTTCGGGGCCAAAAGAGAAAACGATGTTATTAAGGTGTGCTATACAACACTACAATTATCAACCAGGCCCTGTCACTATTTGAACTAAATGTTCTAATTAAGATTCTTGTTATTGTACATTTGGCATTTTGTTTGATGGCTCTAGTGTCTGGTGCTTTATTGTGTTCCTACCCTCGCAGCTTCTTTTCTAGTAGGTTGTGACTGTGTGTTTTAGAAGAAAGGAATAGAATTAATTAGTTACTTTAAATGATTATACTCACAGTCACATTGAAAGGAGCTAGTACCATGCTTGTCTTCTGCTGCTTTCCTGGCTGACACATTTTAGTTTTTTTTTTAAGCGGACCTGGATTCACACTTCCCTCTAAGCTGAGGCAACAGTCACTTTTACAAATCCATATTTCATTTACATCCCTCAGGTGTAAATCACAACCGCTCGTGCGCTTAAAAGCAAGCTAAATGCGTTTTGCAGGCCTGAGAGGAGGCGTGTCTGTCCGCTCTCAGGTAGATAAAAACTGAACTGAGCTCAGCGCAGCGCAGGGTCGGGATCACGCAGCGTCATCGAGATTCATGCGGATGAGTCAGTACGCGCGGTGAGCGAGCCAAACACCTACGATCCTTACTTACAGCATATGCTGATGTACAGGAATAGCCAAGAACAGTCGCTCGGGTGTTGCTCATTCATGTCCGAAGCATCTGTGCTGCACATACACATTAAGTAATGAGCAGCGGGGAGAAGCAATTCGCTGTAACGTGAGCTTAAAAAAATGGAATCATAAAGATTAGACCTAACCAGTCGATGCTGGCTGGTTTTTATATCTGTTGGAGCTACTGTTTTTCTCAGATTCAAGTTTAATCCGAGATAAGCTGTAAACGTATTATTCCCTGCCCAATTTTAAAGCTCTGGCAGAACTTTGCTGCCACCGCTCCTCAGAACCTTTCCCCTTCTTTTCCCACTTTTCTCCTCTCTGTTTCCAGATCGACCCACAGCCAAAATGCCCCAATAACCCTCCTGATACCGCCTGATCCCCGAGCTGCTCACGTCTTTTCTTGATGCAGACAGATGGAATTGCGATCACTATGAGCCTCTGTCTCAGCTTCTGTCTCACACACTCCACACTGTCTATTTTGTCTTCCCCCTTTTCTTATCCCTTACAGAGCAAAATCATAGGCAGACAAGGAGCGAGCAAGAGAGACAGAGAGAGAATGAGTGGAAAGCCAACATGTGAGCCGAAGCCCAGGCTTTTCCTGAGCGACATTCTCAGTAATGTTCTGTCCTTGTAGAACATTGGGCCGCCTCTCTTTTATGAGATGTGGTTTTTCCGACTCCACGCAGCTTCCAGGAGGCCCAGATGGAACCGCTAACAACCCCCACCACCGCCATGCAACCACACACGCACATACTGTACACACACAAACAGCCCGAAACCCTAATTGCACACACAGTCGCAGGAATGCTTATTCAAGCTATCGGGCGCACACACACACACACACACACGCAGAGCCACAAAATCACACCGGTCCACACCAACCGCTCGCCAACATGGGGATTTTCTTGAGTGGCAGATGGCTGTGCACGGGGATGTGCTTCAAGCTAATTACAAAATAAGACTTTTTTTCGTATTTATTTACTTGTATGGTAATTGTATTGTTTCTGGAAACACACTGAATGCGAGAAGAAGGTGAAGGTTTCCCGGGTGTGTTTGAAGGCTGCAGCTCCTTTCCTGTCTTTCTTTTTTTCTTTTTTACTGTAATGTTGTACATATGTACTTACACATGTTGCATATTGGATGTAATTACATGGATTAGGGTACAACAGTGTTTGTGTAAGACTGGAAACCATTCCCAGTTGCAGGTGGGCCTCAGTAAAGGTAGAACTTGGCCTCTCCGCAGAGGTTCAGGAGGGTATTTATTGAGTTAGAGTCACATTTCAAAATTTTTGTCATCCTTTTCTGTCTCTTTCTTTCACACCTCTCCCCTCTGCGTTTTCTGCCTCTCACTTTCTCAGTCGTGAAGGTCGCCGTATCTCCTGATCCTCGCCTGAGAAACTTCCATTTTAGGTAGTCAGACTCTGCGCAACAGCGTTTTTTTGGACAAAATCCCCCCGCTCCAATCTCCTCGGTACGGCACACTTGTAACCCCCGTTTTACTCCTGTCCTCCCGTCCTCCCTCTCCACCCTCCATCACCTTCCCTCTTTCAGAACCTGTTTTCTGTTATCACTACTTAATGCCTCACCCTGGGAGATGGACGGGGGAGAGAGTGTTCTCCTGAGGTGGAAATTCTTATGTTCATATGGTTATGATTTGGTGGGGAGGTCAGGCTCAATTTTTTTTTTGCTGGAAGGCTTACGGTTGGCTCTGCGCTGGCCGTGCTGGGCTCCAAACACTTCAAAGACAGCCGGTGTACTTAATCAAGGTGAATCTCACCCCCTCTGCATGAGCACACACACATGCGCACAGACTGTTTTGTGTCCTCCCTTGAGTGTTTTTTTTTGTTTTTCCCTTTTTGTTCTCAAACTCCTACCAATTCAAGATAATCAGAGAAAGATAGAACCGAGTTTTCTGAAAAGTGTTAAAACCCCACGAAAACCATATTTATAATTTAAAAAAATGTATGACATCATTGAACGTTGTTGTAATAATGCATTTAAACAACCAAGGTAAAAAGCAAGTGATCCTGTTTACTGTCACTTCTCTCCCAGCCTGCACATTGCGCTGGGAGCTCCTTACACAAGTGCTGCCCACGCCAAATCCTCAGTCCCTCGCTCTGCGATCCTGAACCCAGGCCTCAAATGAATTCAAGCTGGAGAAGCAAGGTTACGGGCAGGTTATGTTGTATGCAGGAATTTGGGAAATAATTCCCTTTATATTGGATTTGGAAGGCAGTCTGAATTTTGCCGTAGTTTCAACAAGGCCTCACAAGTTCAAAACTGAGACAAAAATAATAGCGGTAAAATGATTAAGTCTTTTTTTTCACATTTAGTTGGTTTTAACACATCAGCTTGTTATCCTATAATTATTACTGAGTGTATACTATATATAGTTATATTGTTTTTCTTTGTCATTATTAGTTAAATTTACTTTTGACTCCTGTTTTTTTTTACAAAATGCACACATTTAAGTATTATATATTGTATAGGGATATAATGCATCATGAATAAATCCTGTTTTATGAAATAACTTGAATAGTCACTTAAAGTCTGTTTGACTTGAATATTATTTCAGGCAAAGTAGGATCAAAAGTGTGATCCATAATTATAGAATAATGTAATATCCTCTCTAGAGACATTTAATAATTCTTTAAAAGAGTCAATTACCCAACATGTTAGGCGGCAACATGTACATTTTAAACTTGTATTTTAACTTAAGATGGTAAACTCATTTTATGGTCAAATAAAAAAAATCAAGTTTGTTAGAAGTGTTGCTTTAGTAAAAACGGGCCCATATTGAAGCTAAAGAACAGGTACGTTTAACATACATCATCAGGTCTAGGAGCTCTGGTGAAATCCCAGGAGGAGGTTCATCTCTAAGCTAAGCTACACACACGCAGACTATGAGAGCGCCACCTTCTTACCCGTTTCCCTCACAAAGCCCAGCGGTAAGGCCGACTTCAAAGCCGTCTAGCCAATCTGACAGCTTTATCCAAGATGCTGGTTTGATTCCCCGGCTACGTCCCTTCCCATGGCCCCCACCAGTGTATTAATGGGGTTCCCTCTTTTGCCTCAGCCTGATTACCCATTTCCCCCGCCCACCCCTTCCTAACTCTGCTCTGTGTGATACTCTGATCAGTGTAAGAGACCTCTGTGTCTCTCACTGTATTTGCCTTTCTCTTTTTAACAAGCGTCCCATGAAACTACTCTCAGCAGGTCCTCGCTGCCACTGTGCAGCAGCCGGAGCCTCCCGGGAGAAGCTCTCATAGTCATCCCTGCACCCTAATTGAAACTGAAGGTCTGCCAGCCTGTTATTAGGAATTTTTATTTACCTCAGCCGGGCTCTATCCTCTTTACTTTTCAGAGGGCCCATGTTATAATTACCTCCTCAAACAGAATCCCTCTTTATTTTCTGTCAGCATCCCTTGCTGCATATATCCTTTTCATAAGTCATAATATCCTGTCTTGCCAGCGCTGGGGGGGAGGAAATGGCTTCTGAATTCTGAAGCGGCTTCTTGGTGGGGGGTGGAGAGGGTGGGTTGTTGTTGCAGAGGGAAATTGAATTTTACTTCAAGGTCAGCGACACTAATGACGGTGTGGGAAGGTGTTGATCTCGTATAGCGCTGGTTTGTCCAGCAGCATCCCACCGTATTGATCCGCACGAGAGATTCTAGTCCTGCATTGATTGTCATACTGAATTGTTTAGGAGAGCTGTGGAAATTACTGGTGTTGAGAATTAGGAGTGTTGGCTCTCTGGGATCAGACAAAGAAAGGTTTTAGCACTCTTATCACTGACTGTATATATATATATATATATATATACAGAAAGTGGCAAACAATTAAAATCAATAAAGTTTATGAGAAAATTATATCTTACATGTTTTAAACCACATCTATCAAACTCAAGAACCGGAAGGCCAAATGTGGCCCACCACAGCATTTTATGTGGCCTGTGAGAGGTTCAAAAATGTATAAATATCTTTAAAATAACCATCATCAGTGTGTGAATGTGTGTGTTAATGGGTGAATGTCTGTAAGTGTAAAGCGCTTTTGGGTCTGAAGGGACTTGATAAAGCGCTCTATAAGTTCAGTCCATTTACCATTTACCATAAAATAAGCTTATGATGCTTTAAGCCAGCATTGACCATAAACTACATAGCCCATAATGCCTGTCAAACATTTTAATTGTGAAATGATGGCCTCCCACCACTAGGTGGAAGTGCACAGGTTTAGCGGGTAGCCAAAAGTCATTAGCTGGTGAAATTTGTCATGTAAAAACTCCATTTAACTTCATTTTCACCAGCTACTTTTGCTGTGGTGTAGTTTTTCTGTTCGTAAATTTAAACTAGAATTCCCCTCCACTGGGAATTCCCTGTCAGAATGTGGGAGAGTTTGGAATTCAGGACGGCAACTACAAGTTGACACAACTCAACAAAGTCAACAGTGACTGAAACTCTTTATTTTTTTATAGTATTCCTTTATTATTTATTTCACATTTAGTCAGCCGTACACTGTACTTTTCAGTGTTTCTAAGAGGACAAATTAAAATGCTGTTTCTGTGAACAAAATACCACATAGAGCTCAGTTATTGTTTGTTAGCAATGCTCAGCCGTAGCAATGAGTCAATGAGGAATGTAATGCTAAATTTTAAGTGGCCCTTTAAGGGCAACCATAATGTGCATGTGGCCCTCAGCAAACATGAGTTTGACAGCCCTGTTGTAGACTTCTATTTGGAGACATGGAAATCAGTTCTGACCAGTTTGACAAGTTAATGGCTAGTCTGAGCAAGGCAAAGACCAGAATAGGTTCATGCCATCTTAAAACAAGTATGTTCTTTAAAAATCTCAATAGTTCATGTGAATGTACCTTTATAAATCTTGACACAATTTTCAGTTTCTTATTACGTGGATATTTTCATAAAATTCTATGATTTTTTGTAAGAGTAAATGGTGTGACGTAAGAGTTTCTACAAAGGATTTTTGTAAAATTTTCGAAAAATAAGTTGTCTTTGCTCTCTGTTCTCTTTGACCTTGGCCCTGATGTGAGCTTCTAACTCATTAACCTGGTCAAAATTCAGCTTTATTTCTTTAAAGTGAGGTCAATCAAAAAGTTATCTCAGACAGGTCAGATATTAATTGTTTATATTTTTGCAAAGCCCCATTTAAAATAAAATTTTAACTATTGCTTTAATGTCTCCATCTGCTCTCCTTCATTATTTTCAGGTGTTAGTTTAAGCACAGATGAATCCTGTTCACACAGGGAACACACATTTCCACCAATCACTTTCATTTTGCTAATGTTTGTAAGCAACATGGTTAGTTATGTATTGGTGCCCTACGGTGTGAGTGAATGTGTGTCACTTCCCACACAAATGGAAACATTTAGACACTGAAGTGTGTCCTGAGGTGAGAGCTGTAGAAGCTCTCACTCATAAAGTAGCGGGGAGGCAGCTTGTGGAGGAAATGAGCTCGGCAAACTGGTGTAGGGAGAGGAGTGTGACACACACTCGAGGACCTCACACACAGAAACACACACACACATACGCAGGCTGGCAAAAACCACACACTGGTGACTGCTGCAGTTGTGCTTTGCACTGTGTCTTTCACCGTCTCATTTTTCACCCATGCTTCCAGCTGTGTTTAACTTCCTCTGTTCCTGCGAGAGACTGTGGTGTCACTGGCAAGAAGAAGGACACAGACTGCTCTGTGCTGTAGCTCCAAGTTGGGCTGTAGTGGTTCAAAAGCAAACTGACTCCATCATGACCCAGCAACAGCCCTGAAACACCTGTGGAACTGCCCTAAATTATACAAAAGCAATATGTTAAACGTCTGAGTTTGCATTCATACTGAAAAACCATTAGGGTGTTGCCACCTTACCAGGCCGCTGACTTTGGTTGCAGAGCTCCATGCCTCGTGCTTGTCCTGTTTTCCCCTCCATCCTCCTTTGTTTTCCTCCCCCAATTTGACGTGTTGTACTTGAGTGCCTTTATTAAGTGGCATGACCTGTCATGGAGGTGTGAGGAGAAGGTGATGACTATCCACATGCCCTCTGCACATCCACATTCAGGTCTAAAGAAAGACACCGCTTCTCCCCTACCAATTGGTCTGGCTTCGCTTCACCTCAGACAGGAGAGGAGAGGTGGACAGAGGGGATTTGAGGGGCAAAGTGGAAGAGGGTGGGGAGTGAAAAGTGCCGTGCAAAAGCAAAGCGGTGCACTTCTCTGTGATCGAGCTAAGAAACTCCAAAAGTCAAACTCCAGCATAGGTCAGCCCCGCTTTCAAACTGTAATTAGTATTAGCATCCAATGCAGGCTTAAAGCATTTTTCCTTTGTTTTTATCCTCAACTATGCCAATATACAATCAGTGCATTAAGTGGTGAGCAAATAGAATCAATTCATCCAGTTTTACACAGATGAGTGCAGAAAACGAGGCGTGAAGCAGCTGCTCTCTGTGTTTGGAGTGGCTAATTAGGAGCTCATTACAAAGCTCCTCAGCATGGTGCTATCCTGATTGTTTATTTGAATTTCAGTAAGGTAAAGCAGAGTGAGAGTGCTATAGGGGGGGGGGGGGGGGCAAAGAGGAGGACTAATAGTTGTAATAAATGGATAATAAATGGATACCTAACAGGGAGAGACACACACAGAGCCTTGGTAAATGCCAGCCCTTGGGCTGCCTACAAAACGGCTCTTGTAAAAGTGAGGAAAAAATACACATTTCTGCACCGAGCATATGCTTGGCTTCAACCTCTTAAAAGACCGTCTTAATAAATGGGTAAGTGGCTGAGTGCTGGACCACCAAGTGTGCTGTGCTGTCACTGGCACATTGCTCTCTGTGGGCTGAATACAGCAGAATTACATGGAATATGATACAGGGTCACCAGAAATGATGTTTTAAGACCAGATGATGCATCGGTTCCCAGCACTCGTTGCTCAGCCTGCCAGTGGCCTTTCATAGAATTTTAAGTCCTGAATTTAGTTTTAGGAAATACAGATCCGTGTTTTGCTTTATACAATTTTGTGTGTATGTAGGTAAAGGCAATACTCAGCAAAGACAACACTAAAAAGATCAGAGAATTAGTAGATTGCTAAAGTCGACTGGTCTTAGTGAGGAAGAAACACACATTTTAGCAAAAATATGCAACAATAAACTTAAATATTCTTCAATCTGTTCTCAACAGTATCTGAGTGTGTTAGAGTGTATTTATTTGCAGCCCAACCTAACATTTGCAAGATTTATGTCCTAAATGTAATAATCTGTACCTGTTCAAAGGCTTCTTCTGCACACGTTTTGTTCTTTTGTCTTTTCATTAGGCAGTTGATTATTGCCACCTATTAGAGTCGAGTGTAAAACTGTAGACCCTGGAGTCAAACCCAGTGGTGCAGCTGATCCAAATGAATACGAGCATGCACATCAGCAAGGTCCCAATAGCTGGCAAAAACAGGCACAGAGAAGTATATCAAGGTCCTTACTCTCTCATCTTTAGGATCTAAAGGCTCTGTGCCAGCTGTTACTTTGGTGCCAGGCAGTGCCTTATTACCTCTGTGCTACACACACACACACTTGCATTTTTACTTGCATGTGCACTCTAAACAACCTTGTTGCAAAAGTTTGTGCACGGGCATCCACACACAGTGGTACTTGATGATCTGCCCTCCACATAAACAAAGATAAGAGCAGGAACACTCAGCGCAAGACCCCAAGAGGTACAGAGCTATTAGTGAGAGACCACAGTCGCGTGGCGGTGTGTATGTGTGTTCAGTCCGGTTTCTGTAGCAAGTTGCGCAGTAGATCTCATCAAACAAAAGTTAAGAATTTCAGTTTTTTTCTGCCAGGGTTACGAGAATGCATCTTGCTTCACAACAAAGTTAATGGCAGTGAGAGGTGTTAACCTCATCTGCTGATTTCCTGTCAAGATCTTTGCCACCGGAGTGCAGACCCTGGGTTCTGACACTAGAATCACAGCAAGTCTCTGAACAATGTGCCAAAAGGGCCTTGACAAGTCGACAAAGACTTTGTCAGAGCCATTGCCTCACGTTAGGAATCCAATCACACCTTTTGTCAAGCAGTGGAGGCCTACTTGGGTATGGGGTGTGCTGTCTACATCTTGATCCCTGACAAAAATCCAGCCTGTTGAGGTGACACAGTACAAAGCGTTTTCTTACTTTGTCGAGCTGACAAACCTAATTACGGTGGTAAAATTCCTGGGATCAGACCTAGATCAAGTCTCCTTAATACTGTGAGCTGTACACCTTGTGTCCCGCAGGAAAGGCCTAGATTCTACTGATTTCCCAGATTCCCAGGCTTGAACACAGAACATGTCACTGAAAGTACCAAAGTTTTTTTTTCTTCAGAAGTAAAGGTAAAAAAGTAATTTTTACTGCAGTAAACTCTAATTTAATATCAGTTTGTCTGACTCTAAACATTTGCTATTATGTGCATCTAGGACTTAACTTGTTTTTTTCTTTATTGTCTATATAAAGATTATCTTAAAAATAAATCTATTCCGCTCAAAAATAATTTACTTTTTCAATGCAGTGTGACTGACATGCTAAAAATAGACAGTTTAAGGAGCTTTCCTTGAGCTTCCCTCCCTTGTGCAGCACTGGAATGAATTCTTCAGCATTATGACCACATCAGTTGTTTCAGCTCTTTGAAATAAACGCAGTCTTTTTTTTTCAGTTATCTGAACGTCAGCTCAACCACCTTCTCCCTTTATGGTCATGTTTTTGCTAATCTCACTACTGGCCTGTAGGTTTTAAGTCAAAACAGGTGTTGCACGTAGAACACAGTCTTGTATTAGTCCATGCGCTTCAGCTCGTACTTCTTTGAGGGGAATGTTTTTCTTCGCAGATGCCTTTCTTTGCCACGGGGGCCTATGGCTTTTTTCATCTGAAGCAGAGACTTACAGAAAGGAAACATTAAAGTTATTTTTATATGGGTGACATTTCATGAATGACTTGCTAGAGGTTAGATATTCTTGTTATAAGTCTTGTCTAGAAAGCCACTGAGAATTCCTGTGCTCACATAGAGCCAATCAAGACATAAGTCATGTTCAGTGTGAGTCAACTCATCCCTTTTATCATTTATGAGCATGTTAGCTAGTGGGTGAGTACTATTGTCAGCCTTGAAGTAAAAGTGATGCAGAGTAGGAAAAAAAAAAGATCTGGCACACGAGTGAACAAGTTTCTGCTTTGGTCCCTTCTTTTTTGCCTGTGCTTCCATTTTTATGTCTAAGAATCAGAGAGATTAAAGGGATGTCATGTCTCATATCTGAGGAGCTACCATCACTCAGGGATGAGCAGTGCCAAGCGCTGCGCTCTGTCCTGCTTGAGTGTGCTAGATATGCAACATTCCCAGGTGCTCTTTGGCCCCTTCTCTTCATGTGCAACCCACTCACTTACTTAAACACACGCACAAAATTAACCCCTGATTTACAGACATAAACTTGTTTGCCTGTAATTCGTAGATAGTGAGCAAATCCATGTGCGTGACGGCACAGAAAAGAAGCGCTCCTCCGAGACGTTCGTTCATACTGTCCCATGCTGATTCAAATGCAGAAGAAAAAGATATTTCAAAACCTGAAAAATAAATAAATGAAAGTAAAAACAGGCTGCATTTGGCCCTGTGTCCAAACTTGAGGTTTCCAAGTATGTGTCTGGGGAGAGGATCTGGTGGGACGGAGCTCGAGTCGGCTTGGAAGCAGTAGAAACGGATGTCACTCTTGAAATTTATATGGTGCAGTTCAGGGAGCATTGGCTGTAAATTGACAAGTAATGCTTGTGAGCAGCACTACCCGTCTGTTTTCCTGTCTCTCATCTTTTGGGGGGGGGGGG
>JAUBOC010000127.1:8457530-8468822 GCA_032275365.1 Anablepsoides cearensis | reverse complement strand
TTTTACCCCCCCCCCCCCCCCTTTTTTTTTTTTTTTTTTTTTTGGGCTGTTACTCTTTACATCTGTGCACTGGTGTTGTTGTTAATGGATAAGAGGTACAGAAATGAGCCAAAAGGCTTTATGGGGAATGTTTTGCTGTCTTCACAGACGTATGAGAAAAATGACTTGTACTCCCGGTGCGACATGCAGCAATGACAGACTGATAATGTGAAGTACATCTGAAGCTTGTGTCTTTAATCTCTGAACAAAAGCAATGTTTTGCTTGGATGAATTTGGCCCTGGAGTCTCCTGGAGTATGACATAAAGGTGAACAATAATACAACTTCAACAGCATAAATCTAAAAATGACTGAAAACAGTGCTTCAAAAAAAAAAGTTCTTTAACTATAATTTCCCTTTATAAATATTTTTTTAATATGTTCTTGCCTTTTAGGCACAATGTTCAGAGAGTGAGTACATACAGTACCTGTACCATACTTTGATTGAGTCATTCATTTGTACAAATACATCTAATGGCAGCACTCTTCTTTAATAATGCAGGATCTTCTTTTAGCCGCTCCGGTTTCGCGTCACATCATAATTAGAGTGGGGGTCACAAGGGCCACCATTCCCATTAGGCGGACTACAGTAGGTTAACTAAACACAGAGAATGTTGAACCTGGTCCAGGGTTATATGATAGCAGACAAACAAAAAATAAGATAGTTAGCTAAACTATTATGCAAAATCCTTACAAAATATGTGTTTTGGTCTGACTTAGATTTTTAAATTAATTTAGGAGAACATTACCCTTTGATATAAGAAAAAAATGTTTCTTCATGGCATTTCAATGAGTACCTATAATGAGACAAAATAAAAAAACAGTTCACTTCACTTAATCCTATTGATATTTTTTGTAACTATGTCTAGTTGGTTTAGTGCTTAATACATAAATCATACAACTCCTTGTCTCCAGCTCATTTAGGACACTGATAATACAATATAAGGGGGGGGGGGATCATGTTTTTTCTAGACAAATAGTTTAATTCTATAATGCCAGAATCAAGTAACTGTTACCTTCAGTTGTTGTGAAAATAGTGTATCAAAAATCAATTTGATTTTACATTGTGAACTTGGCTGCAAACTGAGCTCCAGGGCGGAGCTTTGTGTAAATGGGTGGTGCTTTGTACCAGCAAGCATTTAGGCAGCTTCACATGGATTCAATGATTTCTCAAATGTGCATGAGTCAAAGCAACGCTCTGGGTATGTTTTTGATGAGGAAATTACATTATGACATGATATAAAGCTCAAAAAAGTTGATGACACCTCCACTTTAAATTCCAAAAGTTTTAAAGAGAAAGTGTTGAAAAATGTGTGGATGACCAGAGAACTGCACTTACTAATAGTGTGTTTGTTTTCCAATTCCAACATAAAGACCACTGAGTGGATAAATTGTGCTGGAGATAAGTGGGGGGCTCGCAGTGCAATGCAGTGCTCCGTCTGCCCGGGCGCTCCTCCGTGATGACATCTGCTGCAGACCGTGCTTTTTTCTCCCCACCGGCGCTGCCGCACACCAATTGAGATCAGACAGATGCCAGGACCGCTGTGGCAGCTCTGTTTTGCTATGGGAAACACGCTGTCACATCTGGGCCTTTCACAGAGAAAGAGATATGAGGGCAAGAGATAATGCGAGACAAAAGTGGATAGAGGGATCACTGGGGTGCAGAGACACAAACACTTTCACAGATGCTTGCATGCGCGTACACATGTCACAGGCCGGAGCGTCAGTTCTGGAGCCGCGAGGGTGATGCCCCTTCAGGGTGACAGCGTGATAAGAAGGGAGAATTAGACTGTAGCACCAGAGCAGCATGCTACGCGTTACTTGCCACCCCTACCTTGTCTCTTTCCGCTCCCCACCACCCACCTCCCACCCGTCTCATTAACCTCGAGTCTGATTGCCCCCAGGACTCCCTTGTGCTAATTAGAGGGGGGAAATATGTCTACGATGCATGCGCTTCTGCACAGACGCGCGCGCATTTTTTTTTTTTTTTTTTGCGCCGCTGACAGAAATGCTGCTGTATCCGTAGGTGTGAGAATGAAAGGGCTTGTCTGCCGTTTTTTTTGTGTTTCATCTGCACGCCGAACGTGTTGGCAAGCGCGCATTTAACCCCATCAGGTGACGGCTAACAGCGCTGTTGATTCCTCTTTCCGAAGACAGCCTTCATCTCTGCGGCGCTCACTTTTTTGACTTCACCGCGCTAAGTCAAGAAAAGTGAGCATTTTGTCTCAGCGTGGCACAATTAGAGACGAGCATGATATGAAGCTGTGAACTTCTTTTCTTCTCTCTTGTCAGTCACTAAACATAATGAGTGCGGCTTCGGCACAAACGTTTTAATAATATCTCTTTATCAATTTTTTTTTAAATAGGCTCTAAAAATGTTGCAAACAATTAATGTTTGGCTCATTGAGTTTTATTTGATGTTTGACCTGCCGTGTGTGAGATTTAAAAAAAGACTCACAGATATTTTTAATGATAGTTTGACCCCTTAATTCAGAATGCTTCTGTGTTTTTACGGAGCAACTCGGGCTCACAGATGGGGCCAATTTTGTTCTTTTGTTTTACATGTTGTCAGGGACAAGGGTGAGTGGACACGAACATGTTGAGGGAGTGTTACAGCAAAGAGCCATTTGTACCTGGACTGGACCGAGGGACGACTGGAAAACGGAGATGTAGAGGGGGCATGTGGGGATAGGAGGATGTGCGCAAGGTGGGTGGCGATGGTGGGGGGGGGGACTCAAAAAGGGAAAGTATTTAAGAGCACTTGAGTGCCAGCGTAGATGTAGTCACTTCTCCCAGTGGACATAACGGGGCCCCTCGGCACTGTGGCATGATTTTTCACTTTAGCAGGCAGCACTCAGTCCTCCTTCTTTTTTCCCTATTTTGCTTTTTTGGTCACAGTGTGCTTCAGTGGCTCCATCATTCCCTTTCATTCATGCTGCACTACGAGGGCCACAAACGCACACACACACACACACACACACACACACACACAATTTGACCCATTTGCCCCCTCTGCCACGGGTAGTAAATAATTCCATTGTGAGGGCCATTAGCAAGTATCTCAAGGGTTAAGAGGGGAAATGCACAAGCAGTCAGATGGGCGATTAGACAATAAGAAGATGAAACGTCTACTATTGTTTTATGGCTTATTGTTTTACAGAGCTCACATTAGAGGAGCGGCTAAATTAAAAACCTAATGTCCTTTTATTTGTCTTTTTCTTTCTTTTTTTCTTAAAAGCAGTTACATTTTTGCACACACACACATTATTTGCGTTGCTTCCTCTCATACATGTGGCAGCAGGTTATTCTGCCAAAACCTAATGATCAACAGACCTGGTTCCCATCACTGTTTAGGAAATGTAAGATGCAATTATGCAAAGCATGGAGAGCACAGAGCCAAAACTTTTATTTTTTATTTTTTGTCTATTCTCCTGCATTCCAATGGCAAAACCAAACAGTTTGTGTTAATGCAACTGCTGTGAGTGTGGTGTGTTGGTGTGCATGTGTTTCTTTATAAGTGGAGCCTTAGGCAAAGCAGCTTGCCAGCTTAGTTGAGGTCTGCACCTTACATGGCTAGACTGCAGTCATAGTGACATAACCTTACAAGAATTAGTGTCACCCCGCCAGAAAGCTCACAAAGGAGACTGACTCTGAGCAATAATGCAACATAGTTGTGTGGATGTGTGTGTGTCAGTGCATGATGCGTAAGTGTGGTGTTTGTTCACATGTCCCGACGCTGTCTGCAGCGAGTTCTGTACAAACTAACTGCTCCTCTGAGCCTTTAGTTCAGCCACTGTCAGAGGGATCCTTGTATTTTTCCACAGGCATGTCAGAGAATTACACAGTCCCTCTGCTGTTTCTCTGACCTGCCTCCCAACACACACCTACACACACACACACATCAAAGCAGCGCAGCGTAGTAGCCAGCCTTGAGCTGGGGGCACACTTGTCTTCTCACTCAGCGGGCCGCTGGCACGAACTCCGCATGTGCCTGCAGGCTGTGCCAGTGACAAGTATGGTCTCTGTAGGCGCATTCATGTACACACAATACTGTTTTCTTAAGCCATGTCAGTAGGAAAAAACAGTGTTGAAACGTCTGATAATGTACTATAAATGTAAACAATTACAAACAAAATTCAACTTTTTGTTTAAAAACAAAAACAATAAAAAAAAATCATTTTATAGGCCTTGACTGCACTATTTAGAATATATTATTATTTCTTGTCAAACATGATTGTTTGCCTTTGTGTTTTTGCCTAGAAAAATGAAAATCTAAGAAATGATTCATTCTTTTAAACTTTTGAATTTAACACATTTAAATATGGCCACAGTAATTAATTTTGGCAAACCCAAAATAGGCTATGATTATGTAAATTATACGCCTATATGGAGCTTATATTTGGTGTGGAAGTTACTGGAAATCATCTTGAACTCACAGATTGTGCAGAGTTTTGTTTTAACATTAGCATACAAAGAAGCAGACGATATGCATTCTTTCAAGAAATGTTGGAAAATTGTTGTGCATTCAGTAAGTAAATACATATAATGTATATTTAATAAATACATATTCTTTGTGTTTAAAAAAAATAAATAACTGCCCAGACAAGAACTTAGTTGTGCTCAAAGTTGGACATTTGGGGAATGATACTGAGCGTAACTAAAGAAAACACAGGTGAATTTTTCCAAATTTGTTACACACAGGAAATGTTTGGTTTTCTCAGTGAAAAATGCATCATAATGAATAAATAGGTTGAGATCTATCAACAATAGTTTCATTCTATTATCTTCAAACATTCAGATTAGTTTACACAGAGAGATAATTGCAAGGAGAGATATTTGGTTCAGCCAACCAGGTACAAATGTGTATTGAGGAACAATGTGTTGGAGTTATATGCTGCATTAAATATTAAAAGCACCTGGGCACTTTGGCTGAAGCAAAGATATGGCCTGCATGTATTACGTCTAATCAATATATAGAGTTTAGTGGTAACATGGTTCCTAATTACATCCCTATTTGACCGCATACTAACCTCCTCTACCACCTTCTTGTGTTTTCCTCATTGCAAACTCTACTCCCGTCCCACTCCTCCTCTGTCAGGGGTTTTGGCCCCCAAACAGGGCAACAATACAACTACAACACAAATCAATGGGCTCTCACACAACAGACAGGGAACGGGCTCCAAGACCTCTAACCCAAACACCTTAAGCCCAGCAGGCTGATCAATAGACAAAAGAAAAGCATTAACAGACCATCGCGCTCTCTCCATCTTTCTCATTCTACACTAATCATTTTTTCAATGTTGCCCCCCCCCCTCTCTTTTTTTTTAAATTATTTCCCAGAGCTCCTTAGGATTCCCTGAAGCCTGTATGTGCCTATTTCACCTGCGAGCCACAGCCAGACACCCGGTTAGACGCGATTATAATCATTAGGACCTCTCCTTCTCTCCCAACAAGACACAGACAGAACCTGGACATTAGCTAATCCATACTTATTGCATCTGGGCTCCTCTTACAGCCTTGTAATTCTTATGGAGAGACATATTAGCGCGACATATTAGGCTGGCACAAGTCTACAAGGTGAGATGCTGCGCTGACACTAAATCGACTTAGCCGGAGCCTCACGGGATGTTGTAGGGCACTGCTGCGAGCTGACAACCAGGGCGCAGTCAGCCTGTATTGAGTTTCGGCGAAGGCTGTTTCAGCTTGTAGTGCTGCACGGGGCAGAAAGGCGGAGGGGGGAATGGAAGATGCTTCAGCTCATTGCATTTACTGACAGGAACCTTGCAGACCGCAAGGCTAAAAGGATCAATAGCGTTGCGCTGCATGCCACTAGCAGACTGGGGCAGACCCAAACAAAGGAAGATTGCATTACACATAGCTTTAAATCAAGATATGGCTGCATTGTTATCATTGTAGCACAAACATGTTCAGTTTGCTCTCAGATTACAAGTATTTAATTTTCTGTTGCGCCATCACATCCTCTTTTGATGGAAACACCAGTTTTTATTTGCGCAAACACAAACACACCATCTGTCCCCACATCTGATAGATCTAACACGTGGACTTTTTTTTTTTTTTAATGATTTGATATTTCTGGACCTGAGCCTCCAAGTGGCCTTGAATCCCCTGTCTGAACAAACAGAACAGCGGTTGGCTCAATTTCCACAATGTCACCGGGGCCAGGCCAAGCCAGACTTTGTGTGGCCCTCCGGCCTGCTGACACGGCCACCCAGCCTCTCAGGGACAGGCTGCTGGGTCATGGTGTTGGCTTTTATTAAAGGAAGTTACGTGGAGAGTCAGAGAGAGTCGACAGGGCTCTTGTCACGCTGCAGTCCAGATTCAGACACTTGTGGAGTCCACACACCCATCTGTTTCTAACAATGAAAGAAACAATAGAGCTGTTGAGTACTCTATGACCCCACCAGGGCCCACTACAGTGAGAATGACGGCTCTCATTTCCTCAGCTAGGGTCATCGTTGCTTAGATGTACAACATATAAGACTTATAAATATACCATTTTGCACCAGATAAGGTTTGACAAAGAGCAAAAATACAGTAATTTTAACAATATAAGTCACAAGTAAAAATCTAAATTACTCTAAGTGGCTTATGGAGGGGATGATAAATGAATATTTGTCGTCTGAAAGGGCAAGTGCAGAGTTTAGTGGACCGAGAGGAACAATGAAAATCTAAAAAAGGAGAAGTAAAGCAAAATGGATTGAGTGTGTTGAGGACCAGATGTGCTGCGGATGGATCAAACATCTGCTGGCTCTGCAAAAACTTTCACAATCTCAAATGACCCCTGTCTTCTTCACTTTTTATACCAGATGTCCCCAAAAAAAAACCTTCTTACAGTTTTCCCCTCACAGAGGAGTTTTACTTGCATCAAAAAAATATGCGTGGTATTTCATGTTGCATCTATTCACAAACATCTGCAGGGTTTGAAAACAGTGTATTGATTAGTTACAGTGCAAAATTATTTTATATGCATTTTTAACTCTGTGTTTTTGTGGTCTAGAGCTTGGCTTAGTGTGTGTTACAATACATGATGGTGGCACCAGATGTTAACTGTGTTTATTTTTGCAGTAAATAATCACCACTCTGGAATTTATAATAGCAGACAGACTTTGTGGCCTGAAACCATGCTCCAAAAGACCTGAGGACAATTCCCTGATATACAAACACAAATAAATACATACTATTAGCAACAGGAACATTTTTGGGCGACTTGCATCAACAACCTTCTAAGCCTCAGAAAATAGATGGATACTCTGCTTTTTTTGTGTCTCCGATATTTATTACAAATTTCACTGCTATTCTTTGTGAACACACATCTGGCCAAATTCACTTGCAGGTTTGTTAGCTGTTGAAAATGCCATGTTATCATTATTATATTATCACTATTATTATAAGTGGCATGCATACTTTAGTTCCACTGCAGCTGTACTGTCCCCATCTGTAGCTAAATCAGCGTCCATCCCTCGTTATAACTCCACGGAGGAATTTCTAAAATGTGAGCAAGCTGGGACAAACTTGCAAAATCAATGCAGTATTTTGCTCTTATTGACAGGAAAGCTATTCCTAACAAGCAAAAACTAACATTTCATAATTAGCCCAGCCTTACCTTAAGTCTTACTTAGACCTTCTATGTAATTTGTGAAAAGAAAAAAAGATTGTCATTATAGTTTGACAGCAAGAAACCATTTTTTTCTCATACCCAAATTTTTTATTTTATCGCCAACAAAGTCATAAATATAACTACAACAATACATGTACCCGTATCGAACCGTATCAAACAATACAGATTTTTTAAATGTATTGTATCAACTTGTCTTCTGAAGATGCTCTTTGTTGAGGGATCAGTGGATCTGTGTTCGACAACACTACCTAGGCTGCATTTTCGAGCCCAGATCCACTGAGAAACTTGCTGTTTTAGCAGCATTTAATTAAAAATGGGGCTTTTGAGGTTAAACCAATGTTTATTATTAATTTCAATTAATTGCAAGGTAAAAATGGCATAGAATTTTTTTTTTGTATTGAAAATATATCGAACCGTGAGACCGAAGTATCGAACCAAACCGTGAATTTCCTGTATCGTTGCACCCCTACATATAACATATATTTTCAACAGGGTTGTACATTTTATTATGACTTTTGTTCTTAGTCAAATATAACCTGAATCAGAAATACTTGCACTAATTTGCATATCTAAATGTTTTTATTTATGTTTTCTTGCTGAAATGTGTTAAGGTATGTCAGCGATGCATAATGGGCTTCTCTGTTTTATTAGACAGTTCAAATTTGCAGTAAACAGGCCATAACATGAGTGAAATCTGGTCAGATAGTAATAAAGGCTGAATAAATTGCTAAGACATAAAATTTACATGGCTGGATATGAAGTCATAAAATTGTCGGAGGCTACCGCGTAAAAGTTGTGTTCCATAAATATATTTACTTTACGACTTAAGATATTTATTTATTCTTGAGCACCTGTCACTTGGCGTCAACTCTAGCTGGTCTCGTAGTTTTGTACTTAACATGACGGACACAGATTCCTTTAGGGTGCCAATACATCCTAGTGGCCCTTTCCCCTCAATGTGATTTAGTCAGGCAGTGAAAAATTGTCGGGGAAAAGAGTGGGCTGGAAGAAAGGTACCAGAGAGTGAGAGAGAGAGAGCATGAGAGACTCGAGTTAATGGTCTTGCATCTTCCTGGCAGCATGTCAATAATGGCTCTGATCACATTAAATAAAGAGTCCATTAGCTTATTCTTTCTCTTCCTGCATGCTGCACAGCTAAAGCACAGGAGAGAGACGAGAAGCTCTTCTAATGCAGCGTGTCTGCATGTTACAGACACCTGTATCTGTTCCCTGCTAGACTGAAAACAAGATAACTTGGAAGCTTTACCTGTGCTGCAAATTCATTATTCATTCAAAAAGATCCCTTTTTACTACATGAAGCGAACATGATGTGTAAATTATTTTGATTGTGCCATAATCCGTATTTAAAAGATGCAGTAAACTGAAAATTAAGAAGAAATAAATTTCATTTTTGCAACTGGTGAGGCAAATTATAACACTTAATGTATATTATTTTCTGTTTAAATTTTATGTTCAAGTTGCTGAACAAAGACTTCCTTTTTTTAGCTTCTGAATAGACATCATATGAAACAAAAGAAAAACAGAAATGACTGATCCACCAAGAAATACTGCAACCATACAACAATGTAGCCAATGAGAAAATTGTGAGCATATGTTAATGCACCTACTCTGCTACGGCCCCCTGCCAAAATAGTAATCAAGACAAAGGAGATGTGATATAAGTGGGAGAGAAAAGCATTTCTACCAACACACACACACACACACACACACACACACACACACATGCACTGGGTGGACAGACCATTTCTCAGCCGCCTCACTGCTCTCCATTGGCCCTGGAGGAAGCACAGAGGCCCCCACATCTGTCTCCCAGGCCAACGACAGACCTGGCTGCCATATCCAGACCTGAGAGATCACACGAATCATCTTCAATTAACGTGAAACATCAGAGAATCCCCTCGCTGCTTCTATCGGTCCTCCTGTCTTCTCAGAGGCATCCCCTCTAGCTCCATGCTAGGTCTGCTGAGTTTTCCACATTGATCACGGTTACGGTTCCTTAGCGCAGTTTGGCGAGGTAAGCCGACACTACTGTGGTATTGTGCGCTTTGTGCAGAGAGACAGGGAATCAATACATCAGTGTGGACCCAAAATGCCGCTCGCACGTTAGTGCTGCGAGGCGGTTCTTAAGAGGTTCTGAACTCGGAGAACAGCCGACTTTGCTCTGCTGTGCATTGGGGCCTGAAATGGCTTCCATGTGCTGCCCCCTCTGCACCTCTGCTGGGCTGTGGCCAGAAGATTGTCCTGTCCACTTTTTAAAGATGCCAAGGGACAGCTTTTGAACATAAATGATGATGATGGAAGGGGTAGAAGTCGGATAAATCAGAGGTTGGGAGTCCTAAAAAGACAGGTTTGTTTAAAAAAAAACAGATTTGGAAAAAAAAAAGACAAGTCAGTAGAATGCAGGAGAGAGAGAAACAATGGAAACTGTTTACAAAAGGCCACCTGGAACACTGTGGGTGCCAGGTTGTGACTCAACTCACTGTCTGTGTTAAAGTCTTCGACAAAATAATAACCTCCTGACCCCCACCCCCACCCTGCACCCCCCTTCATCTTCACAGCCAAGAACTGCGCGATAAATCTCACTCCAGTCGATTAGTGTGCCCTTAGCAACAACTAACACACAGTCATGAATTTTTAACCAAAGCCATGAGTTAAATCAGGTTGAGAGGTGAAGGCAGGGTATCTTGTGGCCTGTTAGCTGATCAGTGTGTCTGACTGGTATAGAAGGAAAAAAAAGCCCTGTGGCCTTTTCACATTTACTTCTACCGGAGCCCAGCAAACAGTCTTCCGTTGCAGCGAGGAGCATAAAATTGACCAAGTCGTTGCCCTTTGCACGGTTCCTAATTAAATGATAAAGCAGGAACTAACTTTGGCTGCTCCAAGTTCTCTTCAGGAATATGAGTTGGTTATAGAAAAATATCTGTTTCCACATCAGTTGTGTATTTAAGGGGAGAACAATAAGTGGAGATGTGTTTGCCTATATATATATATATTTAGAATTATAGAATTAATAAATAGCTCAGTTTTAGTTAAATGAAAAAGTATATTGTGTTTATTTCCATGATATGCCCCTCATACAGTTAGGTTATTAATAGAAACCACCAATTTAATATTATTTTTCTATAGAACTAAAATGTACAGTAGTCATAAGAGGACATGCTTAGAAATGTATTGTCCTGACATTATGGCAAGATCATGTGTATTTATTTTCTAACAAAGCTTCAAAAAGGCAATATATGGAGGGAACTGGAGAAGCTTGTTTTTTTTATAGATTTTTTAAAAGAATTTACTAAACATTTTACTTCTTCATCAGAAAAGCCACAAAAACAAAACAACAAAAACATAACATGACATCAAGAAAGCCCCATTATTTATCAGCTCATTATAGATCATCTCTTCAAGTGTCATGACAGTGCAGAATGATGAAATTGGGTGGAACACAAGAACCACCAAGATAACCTTTTTACCTCATTTTCTTACAAAAACAAAACATGTTTTCCTTTTGTCTTTATCTAAAAAATGTTTTTTTGAGATGACAAAATAATACACTCTGATCTCAAAAAAAATAATATGTCCCCATTATCAGCTTTTGAAG
>JAUBOC010000127.1:8424735-8449099 GCA_032275365.1 Anablepsoides cearensis | reverse complement strand
TATATATATGGATATACAGTATAAGATGCACAACATCTCTAATGCCCAGCAAAGGTTCCTCAAGGGGCTCAAAATGTTAATTGTTTGCATACTAATAACCTGTATACTTTCACACTTAAATACATAATTTATATTTTTGACAAAGCTCATCTGCTGCACATGAAAAGGTTCTTAGTCTTCGGTGGAAAATTTTATATTTTCTTGCTACGTTCGTAACAAGTGATATTTCTACTAAAGATTGAACATGTATAAAAAAAATCCCACCTGAAGGAGTTCTACATTTTTCCTGAGTGCTTTGTCTCATTTTCTCTACTTCTGCTTCCTCTCTCTGTCCAAACTTTTGCTTATCCATTTCTGCCCCCAGCCTTCTATCACATTTACTATATTTGTGGCATCTGTTCTCTGCACTGCTTGTATCGTGTAAATAGAGCTGGTGAATCTGAGGCTCTATTAGATGTGGGAATAGGCAGAGCTGAAAAAGGAGCGAGAGTCCGTAAAGGTGAAACTGCGCCGCTGCAGATGCTCACCTGACACAGCTGTGCCGACGGAGGTGTGACTGTGGTGCGCTGCCACCAATAACCGTGTTAGATCCATCCCTCTAACAAGCTTTTAAAATGTTGCGAATCAGCCCCGTTAAAATAGCACTGCCTTTTATGCACGTGTTGGCAAACTAGATGAAAGATGGTGTTGCACAACTTTGCATGCAACAATCTAAAACTTTTTTTTTCAGATAGGTTCACAGAAGGAAATGTTGCAACATTGCTCAGATTACGTTAATATCTAACTTCTGAATCAAAAACGAAACACGTACATCAGTTCTGCTTTGTTTTGCCAATTGCTTTATTTAATCCGCACACAGTGACTCGTGGAAAAATAAACGAGACAAAATTGTCAAGTGTAAAAATAACAATTAGCAGAATATAAAAGTGCAGGAGAAGAGGGCTTTAAGAAGTTCAGAACTGCAAGTTAGAAGTTTTAGACTGCATCGATAAAAAAAAAAAATTGAATAAAATAATATACCGTCAACACCTTGTCAGTTTGGACATGTGTGACAGTTTAACTGAGTTGATGAAAAACACCAGCATATAAAATGCCAGTCAAACTCACAACGTGGCAGAGCATATGGACAACAGAGCTCCGGAGGAAGGAGAACCAAGCAGCCAGGACAATGTTGTATCTTTAAGCCAGAGCAGGCTCGCTTTGGGTGGGTGAGACCAACGCACGCTGTTGTTTCCATATGCTTCCTGACGCCATATGGGACACATTATCTGCCGCAGGTTCAAACGGAGAGGAAAACAACAGAAAAAAATAAAAATAAAAAATGAAGCGCTGCAAAGCTGGAGAAATCCTGGGTCTTTGAGACAAGTCAATACACAATCAAATCTGTCCCTGGATAATCCTCTAATGACATAATGTGTATTTGAGTGTAATGGAAGCAACAAAATGGGAATATAATTTAGTTGTTTTCATCAGAGCATTTGTTCTGATAAGATTAGGAAACTGAATGGACAAATTTATTTGCTGAAAATGCTGTTTGAATGTCTATTGCTTGAAAATTTGATCAATTAAACTACGTTATTTCTGCTAATTAAATCCTTTTTCCCCCAGACTTGGTTAACAGTGACAGTTAATGAACAAATCTGAACAGTAGCTCATCTAAGGCAACTAATGTGAAAAAGCCCTGGATATTTACTTCTTCAACTCTGACATAACAAAAGGAGTGAATTTTAAATAATAGGGCAGCAGACCGTGTGTGAATTGTTTTATTCACAGCTGGTTTGTGTAAATGTGAATGCAGCTCTGCCTGTCTGCTCAAATCAAACACCAAGAAGGATTTGTGTGTGTTTGATTAGTTCACTGACCAAAGAACAGCCAAACGCAACAATAGAGACTATAAAAAAGTGTTGCTTCAAAGAAAGAAAACATCCAGCTGATGACAGTCAGAGGTCACAATGCAGAAACATCTTTTCAGAAACATCTCTACTGCCCAGATTTTATCCCCACATTGCCATAAACAACATTTATTTAGGAGTTTTTGAAACTGAAGTGTGTGGTATCACTGTACAGTGAGGTGTTTTTCCCTCAGCCCCCCGGCTGCCTCCTGTGCAAAAACTAAATGACTGCATATTTATTCTTGAGGGTGAGCAGTGTTGACACAAGAGAAGAAGAGGCTGCCTGATAAACTGTGCTTGGCAGTAATCATCCTTATTATTAGCCCCGTCTCCCCGTAGCTCTTGATTCGTCGACGTTCTATATTAAGTTAACCTTCACTCCGACGTCTGAACGGACTCTTTCTGTGTCGCCGCAGTGAGCAGGTGTCCTCCTTCTTCCACGTTCCCACGATGCAGCCGTGCGCAGCCCGTGGTCCCTGCACGGGCCGCTGCAAACGGAGAGAGTGAAGGTTAATTATGTTGGAGAGTCTCTTTCCTCCCCTCTCCTTCATCTCTCCGTCTTCCTTCCTTTCCCCCTGGTCCCCTCACGGCATGCGGGCCCGGTTCCCCCGCTACACAGCCAGCTCCGGGTTTGTCTCTTATAAACAAAGGGCATGCTGCTCATAGAAGGAATATGTTAGCAAAGGCCTTTAAATCCCACTTTAAAATATCTGGTGAAAAAACTTGAAAAACCCCACCCCTTTGGTTCACCGCCGACAGCTTAACTGTAATTTATTTTAAAGAGAATAAAGAAAGCAGCACTTTTTCTCAGATGAATAACATATAGAATTCCATGCAAGCAAATGATAATAGTTGGGAAAGTGTTTTTAATGTATATTTAAATGCATATTTAATTATTTTGCACTTAATTTTTATTATTATTTTGAGAGTCCAGAAACTATTTGAGGAGTAAGTTGTCGAAGGAGTTTAAACAACTTAGCAGATCTGTAACAGTAACAGTGTGATGAATGTTAGTGAGATCCTTGTCCTCCCACTCAAAGCTAAAACCTCATAACACACCCCAAATGACAGGAAAGACAAAGGACCACCAATGTCTCAGCGCTCCATCTCATTTACACATTATGAGTCATTTAGACAGCGTATATCCATACACACTTGCACAGGCACAAAAACAAGGGCAAGGGCCATCAGACGAACCTAAAGATGATTAACGGCGATTGGGACGGGCACACTCTCACTCTGCCTCCTCTGCACAGTCAAAACCGGACTCTCGGGGGGCCTCCCCCAGCTTTTGGGCGAAGATGAGACTGTCAAATTGGTTTGCCAGCCACATTACTGGCCAGCAGGGAGGTACTGTGGAGATGTGAGGGGTGGGGGGGGGGAGGTTGAAAGATACCGAGGAGTGTACTGAGGAGGAGTGATGGAGGTGGAGGAATGGAAGGGAGTGGGAAATGGGGCAGAGAATCTAAATCTGATAAATGAAGAGAAGAGGGCATTATGTCCTCAGCGTGTGGACTCAGTTAACATATTCTGATTGTTTAAGGCAAGGAGATCCTGCCCACACAGAGGTGAAATAACAGTGTGTATTCTGACTGAAAACATTTTTTTTGCATCTTTTTTACATTAATATTGTTTTTTAATACTTAGAAAGTGTCATCATATGATATAATCACATTTTCTTTAGTTTATTTGGTGTTAAAAATAATTTCAAAACTGTTGTTTGAGATTTTCTATGAATAAAGTTTTGATTGATCCAGACTAACTACTGCTTGATATATATAAAAAAGGATTTAAATAGATAGCCGTGGTTATCTTAGAGCTTATTAGCAGTGAGAAGGTGTTTTAGAGTTGCAGACATGTTGCAAAGGACCTGCCTACCTGAGCATCATCACCAGCACCCCTGAACCTCAGGCTTAACTGAGCATATCTGTGACTCCTGTTTTTACTCAAACCTGAGATGTTTCCATAAAACCTACTTGTAATTTTGGTCTCTCACAACCAAGTGTCAAAACTAATATTTTACTTAGATACAGTGTTAAAAAGAATTAAACATAGCTCCAAAGTTGTATTCCAAAGTGAATGCCATATGGTTTCAATTGCGCTATCAAATAATAAAGAATAGCAAATGATTTGTGTAACTGTTTTGAACAAAACCTCAAGAGGGGAGAAAATTTTAAGTTTTCCACACAAAAAAACCCCAAACATAGACATGTGCAAAAACATACAAAAGCAGTGTCATGCTCCCTCTCCACAATGCTGACGATGCTCGAGTGGATGGGCTCCTGGTTGCTTGGTTCACAGAAAAGGGTCCCTCAAATGAATGTATTCTTACCTCTTGCAGGACAATGTCGGATAGGGAAGTAAATAATTAAAGGAAAGGGACCCTTTTTGACTGCATCAACCCTGCCACTGCTGGTAAGCTCTACTATCCATTGTGACTCCATTTATACCCATCCTGCTGAGGATGATGTTATTCTTTACTCTCCTTATTTTAATTTTTTTTTGTAATTTTGTGTTGTTTTACACATATGTGCTCTCCCTGCATGGAAACCCTTTACATAAAAGGCACTGAGTGTTTGCACATTTTTCTCATTTGATCGAAGTGCTGACCTGTTATTGACAAAAAAAGTATTTTATATGTCACACCTGAGGCGTAGATTTCGCTTTTTTGTGTTATGCAGTTTTATTGTTATGTGTGTACCGTGGGCCCTACTCCCCTTGTTTTTTAAGATCACTTGGCAACTGTAAAATTGGAGCGAGAAGTTAGACTTTCAAGCCCATTTCACCTTACACCTTTCAGCATGGCTAATTGTGTCCTGGCTTAAGCATGGCATTTGTTACCGAGTTTTCTTTGATCAGCTGTAGCACATTATATGATACAGTTTGCCTTGTGTTTGGGAAAATGCCCATCTTAATTAAATCCAGGGCTACATAAAGACATGTTCATCCAGGTGCTCGATTAGGCCACCTCCAATAGAGAATGAATACGATAATGCTGTCAGGGCCTTGTGCTAATATGCTATCCAGTTCCCCTCGATTATCACATTACCACTGCTCAAATCAATTGATAAACTCCCATTCAATACGGTGGAGTATTTAATTGAGTCAGAGTCTATTGAATCTGAGGGCTGGGCAGTTCAGACATGCTGACAGTGGTAAACACTGGCAAGATGCTCTGTCTTGTTGCTTTCTCAGTGCACTTCCTCAGAGAAGAGCTACTTGGTGGAGTTCTGTCTTATACCCAGACTGTAACTGGAATAAATTTGTGTATTTAATTTGCAGTTTTGTGTCTTAGAGTCAAAACTTTAACTGTAACACATTGACAGCATTCTAAATTTACAACTGTGACTGTCTTTCTGCATTAGGCACAGCTCCAACATCAACCTGCACCGTAAACTGCTGACCAAAGAGCTGGACGATATTGTCCTTGACCCTCAACTCACGCCACTGCCCAAGGACCTGCGAGCTGAGCTACTGGCCAAGATCTACGCAGGGCACCACCGGGGTTTGGACCCTATGGCCAGGATGGGCATTGGAGGCACTGGCCTCAGGCCTCCTGGTCTGAACTTCAATGCCCATTTCCCTATGAGCAACGACTACCCCAATCATCCTTTAAACCAGGACTTTAGGAACCATCACACCAATGGCCTCTTCCGGGGCCAGCCAGATGACTATGTGGTGTTGGACCTGAGCACCACATCCAGTGTTCAGTCCAGCAGCAGCGTCCACTCCTCACATGAGTCAGAAGAAGGCAGCGATGAAGGCATCTTATTGGATGACCTCGAAGAGGAGGGAGAAGAGGATGAGGAGGGCCACAGTGAGGGAGAGGACTTCTCCCAGCATGTCAAGAGGCAGGGGGAGCATCAGGACGAAACCGGAGACCTGAAAGAAGGAGAAGACGAGGGACTGGGCTCGTCCTCGTCGCCTTTCCTTCTTTCCTCCACTGGGAGCAGTAATGGCAGCAGCAGTGGGATCCTCTGTAACATCTGCCACAAAGTGTACAGCAACAAAGGAACACTGCGGGTGCACTACAAGACTGTGCACCTGCGCGAGATGCACAAGTGCAAAATTCCCGGTTGCAACATGGTGTTCAGCTCTGTGCGCAGCCGTAACCGACACTCTCAGAACCCAAACCTTCATAAAAACACACCCTTCTCTACAATATTAGACTGAAGAATTACTCGTTACTTGACCCTCCTGTTGGTCTGCCTGCTCCTTTGTTCATTTCTCGTCACTGTTCCTCCTTAAAAAGCTTTTAACCCCCATCCCGGGACCATCAACTACAAGCTACATGCCTGTAGGCCTCTTGCCCATCCTTTAAAAGTCATGACAAGACATTATTATTTTCATGTATGAAAATAATTGACTCTAAATACAGTTTATCATTATGTCTTTTGACTTATCCATCTTTGGAAGAACAAGACAATGCTTGTAGGTATGGAGTTTGCTTTATAACAAAACTCCAGGTAAATTGTTCTCATAGGCCTCCCCCATCTTTTCATTTTCTGCCTTCTTCCCACTTTGTGTTTACATCCAAAGAATCCATCCAAGCTCTTATTTGTGACTTTGCCTGCAGAAAACGTTAGTACTAAAAAAAGTGAAACAAAAAAAAACGTTCTTCTTGTTGTATTTGTGTAATGATAACTTTTAAATGGACCCCTTACAAAAGCATGACAGCTCCATTTGTAAATAATGTCCCAAGAGGCTTTTGGTGTAAGAGTTGTGTTGATGGTTGTTTGCTTCCTTTTTCTCTCTTTATGGGTTTTATGTTACAGGACAGGACAGTACTTCCACTTTCAGGCAAGAAAGAGGTAGCATCCTAATACCGTGACTCATTATTTTAGCTTCAAAGATGAGTTTGAATCTGAGTCCTAAGGATTAGAAAAAAAAATCACGTGAATTGCTTTTAATGCTTGTTAGATGTTTAGAGGTTGCCGGCATGCTTTTTTTAGGCTTTTACACTGATATCATTTTCTGTATATCTACAGATTTTTTTTTATTTTCTTGGCTGTTATGTTTATGATTTTAGTACACCAGATTAGTTTTTGCACTTTGCATCTATACAGGGGATGTGTAATATTTTTAATGTTTTTTATTTTTTTTATTTTTTTTTTTTTTACAATTGCAAATTTGGGCAAGTGAGATCCAGTAAATTGAACATACTGGTGCAAGTTGCTTTTATCCTTTTCTTTTTTTTTTTTTTTTTTGCACGTGTTCAATTTCAAAAAGCAGTTTCCCCAACTGAAAGCTCTTAACACAACTTGAAATCTTTCCCCAGTACTCTTCAGCAAAGTCAGAAAATGAGTAAAAAACACTTTTAAAACTAAACCTAGTCAGACTAAATATGTCCTGTTCCCTAAACGCAAAGAATTTGAAAGGAAAATAAGTCAATACCTCCTTCTCTTTTTCTTAGTTTGTATCTTTGTCATAATTATAGTAATTACTTTGTATGCTTAGTGGGTAAATCCCTCTATAGCATGCATTTACTTTGTCATAGTCGCAAATTGTATGTCTTAATGAAACATGACACAAAAGAGAGAGAGAAAATGTATTCAACTCCGACCAAAATGTGTAGCTCTTCCAGGGGTGACTTGGTTTTTGAACTCTAACCCATTTTATCAAGACAAGGCACTTGAGTCTTAAAACATTAGCTGTGAAAGTCTGCTGCAGGTTTCCATTTTGAGTTCATCTGTTATCTTTAAAACATGTTTGAATATTTCTTTCTTTTCTTCTTCTTCTTTTTTTGAGGGAAACACTCCTTTTCACTCGTCCATGACTGTCTCACGGTACAAAAATTTTGAATAATTGGGAAAAGTAGCCAAGGGAAAGGGTTATTTATTAGTGAGTTATGTATCTTTGTTTAAATATTTTTTGTCCGGTGTTTTTTTTTTTTTATGAAAAAAAAAACAGAACTAGACAATGTTCAGGAGTTTGACTTGTATTATCAATGTATTGCAAATGCCATGTGTTACTACAAGAGATCTTCTTTTACTCGACTGGTGCTAAACACGGTGGGAAAATATGCAGTGTTATACAGTGTGCTGCACAGTGTTTCTTACATCCGTAACAGTGTTGAGTTCTGCTTCCTTTACACTTAGGCCATTTCGCTGTACCGACATGACCCAGTCTGTTGAAATATTTCATACCTTTCTTTAAGACTCCACATATAAGACACATGCCACTTCTCCACCTCTTTTCTCCGAGATAAAGAGGGCGAGACAGAAAGCTGAGGTTGATGGAAAGGTTGCAGAGGTGGAAGGCTGACTAGGGAGGAAAGGATGACAGCAGCGATCATTAAAAATGTGCTGCTTCTCTGTTACCTGGAGGCATCCCGCCATTCCAGCTTCTTCCGTCTAATAACTCACTTGTCACTTTGTTACACTGCCAGACGTCAAGGTTGCTGACAAGACTGTGACACTGACAGAAGGAGAAAAGGAAGGGAAGAGAGTGCGCTCCGAACAATTTAATTTGACTCAGTCAATTAAGTTGAATTCAATTCATCTCTTCATTTTCTATGTGTGCTTATTCTTCTTCGGGGTCGGTAGTAATTTAATTCACTTCCTTTCTCTTTTTTTCCCCTCTTTCTCCTTTCCTCTTTTTTCACCCCCCCAGCCCCCTTTATCTGTCAGAGCACAATCATTTAACAACCGCCTTACCCATTTCTTCATCCCTGCTACTCACTTACCACATCCACACGCCACAGCGCCGATCCTACAGGGACACGCACTAATAGTGTATGCTTAAGTTCACCGGACGGCCATGGCATAGCAAAAAGGGATGGGTAATTGCCTGTTTATCCCAAGTGAAGGGAAAATTGAGTACAGGAACCCCTGCCTTCTCCCAGGAGTGGGTTTCACTGAGGCGCTCGCTGCCCTATTCGCCCGTTCAGTCCTTCTGGCCTTCGCTCTGGCAGAAATTTAAAATTAACAAAAAAAAAAAAAAAGAGTACTTCTCCGGAAACCCTGCTGACAGCTGTCTCTCGAACACACAAACATTCAAACGCAGAGAGTGGCTGCCCGTAGATGGCTCGCTGGAACCTCTGGTGCCGGCAAGGATGAACAGAGACAAATCTCGTCACAAGAAATAAAACATTTTTGTTTGTCTGTGGAAAGGCTAAGAACAATTAATATCTTACCTGTCGTAGGTAGTTCTTTAAGTGACACCAGTTTGCAGAAATAGTTTAATTCAATCGAGTTGTAGAGCTAGTAGCTAGAACTGGGTTGAGAATACTGTTAATTGCTCCAGTTTTAGAACAACTTAACTTTTAAAAAATTATTAACGCGAACCTTGTTTTACAAACCTTTGCACCACCGCCAGTTTTGCATTGCACAATTAGGTTATCAGAAATAGCATGGTATGAAAATGTGAAATCTTTAAGATTAGGGCTTTTGTAAGACAACAGCAATCCGTTTTATTCTTGACCTCACTCAGACTAGCCATTATCTCATCAATTCATTCAGTATTAAACTTTAATTTCTAAGATTAAGGATATTCAAAAATATATATTCAGCAGGAGAGATATTAAATGTTCACAACTTTTGTACAAACCTTCATTTCCATATGACCTATTGCTTGATTATTATAGCTGTAGACATTACAATATGTAGAAAGCCCATCCAAATGTTCCCCTTTTATCTTTATTCTAAATTCTTGCAATGCTTTCCTCTTTTTGTCACTATTGGGCAAAAAACATGTTTCTTTAAAAAATACCTTATCAAAGAAATTGAAAAAAATAAATCCCTTTTTCTTTCACAGTAAGTAAACACTGTGGTCACAAGCTCTTCCAATCATCAACCATAATATCACAGACAAGCATAATTCAATATATGTGTGCTTTGGTTAACTACCTGTTCAGCCTATATGTTTTCACACACTTCCTACATTCTATTCGTCATTGTAGCAGCCACCTGTCACATGTTTTTATTGCTTCTAAAAGAAATGTCACAGAAACGAGAAGTAGTCCCTTTGAGTCTTGGATGTGGCAGGCTGAACCAGCAGATTTCAATGCTGCATGAGGCCAGAAACATATCTGAAAAAAAAAAAAAAGTTTCCAAACATCTGTCTGCAGAGAGGCGGCTGGGAGATGCACAGGGGAAAAGGGTGGAAGAGTTGAAAAGGGGTTGAACAGAGAATGTTTTGTAGCTGAAGTCTTGCAGCAGTCATCTGGTGCAGAGGGAAAAAGATACAAATAGGTAGAGCTGGGAGCAGGGAGACTACTTTCCAGAAGTTCTCACTAGCTTCTTGCTGGTTGTTTGTTGCAGAGTGATCAAGCCTCCCGAAACACCACCGGTTATCTCCTCCAGAGAAATGACCACCTCTGTCTTTCTTTTCTGAATTCTCCGAGCACATATCTCGTCACGTTCTGCTAGCGAGTCACCACACTTTTGGACATCAGAAACATTTTCGCTTGGTGCGCCTTGCCGGCCCAAACCACTGGAGTGATTCCTAAATATTTGATTAGAGCCGCATCAGGCGTCCATTATTCTGCAATTCTGCATGGCACAAAGAGGGGAGAAAAGGGAAGGCAAACAAATGAAAAGGCCTGACCTGATAATCACTGTCCATTTTGTTTATGTCACACAATGAGTGAGGAGAGTGGGAGCAAGAGGAGAAGATGAGGGGTGGCACTGCATGCAGTCAGTGTAGCTCATGGAACAAAGTGAGGTAATAATGTTTAATAGGATGTCATGTACGTAAAATACACACATGTGAGTTTGTACAGATGCTTCAGTTTTATGACCTATGTTCTTTAAACATAATGCCCTCAATAATTTGAACTGGAACCTGTGAAATGTCAACTATCCTGAAAAAAAAAATACTGTAAATTCATGAAATGCTTTCCATTGTATTTTCAAATATATTTTACAGTCTTAAAGTATAAATAGTTTGAAGAGCTGGTAATTTTCTTTTTTTTAATTGTGTTTTTGAGTATCTGATGCGTTAGTGTCTGTGTTTAAACAAAGCCTGTGTTACAGCACTCGACAATGTTGCATGGCTTCATAATCAAAAACAAAACAACAACAAAAAAAAAGAGCAAAGGAGCTTGTGTCACTTTGTCGTCAAAAATGGTGATTTGGACGCCTCACTGATACTGTACCCCAAAGAGGTGTTCCCCCATGTGCAGACGGAAGGATATAAAAAGATCCTTTTTAAAAGACTTGTATTTTTTTTTTATTCTTAGCTTTTCTTGTATTTGTTTCTGTATCATAACTGTCTATGGTTTTTGCATAAAATGCATAAGGGTTTTGGGATGTAAATGGAATTTTATTCATATTTTGTCCAAATACCTCTTGTAATTTGTATCAGAATTCTTGTACAATTTTTATATTAAAGATTTATCAGTCACTGACATTGTGTCATCAGATTGTTTTCGGAGGATCAGGGGCATGACTTGTGAATCCTAACAAAGAGCCGTGGCCTGGAATGGGCAGAAATAACACTACAAAACCCATGTGTCAATCAAACAGGTTTAACAAGAGACTGTGATTTCAGGGCTCTTTAATTACACTGTGATAGAAATCATTAGGGAAAAAGCTATCTTGACCAATTAGTGGACGATTAGATTAATTGAGTTATTAAAAGATGTTCGGGCATGAGAAGACGATGCTGCTGTGGTTAGTAATTAGTTATGATGGTCACAGAACAGGGGAAATAAAGGACATGAAGTCCTAATGTCTAATTATAGGTTAAAATCAAATTTAAAAGGCCCACGTTGTCAGAATACAGAGAAAATGAGACAAAAAAGTTTGTTTTTTCAAGCATTTAATTCATTTTCCAAGAGAATGAAAAAAATAATCACTGGTTGCCATGAAATAGTATCATAATCAGCAGAGATAAAAGTCCACTGCAGAAAGGCATGTTGGTTGGAAGCAACTTTTGTTGTCATGTTAGTCAAATTACACCTTAATGTGGATTAATGACATTTTTATTCTGATATGAGGAATAATATTTATAAATTTGAGGTGAAAGTAGTGACACAAAGATAATTAATCTTGAAATGAACAACACAAGTTTATCTGTATCTTTATTACAATTTCAAAACTATAAAAATTAAGGTAAGACAGTTAAATATGACTCAGCAGTATTTGTTAAGAGACCTGTGAATTCACACATGAGAAATGAGTTGAAGTGAAAAAGGTTTCAAGTAACTTAAAAGTACTTTAGTTTTTAAGTAATATAAGTGTATTTATATAGCACCTTTCATTGATATAACATCTCAAAGTGCTTCACCATAAAAGCAAGAAACATTTTAACATCACATGCATAAAAGGTAAACTCTAACGACTAAAAGCCTCTTTTTAAAAGAAAGTCTTCACATATGTTTTGAAAAGCATCAATATAATTTTGAATAGTAAAAACACATCACATTCTCACATCTGTTGTGATAAAATGAAAATGTGCAACATTTTATTAAGAAGCAGCTTCTAAAGTACTAGAGGTGTACAGCCACACCATCCAAGACTGTTAAAATCAGCTACTTATGATTGTGATTAAAGGACAAAAATATATCCATTAATTTTATTTACTTTTTCTTCCTAAGTTGTGGGAATCAGCAGTAACTGTGCAATATGGGGGACACCCTGGACTGGTCCCTATAATTACAGGGACATAGATAATTTAGACTATAAATAGTACAATACTCTGAACAAGTTCTGATTTATAGTTCTTGTTTTCATTAAAGAAGGTTGGATTTAGAGATAAAGGACGCAAAAGATATATTTGTCACATTTATTTAAAATAAGTAAATATTCTTAAATACAGTTAAAAGGAAAACTGTGAAGAGAAGCAATTTCCCCCCAAAACCAGCTTCTGACAATTCAATACATCAAAATACTCACAGAGTAAATGATGTAGTTTTTAGAGTTACAAATACTTGTTTTCCTAAAATTTATTTTTGAAGATTATTAAATTAATAGTCACATTTTAGTTAACTTATTACAAATTAAAACAATAATCGATTCTCCTCAGGGATGTCCTCTGTTTCTTTACCTAAAATTTCAATATTTCACTGATGCATGTGTTTTTACCCACACACCCTGAAGACAGCACTGAAAGCAGAAATCAATGTTCTTTGAGGACTAATTGATTCAAAAAACACACAATAATTAGAAAACAAATTACTAGAATTTAAGGAAAAAGAACAGATGATGTGACATTTTACTGCAAAACTGCATAATTTGGTATATCTTTATTTTATGTGATGAGACATGATTTAGTTTTTAAATGATTTATATTTACACACAAAAAAACTGAATGACTATCAGCAGACATACTTAAATTGTTATTGAATGTTATTGAAATACTGAAATAAACGGAATAAATTAGATGGCAATTCCTGAATTCTTACAAAAACTCATCGGTGGTAACATGAGAATTGGCTGAAATGGACTGCATACACGAATAAGTCTTTTTACTGGGTCGTATCGATTCGGTTCTACACCACTGAGGCCTGCAATGCTGGCTAATGCTATTGACGAGCCATCAGTCTTGTCCAGAAGTGTGGAGGCATGCAGCTCTTTTTCCAAGACCAACCAAGGAAGGAGAGAGGAGGAGGAAGAAAGAAAGAGGGAGGAAAAACATCAATGGACAGTGATGGAGAGCAGGGAGAAGGGCAAAGATGCAAGCACAGCAGACAGACTCAGACCCCTGTGCATGATTTGGGAACACTAAATTAGAAAAAAGACAAAAGGGATGAAAGAGGGAGAAACTGTAAACAGCCGTATCGATCCAACTAGAGTTGGGCAAATCAAACCATTATGGCCAGATTCTCCGGCTCCTCAGCTGAGAGAGATAGTGCGAATATCTAAACACTTCCCTGGAGGAGACAAAAGTTTGCCCAAACTGGATGTTTTTAACAACTGCTGGACTTTACTATTGCTTTATTTTTGCTTCACTCACTAAATAAAGAGAGGAAGTGCGGTTAGGAAGAGGTTAACTCTGAAGGAAAGATGAAAAAAGCCCTCTGGCAACCTAGGGACAGAGGGAACGCTGAACTCATCACAAACCCCTCTCCTGGCGTCCGCCAGCACATAATGACCCCAACAAGATGGGAATCCCTTTTAATTAAAATGAAGGGAGATCAGTTAAGCAGATGGTTGCCAACAAATATTAGGGGAAATAGAATGTTTAATGGTCTGTGCACTTATCGTAGGCTATTTTCCACACCCAGCCCCAAACTGATAAACAGGACAGGACCTTGTTAATCAACCTTACAACCTTTAAAGCCCGAGATAAGAGAATAATTCGGGATCTTTGTAAATTAGCTTGAGATGTGGCTAAGACTCTGGTCCCTCGTGTACTCAGGGCCAGACTGTTGAGGAGGGAGGAGAATTTCTATCAGTGTAATAGCCTTGTGCCATGGTGAAGAAGTTTGGGGGGGAAAGTAGTTTTTTTTTCAGGGTAGGAAGATATTTTTTCAATATTTTCTGTAGTTTTTTTTCCCCCCCTTGTGGGTTGACCCTTCTTCCAGCACCCTTATCAGTGACACAGGAGAGTCACTGGCTTGCATAGAAATAATCTAAACAGAGAGGAATTGAATCGGCAGCCATTGGCCTGCGTGAACACGTTAACCGGTCCTCCGCCCTCTAAATCATGCAGGGTAGAAGAGTGTTTTTTTGACAGATGATGGGAAAAGGAGAAAGGAATTATCAACCATGGTAGCTGTCTTACGAGGGCAGTAACCCTTTAAGTCTAAAAGTAATACAAAAAAAAAAGCTTTAAATATGAATAAGCATTCTTTAGACAGCTTACTATTTGGTTCTAATAAACCTGCGACCGCTTTAGGAAGTTCCAGTTGAGTTTTTGTTTGTTGAAAAATTTAAGATGGCAGCAGTCCACTTGGTCTTGGCAGAGTTCAGTCAGAATTAATCATTTATCCAAACTGAGGTCATTCAAAAAGCTATACGCTACTGCAGGGGTGTCAAATTTATTTTCATCGAGGGCCACATGAGCGTTATGGTGGCTCTCGAAGGGCCAGTTGTAATGAACTTTGACGTTTCATGTTTAACTTTGACTAAACAGTATTTTAACACGTCCTCTTTAAACACTGATAAGAACTAAGTGTATGACAGACTAAATATGTAATAATATTTAATATGTAATATTTAAAAAATAAAAATATTATTAAAAGTAAACTAATAAAGTTTTACTCACTGAGTTTCTAGAGAGTAAATGCATTATGGCAGATTTACTTTATGGTTGATGCTGACTTTAAAGCAGCTTATTTTCAGTGCTATTTTCAGCTTATTTACTGTGCTATACAACTAAATTGCTCAGGTACTTAAAGTTACCTCAACAGTCCAGAGGTAGGACAATTGTTATTATCTTTCATGTAGTTTCATAATAAGTTTATTTTGGTGCAATTATTTATAAATTTAAAGTTTACTATTGATATAAGAAACAATTTTAATGTTGGGTATAAAAAAAAAATTTACGGGCCTTGTATCTGACACATGTGCGCTACAGATAAGATATGATTTATTTTACAGACAAATCTCACACTTGTACAAAGTGATCTTAGACATGATTATTATGAGAAAATAGACTGAATAACTTATAAGGTTTTGTATTTTTCTTTCTGTGTTTTTCTCATTTATTTATCTGTTATCCTCAGTGTATGTCTGCCCCTATGTTTTTCCCTAGCCCCTCCCCTTCACACCTGCGCCTCATGCCTCATCCCAGGTGTTCTCAAACATCCCCCTCGTTAACTCATCGTTATATGCTAAATGTAGCTCCTGTCTTCAACCCACTGTGGATTGATTGGGCTTTTCACATCTGTATTGTTTTGCTGTATTCCCTTGTGTGAGAAGTTATATTGTATTGCGTTTGTTTTTTTAAATAAATATCATTTCAATTTTGGACTTTTGAGATTTTTCTTGCCACTTGGGTTAAGGAAAGTTATCTGTAAGAATGCATTTCTCACTCCAGCTTGCATGTCAAATATTTAAATAAATATGTTGCACAGTTAGTTAGCATTCAGCATATTCATTACGGGGCGACTCTGAACTACTACCACACCAAAATTTACTGTGTTGCAGACATTTGTATGTTGAAGTTTATTAGTTGTGGCAACCATCTTGAATTATGTTGAATCCAAAAATCCACCCATAGTTCTTCTTTGGGTCCTTAAGATTTGACTACTTACAATCCATCCATCCATTATCTATACCCGTTTATTTCTTTTCTAGGGTCACGTGGGTCACTGGTGCCCATATCCAGCAGTCACAGTACGAGGGGCGCAGGTCGCAGGTCCGTCACAGAGACACACATAGAGACAAACGAGACAAACAACCATTCACTGTCTCACTCACACCTATAGGGAGAGAGTTATTAATTAACCTAACAGTCATGTTTTTGGTCTGTGGGTGTGATTACTGAGAATTTGTCCCTAAATTAAAAAGTGTACGCATCAGCACAAAATGTTTCTTTTACATTTTGTAAAATTTGCTCGTTCCAAATTGGCTGAACTTAAACACACCTCTTCCCACCTCCACTCTCTCCTTATTTTCTGCTTTTTGTTCACTATGCAACAACTATTCTTCTGTTAGCCAGCTTTCAGGCCATTACTGCTTTTTTCCACTTAAGCTTTGTTGCTGTTATAGGGCTCTGTTGTTTCCTTCCTGGCCTCTTGGAAAAGGGACACCGGATAAAAGGTAATTACATCGAGAAATGCAGACATTTATCAGTGCTTGTGGTTTGGGACCTTAAATGTTCCTGCTGACAATTTTCCCCTTATAGTGGGCCACTGTGGAGCTGGCAGGTTCTGTTCGGAGCCCCAACACCCTGCTTGAAGACTCAGAGTGCTGCCATATGTTGGACCTCAGCGGTGCCAGCAGCAAATGTGCTGAACAATGCGACTCAATCCATGAACTCTTTGCCTCAGCGGAGGGTGTGTGCAGGGGGATGCCTGCACGAGTGCAGCGGTATGCACTTAATATTAACAGTTTAGTTTGGATGCCCACAATTAATTCTAGCTTTATCAAGTGTTGGAGAAGTCTTTTCCCTTTCTTCTTCAATATGCATAATTCTGAAGAACATCCCAGACGGCAATGGGTCACACCTGGTTATGCTTCTTCCCTGTCTGCCCCCCTCACTCTGCTCCCCGGTTCCCACACCGGAGGCATCTGGAACCTATTGGCAGCAGAGTCACACCGAGCCATAAAGCCCTCAAAAGCTCACAAACACACTAGGGGTAGAACGTTAAACAATGTTGGCCCAACAAGCTGCCAACAGACACAACGCATCTTGAACCTGAACAAACCCCACTGCTCATTTTTTATCCTTGCTGTCTCTCCGTACATCTCGCTAAACCGTTCCACTTTTTTCTCTTCTTCAGAACCGCCACCTGGGAATGAGTCGAGGCAGAGTTTTCAGTTTTTTACCCCTAAATGGTACTGATTCTCAGGAAGCTAAGTTGGGCTCAGATGACCAGGACCATGGAAAAAAAAAACAGATAGTTATGAGACAAGAAATGTGTTGTCAAAATAACTTGTGAAGGAAACGAAACACCTCAACATATTCTGATCTTATTTAAGGTTTGGATCAAATGTCGGTGACGTTTCTGCCCTCCGAGTCACCGTACGGTTATTGATCGCTTGAGCCACCGACAAATAACGTGATCTGTCCTGGCTTGGATTTCACGAGTGTGAGTGAGATCCGTTGTCACCCTTTTTGACATGAAACCAGGCGCCTGGGGGGGGGGGGGGGGGTAACAGTGGGGGATAGGGGTGTCATTATGTCACAGCCTTGTAATGCTCTTATCGATTCTCTGTATTGGTTACAGAGTCGTGGAAGCATGTCCCAAATTTGATCCGCCAAATTTTTCAGATGACACAACTCAGATCAAAAGTGTAATATATATAAACTGAGGCAAAAATAAAGCTTTTGCAGCTGCAATATTGAATAAAACTGGAATTAGGTGGAGTTTGTCAGTCAGGTTTTTTTTTACAGTCATTATATATTCCCCTCTTTCTCCCAGCAAATTCTCTCCTTTTTTGATTTCTGCGGCTTTAAAAAAAAAAAGAAAAGAAAAGTTGGCTGGTGTCTGAGCACAAAAAATGTGTGCTGGAGCTATTTCAGACCAGTTCATTTTATTGTTAACAAATGCTGCCTTTGATACAGGCTGAAATGGGCAATACTTTTCTGTTTGTTTGTGCTGGAGGTGAAAATGAGTTGCTAACATTTGAGAGGCGAGGCTTGTGAAATATAACGCGGCGGCAGCACATATACACACTTTTGCGCGCACACGCACAAACGGCCCTCTTTAATGTCGTGCAGGCGAAAATGTTTTTCCACCCATTAGAGGGACTTTGAAGTGTGTGCGTCTGAAACTGCAGCTTTAGCGGAGACAAGAATTTGGTTTTCATTCTCTTTTTCCAAAAACACCATAATCCAAGGTAACATATCCACATCCTATCAGTGTGGTAGAATTACCACCTGGATGCCGACAGATTTAACCGGTGCAGTTTGATTATGTTGCTCATGTCATAAAACACAAAGAGCTTACATAAAAGACAAAGCTGTTGACTATAATTTCACTTCACAACTATGAACTCTACAACATTATTAAAAGGGGGAACTGCTGCTCATAAGTGATTTGCTGGGCTCCTGTGAGGGGTAGTGCAGAGTCTTACCTCTTCACTGTCAGACCCCAGGGTGCTGTCTAAATTAACTGGGACGAGCGGATTGTTACGAAGTTGACCCTTTCCCTTCTCTACCCAGTTCCTCCTCCGCACACACAGGCACTCACTTTATCACACATAGACACTCTGAACGTCAGCCGCTAAGCCGCAATAAATCTGATAAGCCACCCCGGTGGCTCATGCACCCAATCGGCGTGGCCAGTATCAGGCAGCTGCAAAGCTCTCGTCAAGCGGGACTTCAAAGTGCTCGGAAGGGGCCCGCGCTCACACCCCTGAAAACTGGCCGGTGTCTCAGCCCGCCCTCGCCCCCTCCCCGCCCCACGCCTGGCTGATGTCATTATTGAAGTCTTTGGCGTACCATTCGAGGAGTAAGTTACCATTGACAGGTTCAGAGCTTGGTTGGCTCACCCATGAGGATTCATGACTTTGAAGCTATTTGCCTTAAGCTGCAAATTATTCTTTTCAGGCTCTCTCTGCTCTACCAACAGGTTTAATCCACACCCTTCTTTTTTCACAGTACACTAGAGCTCAGCTAGACAGCACCCATCTATGCACCCTCTGGCTTAGCACACATTCACACACACACACACATCGTATTACATAAAAGCACACCGACACACAGAGGTAGAAAGTGAGGCAAGCACACTTTCTCCCTGACTTTTCTATATATCTAGAAACACATTCTTTATTGAATGGCCTCATCGCCTCCCTCCCCAGTACAGTAAAGTTAATAAAACCAGCAGGGCAGAGTCATACCAGGCTCCAGCAGCACCGAGCAAAGATCTTTCCATTCCCAGCCCATCACAATGCTCACTCCCTTCATCAGCACTTAGTGGACATCTGCGCAGTGCCAGCCCTCTCCATATGCCGTGGCAGTCAGAAGACAAACGACCACGTCAGCGCAGTGGCTCGCCTGGATGTCTGATGCCACATCGGGGTTGCAGGGTGGGACAGAGACAGGATGAAGGCCAGAGCCAGTTAGGAATGAGCCAGATGTGCAAAGCTGCCAGCGAGGGGCCATAAGTTATCTAAACTGTAGACGCATGGATAACAAGGCTTTAGTGGAAAACAAGAAAACAGTTTCAAGCACTTGGACAGACTATTGAAGGGTTTTTGTTTGTGATCCTTGAAGCACACATGCATATTTTACATTATTAATATTTGCTAAAGATTTTGTCCTAATGATTCGGGGAATAGCTAATGGGATTTAAAACCCAGCCGCACATTATATTTCAGAGTCAACCAAAAATTAATTCTTAGTTTAATTAACCTTAGCATTTCTAATTCTGCACAATGTTAAAACTCTGAGAAAAGGAATGATAATTTCCCCTGCTCCACTTCACTGACCTGCAACAAAAATATTTATGATTCTGTCTTGAACTGAGGAGTGCTCACTCCTCAAGCCAGCTGACCGATGCTTGGACCACTCCAGCGAAGTGTCTGGGAGTTCAAAAAAAAAAAACAAAAGAGATAAAATCTCTTTCACATGTCTACAGAATTTCACCGCTAACAGAACCAAAAAGCATCTAAAGCTGGTTCTCTATTTGAAGCTGGCTCAAGCATTAGAAATCTAGCAAGGCGAATTATTGTCACTCCACAACTCCCATCGCTCTTGCAAGTGTGCAGCAGCAGTGATATGGTCATGTTTAGTCCGAACACATGTGACCACAAATCATTACAGTTTTCCTGTCCTTCTGGAACACATGTTTCCACCAGAACTGCACAATATGCTGTTCTGATCAGGTACAAGAAGTAGACAGAAAATGAGCAGAGAAGCAGCCAAAGTCCAAAGAAAAACTATCAGTCAAGACTAGTTTAAATAAACACAAGAAAGTCTGACTCATTTGAAAACAACGTTAAAAAAAATCAGGGAGGCACTTTTTGAAAACTATTGTTTTATACCTATGCAATGACAATTTCTGGTTTAACTGGTGAAATCGGTAAGAACATTCTGCGATTGTGAGTTGGAGAAAAGCTGTCTATCAAAGTCACATGCAGTTTACATTTCATAGTATATCTCTAATGATGCACAGTGCATGCTGGTCAGCATACTTTTGCACAAAATCAGTAAAGTTGTCCAGATGATTTCATAGGGAGAGGAACAATCTACATTTTTTCCCCACTGCTAGATGAATATGATGAAATGAATATGACAGAAACGTAATGATGATAATTCAGTAACGCACAGGGTCAAACTTGTCATGCTTCAAACTAATGGCTAGAGTTTCAAGTGCAGTGCAGTGCTGTGACTCACACATTACTCCACGCTCTAAAAACAAAAATCTGTGTCCAGTGCAGGCTGAGATGGGAGAAAGTGCGTGTAGAAAAAGTAAAGGAGGAAAAGCACTATTCCCTGGGTAACAGGCTCTGGCGAAAGAACTAAGCAGAGTTTTGGCTTATGTTACATTCAGGGAGAGGGCAGTGTCTCCTTTAAGGAGACTATAAAAAGACAAAAGAGGCGGGAGGCCATGTGGAGAGACTGTTTAAAGGGAGAAAACACCCACTCCCGCAAACCCACGAATGCCACCATCACCACCATTGTGGAAGTGAAAAAAACAAAACAAACAAAAAAAAAATGCCTGCTGAGACTGAGATCACATCAAAGCTACTGGTAAAAACAGACATACTGTATTTATTATCATTACACCTGCTCAAGTTTAGGCATTGCAAAATATGTTTTTGGCCAAGAATAATATAAAACCTCACATTTAGTCAGCAGGTGATCCACGGAGGGAAGTGTTGGGAATGGGGGGTGGGGGGTGGGGGGGGCACATCCCCTAAAAAACTGGTGCCCTGCCCCATCCCTCCACATCCCTCTCTTGGCCAGAAATGGTATCCTCTTGAGTCCAAAGCTTTGGCTTGGTGTGCATTTTTAATTTTCCCTAGCTGTTTAGGATTAGAACTACATAAACACAAAACAAAAGCTGTTTCTAAGCAATTAGAAGTTAAAAATATAAAATACATTTAATTTAAACTCAATATAAAATTTTAAATCTAGTCCCACTGAAAGAGGACAACTGGTTCAAAACCAATGTGCTTAACTTTAGGAGGTAGGGCCTCATAATTGGTTTTTAATTTTGCCAACCTTGGGAAACGCAAACATTTTTGTCTAATTTTAGACAGAAATTAGTCTAATTTAGCTTAAATAACAAACAAAATAAACAGTTCAGAGTTATAAAAGTTGTTCAGATCCTTTTAGATTATTTATTTATTTTTTAAGTTTAACTTTCAGGACAATATAAATAAAATGCATTAATAAACACTCTTGTTTTTTTTTTTTTGTTTTTTATGCTAAAAACAAAAATTATTGTCATACTGATATGATAACCTACTGTTGATATTTTGAAATTGAAACAATTATTATACAATCAGATCACAAACCAACCTAAATATGGCGCTAAATTGGGGTCATAGAGTTTGTTAGAAAAACTGTTTTTTACAACCCCCCCAAAAAAACTTTAAAAATGAAAAACTATTTTAAAACTCATAAAATAAAACCTATTTTATATATTTGATTATATGATACAACAACGTGCCATACACATGCCATACATGGTTAATTATATGAAAAATAGTCCTGCTTAATGTTAGGGTACCAATGGTCTATGGAAATTTAATTTAATTAACAGACTTGAGTTGTGTCTTAGAAATTTTCAGTTGTTTGATACAAAATGAGTTTATAAAACTAGAGGGCTATAAACAGATCCAGTTTTGAAACCATCTGTCGCTCAGTGGGTAGCACAAATTGCTAAATAGAAATCAATTATATACTCTACAGTGCAAATTCATCCCCATATGACCTGGAGGTAAGCAGCGTAAATTAGTCCAGTTCAAGTTTGATCACAGAAAATAGTGTTTCAAACATACAGTAACTAAACAAAACAAAAAAGCAACCATTAAGATCTCAGAAAAAAAACTGGTCAAGGTCCAGGTGGCAACAATGAATAGTCATACAGACAGGAAAAAAATAAATAAATCTTTAGGGGCTTCAGTCAGCAGCTGTTCAATACGATGGACATATTCACAAACATAAATACACAAATTCATACAGAACACATGATGGTTTCACCGAGGGAGCCTTACCCTTCCAATAAATGTCTGAGCAATGAGGTAAAAGCTGGCTAACCTCTGTGAACAAAAGGCATAAGGAGTAAGTTTGGAATGCTGATGCAATACAAATCAAAATCAAATGACTTCAAATGCTCTTTCTCCTTTGATTTTTTACTCCTGTCTTGGCCACTGTGGCTTTCATGGTCAGAATGTGGAAGACTGATTTGATTGAAGAGGATGACATATGTGAGATACAGAAAGGAAAAAGGAACACAAAAAAAAAAATGGGGACACGCCATATCCAATTCTCAATATTTACGTGTAAAATGTGCCCTGCAGTGTTTTGCCCTACAAGGTTCATGAGAATGCATTCGCCTGGCTCTTTGCCTGGGCAAATGTGTTCCCTATGTGCAGGTTTTTACTTTTTATTTTATTTATTTATATACATTTTTTTTGTGTGTGTGTTGTCCTCACCAAAAAGGGAGGTATAAAAGAAAGATGCCCCTGGTTAAAATGAGTTTTTTCTAAACTAGAGTACAGTATAGGGGACAAAAAGAAAAAAAAAAGTCAGACATTGGGTGCAGCAAAAACAGAAGTTGAACAGCTCTGTGGCTGAACCATAGAGTAAGTCTGGACCCCTCCCACCCCCAAAAAACCTTTGGAATTCCTGGTTTTTAGACATAGTGTCAGAAAGGAACTGAAGGAAACTAAACATGAAGCAACTATTTCAACAGTTAATACACCTGAAGCCATATTGCAAAATAATTTGACAAAAAAAAACTTACTACAAATGTGGCCACTGCATCTTACTGATATAGCATTTCCTTTAACTCCAAGTCAGTTTTAATAAATAATTAAAATTTTCATACATTTTGTAGACGTCTAAATTGTTCTATGTGTGTTAATGGAGACATCATATATCACATAAATCATTCAGTTGTGTCTAAGTGAAACAACAACAATGCTTTGGTCTGAATTTCTTATTGTAGCTCCACAAGCCCCTCTTTTACCCCATTTTTGAGGTGTGTCAGAGAAACTCGTCTCTATCCAAACAAAGTGCTCCCCAACCCGCCCCCCTCCAGCTTCCATTGCACTTTTTTGTTTGTTTGTTTTTTACGAATGAATTAAAAGCTGTCCACAATAGAAGACTTGTCCACTCAGTCACGTTAGAGCCACAGTCTGAAAATGATGACAACAAAACTGTAGTTGGTAAGTCCTGACCTTATTTGGCAGTTCCGTTGCAAATAATTTGACATGATAGTTCGGAAAACATCATAGAAAATAAAGAAAACAAGTTAAAAAATATGAACCATAAATATATATGTTGTTGTTTTTTGTGTACAGCGCCCTGATATGACGTTTGTGTGACTTGGGGCTATATAAATAAACTTAATTGAATTGAATATCTATGCAGCAACAGAAGAGATTAAATTCTCCTAGAAACTACACAACAAAATACATTTAATGACTAAAAAAGTGGATTTGACATGAGACGTCCACCTAAAATACACATCTGCATTCTACTGTGGCTGGTTGTTAGAAGTTAGATTTTTTTTTAGCTCTTTTCAGATCTTCCTAAGCAAAGCGATCACATAATCATAAGTGCCCATGCTGTACAGTGGGGAGAACAAGTATTTGATACACTGTTGATTTTTCAGGTTTTCCCACTTGCAAAGCATGAAGAAGTCTGTAATTTTTATTATATGTACTCTTCAACTGTGAGTGATGGAATCTAAAACAAAAATCCAGAAAAATACAATGTATGATTTTTAAATAATTAAT
>JAUBOC010000127.1:8405559-8424635 GCA_032275365.1 Anablepsoides cearensis | reverse complement strand
ACCAAATATTAAGTTTCTTTTTTCTGGTGTATCAAATACTTATTTCTCACAATAAAATGGAAATTAATTATTTAAAATCATACATTGTAATTTTCTGGATTTTTGTTGACAATCAGGGCTTCATGCGGTCAAGGTGTTAGCTATTACACTGATAGACATGCACACGTATCTACATCTGGCTTTCCACATCACTAACATGCCAAGCCAATTACATGTTGTTGTTCTTTTTGACATATAATGTTTTTTATAATCATATAATTGCTCAACCCCTGAAATCCCCTCAAAGTGATTTTTTCCCCCTCCGTGTGTGTTGCTGCCAATTTTTTCCTGAAACGGTTTCATCAAAACGCACAATGAAAATAAAGTGTTTTTAATATGCTTTAAGAAACATGTCTTTCAGCAAGCAATATAAGTAAATACACAACAGATGGAACAAAAAAGTATGCAAACCTGAAGTTCAAACTTTTTACGCAGCTCAACTTTCAAAAGCGTGTACACATGCAGAAGAGATTTCCTGAAGCACATTCTCCATGACAAGAATCTGTCAGTTTCTAAATACTTGCATGTGAAAACAGCCACAAAGTCTGGTGAATGTGTCAAAACTTTGATGAAAGGCGGAGATTTGCTTGATTGAGTCATGTGGTTGCATATCCCTCAACTCAACCAGCACATGCTGAGCATTCATATGTGGCCAGAGAAGTCAGAGCTGCACCGCACCACATCCCCACCATTTAGCCCCAAAAGCTTCACACTTTTTAAAGAACACAAACATTATTGTTGGAAGGCGTGCAGATTACAGGTAATCTGAGAGGGTGAAGTCATGGTTTGTCTTTAATAGCTGATCTTCTTCGTAGAATCTTTATGCTTTGAAACCTTACGAATAAATATTTAGATGGGTTTTTACATGTGAAATGTTTCACTGGTCATATAGTTTAGATATCAGTTAAATGTGAATAAATGTTATTTCATAATTCATATTTTAAGCTTGTTGCATTAAAATGACTATTACAAGTCACAATTACAACTAGTACAAAGCATGTTTTTTTCACATCAACGTCAATAATTTATTGGAGTTTAAGTTTAGTCATTATCTCTGGAATTAGTTTTATTTGTGTGCTTTTACTCAATCTTGTTCTTTATTTTTTGTTCATCTTCTGTGCCTTTGTTTGGTTTCCTTCCATTTTTATTGCTTGTCGTCATGAAAAGTGGGCAATGGTTTAATTGCCTGCATCTTAAACCTGTTTTAAGATCAACCATAGCAAACGCAACAGCTACAACTTACAGACATTAAGTAAAAGACAGGTGTAGCAGCAGCTACATAATGTGAATACACATAAGATCCTTGTTGAAATCCTTGACATAGTAAATCATTTTTTAAACTTGCTTTTAACAAACACAAACACCTTTGTTAGTTCCTTTTTGTTGACATTTTTGGTGTTAGCTGATCTCCTGCATCTATGGTTCATGAGCTAATTTCAAATATTTAAACCTGTTAGTTTTTTCCAATTTCTTTTGTTGGCATGTGGATTGTGCTTAGTCACCATTTATCCTGTTTCAGTAGATGTAGAGTTGTTTGTCGTTGCTTTTATTGACAATAGTTAAGGTCAAATCACACAGACACACATTATAACAACAAAAGGACAAGAAGTGTAACGCTTGTCATGAAATTTTGGTTATTTATACTTTAGTGGTGTAATTATTTTTCCGCCTACATTTGACATTTACTCCTTACATTTTAATTAAATTATCTGTACTTTCTACTCCTTACTTTTTAAAATTGCAAAAAGTATTTAATTTATATTTTACTTTGACTTGTTTTTATTCCATCTTTTCATTGTTCAGAAATAAAATATAGAAATCTATCCAGATACATGGAGCCTATGGATGGAGTGAATTTGATTGTGGTTGGATGAGAAGTATAAATATAAACCATTCTGACACCCTATTGGATTGAACTGACTCCATCACACCTGTATGACACAAATCACATCACATCCAGCAGGACAGACTGTAGCAGATGTAGCCTAGAATGAAGATGATCGTGGCTGCAACAAGTGATCTAGTCAGTTAATTCCAAAATTTTCAACATTAACATTTTAATTAAACTCGTTATTGACTTTAGAAGAAAAATGTGTGTGTGTGTGTGTGTGTGGCATAGCCTAAGCTTGTATCTATACTTCTACTTAAGTAAAAAATGTGAATACCTTTGACACCACTGCAGATTACACTTGACGTGACCCGGTACGTCATACAGAATGAGCACTTTTTTTTGTGAGCCAAGGCTGCATGTCGATAGGAAATAAATCCAATTCCAAACAACTTTTATTGAAAAATCTGTGTTACAACAGTATTTTTGTAAGCACATCTTAGGCTTTCTACTACTCATTAGGAGGCATTGCCATCTGCATATAAAGACACCCAGTAGCTGGGATAATTGTACAGCTAATTGTCATGTGGTGTCTGCTGGCTGCCAAGAACAGAGCCATGTGTGCTTGTGTTTTGGAATTTGTTCCTGGCCTTGATAACTTGGTAGGGAGGATGCGAGGCCACAGGTCTCTGAGAATTGAATTAAACAGTAAACACTGTTTGTGTTTTTGTCACAATTTCCTGTTTGTTAGTGGCTCCCATTAGGGGTTTATCTAGAGGCACTTTTCTCCCGAACACACACCCAATGGCTGTGTCTCCGTTTGCACTCACTCTTTCTCTTTCACACACACACACATACACACACACACTCGCTTAGCAAAGGCACAGTGTCTATTTTATGCTCTACAGATGAAACGCATTAGTGAATGCACGGCAAGGGACACAAGAGGGGGAGCGGGAGGGGGTTAGAGATGTTAAAAAGCTCTCCTCAGTTCCAGCGACATCAGCATTTTTTTCCGCAAATTTGCAATTAGTCTTAAGGGCCAGTGTAAATTAGGTCTCCTGACAAATGAGCTATCGGGACAGGACATGAAGTTTCAATAAATCTGAGAGGCTGCTCGGGGCGTTGGTGTCCTCTTACTCTACAGAATCAAGCAAGACTCCCAACTGACAACAGGGGAATGAGCCCAGTGAGCAATAATCAGCACAGGGATTCACACTCTCAAACTCCTGCTTCTCTTTAAAAGCTCCACAACGAAGTCCATCCCATTGAAAGGTATTCCATGATGGAGATTTGAGAAGGGGAGTGGGTCTCGAAAGCCCCAATAAAAAGTCTTTAATGAGAGTAAACCAGCACCGGTGTCTGTGTCTTCACTCGTAACTTCATAGATGAGACCACTTTACACTAAGACACTGAGAACGAGAGTGCCGTGGTCCCATTCTGGGGAGTCTCGAGTTGCGTCTCATCATCGTTTAAACATATTAGAGTGGGGCCTGTGTTGTTGCTGATTTGATCTGATGCCTCTGTGGAAAGACATAAAATATAAGGTTTTACTTTTTAAAGACTTTGCAGTTCTCTTTGTAAGGTTATTGACAACGCATCAGCTTACCCATTTGACCATTGCACAGGAGGCCTTCTGGACAAGTATGACAGTTAATGGAGTCGGCTGCAGGAGCCCAGGCAAAGATCAGATTCAAATGGATTCCTAGTTACTGTCCATTTAATCCAATTTGCCAAAATAACACACCACAATAAAGTGCTGCTTAAGCTCAAGAAATGTGTTTAAGGGAGAGGCAAACTAATGACAAAGTGAGGGAATGTAGGATGGCACTGTGAATAGCATTAAAGCCTCATTTGTCTGGATTACCTGTGTGGAAGGGAGCTGAAACTTTCCCAGGAAGGAACAATGATGGGAGAACACAATAATGCGGTGGCAGCAGGGACTTCTTACTAGGTTACACTCAGATGTATCCCAAGATTGAATTGTCAGCAATTGGCATCCTTGGAAAGTACAGATTGAGACATCTGCCTCATATTACAGTGTGATGCTGTCAGGATCACATTATATGACCATGTACTCTGGCTATTTGATCATTTCATGGTACTGGAGAAGATGTACTGCCTGAGCCACCACTGCTACAGAACATCAGGACAACAGTTTATATTTCCAAATACTTCGAATAACACCTTATACAATAATTTGAATGACTTGAACTGATTTCCACACGTTGCCACTGATGATTTTTCAATTGAATATTGTGAAATAAAGTTATATTTTAAATGGATTTCTTTTCTTTTTTTTTTAGGTATCATTTGTAAGTAGGGGTCTCTGCAGTCAATAAGTTTCTTAGGAGTGGGTGTAGTTTGGGTAAAGGCAGCAGGAAAGAATTTTAACAGATCAGGTCGCTATTTTTATGAATAATAATTTTAGTCATAACTCAAGACAAGAAGTCAATAAATTATTCTTTCATGTTCACAATCATTTTACCATTACTATTACATCTTTTAATTTCCCCCACCACTTCATTCGACCATTCACAGCTTAACCAAACTATGCCCACACCCAAGAAACCCCCACATATTAACGGCATATCCCCCCCCCATAATTTGTCTATTATTCTCGTTTCCTTTACAATGCTAATGAAACCACTGCTTGCCTGACATAAAATTCAGCAGCCATTTATTAGACAAAACCAAAACATGTGATGTCTCTCTCATCGATACACCTAATAAAGTTCAGACGTCACTAGAATTACAGGATTCCAGATATGAACTCATGTATTTCAACAATGACAAACATCTGCATCACCAGGACCAGTCATTGTAGTTATGTCATGAAAAAAAACTTTGTGGTGGGAAAGAGCTTACCTACAAACTGGAGTTCTGTTAACAGTAATTTAATACTTTACTGCAGCTCCCAGCTCCTGCTGTGGGTACATTAAAAAGGGTATATATTTCAAAAATAGTCTCTGCAGTAAAGGCAGTAAAGCAAGATTTGCATTTTATAGGACTACCTTGTGAACAAAATTGTGCACCTTAAACATGCATAATTCATTTTTTCTCTCGGTTCGCTCTTGGTTGATTCAGTCCTCTGCTTCAAAAGACTAACATGACAGGTAAACCCTGCAGATGGCTGTAAGAAAGTGTGAAGGTTTTGCAATGTTTTGATCCAGATGTGTTCAACCAAAGTCTTATCTCAGGTACCTACCTCTGTCTCACCTTTATGAAGTGGGACCCTACAGCTGCAGACGTAAACACAGAGAAAGACAAATTGGGGGCAAGCTAAGATCAGTATCTGAACAAAGGGAAGCAGCAATAAGCAGGTAATAGTAAGACAGGAACTTCAGGGACAACGTGTTGAATCAGAGATAAGTGTGTTCTTCCTCTCGAGAGAAAACTATCTGAGCTCTTGGCTGCCGCCGAGCATGTGCTGTTTTTGCTGCCACTATTGACACAAAGTAATGCTGATAATTAAATTACATGTGTTGTGTCAGTCTTGAGATAGCTTGAATCATTAGCACATGGCGAACGGGGGGGGGGGGGAAGGAGGAAGTCGTGAGAAACAGCAATCAGACCAAGCCTTCCAAGTTCCTACTGTGTTAATCTGTGATAAATTCTGACAATAAAGTGTTTATGACGGTGGTGTGTAGAGAGAATAAAAACGCCAGAGATTTCAGTTACTGACATACTTTCTGGAGATGGTCCCTCACATCCTTTTCACATGAGAATAATACCAGAGGGAAGGGAATAAACTTGAACGGATTTTCAATTTTTGGCGTGTCCCCATCCATTAGACCCATAAAGGCTTTCACATAATTCCTTAGATACGCATTATTGATACATGATTCAGGGGCTTGTACAGCACAGCTTGCATGGGAACTATCCAAGTGACAGCTTTTCTATATAAACACGCAATTGTTTGCTGTGAGGAAAAAGAATGTTTCCAGATAATAAATGTCTCTAGTGGATTTGTATGATGTCATGTCCCCATAATTTAAAAAAAGAGAAAAAAAACAGACTATGAATGCAACTAACATTACATTTCTGCAGCTCATTAACCTTCACTTTCGTCATGAAATCTCCCTCAACCTCACTCTTTGACTCTAGGTTCACCCGTCCAGTCCCTGTCCTAATTAAGTCAACGCGCCTCTGCTGCTCGGACCTTATCGTATCACGCTTTCTAATTGACCTGCGCTGCTTTATAACACAATGCACCAGGAGCTTGACAAAAGTTAATAATTTTCACTTTGTCCAAGGCTCTGTCCCAATTAGGTCCCCTGGCTGGGGCCGACAGGGCAGCTAACGTGATTACAGGACAAGCTTATTAGTCTGCAGCAGCAACGAGGAGCAGGAAGGCCCGAAATTAGAACGTACAACACAGAGGGTGATTACTACAAGTCATCCGTGTAGTTCAGATTACCACAAGTCAGCTGCACACAGGGAATAGTCATTTCTTTTCACATACACAAATAGAGAATCCAAATATTAGATTATTGCCTTGATGCAACCAAGGATCAAAAATTTATCTTATTTCTGCAAAATTATGAAGTGAATTTTCTGCTCATGTAAACTGTGTTAGTTTTGTGTATTTTATTACTTTTTAATCAGACATTTGCTAAAGTTCACATTCCTTGGGCTAGTTTGTAGTTTCCAAAAGTGTGCAGCTGTAGCTGTGAACTTACAGGCATTAGGGCAGTTGTCGGTGATTCTAAGGGTTGGTTAAGAAGAAGCCATGCGAGTGAAAAGTGCTCAGTTAAAGTTCACAAGATGCCAGGAGCAATGGCATCACTCTAATCCTGACACCCAGCCAAGTCACCCTCAACTGAGGAGCAAAGAGAACCAGCGAGACACAATTATCTATAATTGGCCCAAGTCCATCACAGTTTGGTGCGAAGCCTTTACTTTTGTTTACTTCTCTTTGTTTGCTGACTGGGTGCTGTTTGTGAGCATTCGGAGAGTAATACATTTACAAGTGGGACTATACGAGTGTAGCCATGCTGTTTTACGCTTCCACCCATCACCAATGTTCCAGTTTACATCCCTGTTTATCTAATCAAAGTATAGGCAGAGAATGATTTTTATTACTTTTTTTTAAGTAATTAGTTTTATTTATCTTAAACCAGTAAATCTGACTACCCTTTAAGGTAGACTGTGCTTCAAAATAATATTCAGTTGTGAATAAGCTTTATATCATGCAGATTCTCAACCACTGAATTAAACCAAATTACATCTAAAAAAGCTCTCATTATTGTAGAGCATGATGATTTAAGAATGGTAAAAAGCATATTAGAAAGGAAACAATATTTGTGTTATTTTCATAAAAATCAAAAATCACATTTGTTATGCCGTAAATTACAGAAAAACTAAAGCCTCAACCTTTCATTTATACTCAGTAGTAAAGTTGATCAGGTGGAGCTAAATTCAGATCATCCTTTATTTTTTTTTTTTATTCATTTAGTTTTTGTTGCATCTAGTAGCAAACACCAAATTTAAATGTATAGAAAATAATGACAAAGCTAGTTAGTGCCATGCAAAATAAGGACATTTCTGCCCATATGTAGGAGCTGAGCAATACCAAAGCATCTTGATTAAAGCAAAAGTTAGGTCAGTACAAACCAGTGTCTCCTGCTGTTTTCTGTCTAACAAACTGCTGATTTTCTGCAATAAAGATATTAGCAAATTTCTATTTTTCAAACTTCCTGAAAAGTAGCTGATGGCATTTCCAGACAGCTAAAGCAGCACCAATTGTAAGAGTCCTTTAATGTTCAGCTAAAATGCTGCTACGAAGATTAGGATGAGAGAAAAAGAGATGAAGCCACCTTGTGGGAAAAAAAAGGAGCGATTCTCTTTAGATGATAACTTCAATAGCCTTGAGTGCAAAATTACTACCATGTCCGTGGGGGCTGTTTTAATGACAGCTCCCAAAGATTGGCTTCGCACCCCGTGATTAGGGGTTGGCCCTCATGATCAGAGGCAGTGCAAAACCAACAGTTAGTCCAGAAAAAAAACAAGTGAGAGGTTCGACACAAAGACACCTGCTCAGTCAGCAACTCCATTGGTTTCAGCCACGGGGCCTTGCCTGTAGCTTCCTGGCTAACAAGTCCAAAGTTCTGCAGATGATAAGAGAGTGACAGCGGCCTGGCAAGATACCTCTCTGTGATTAATATTTCATCTTGGAACCGTAGCCTCAAGATGTATCATACTTGTTGAAGCCTTAGAAGACTTAGTGCTGAGACTTACAAAACAAGGGACTTCAACCATATCTGCAACCTTTTTTTACTTGAAGTCTTTTGTTTTTTTTATCAAGACAACCTCATTTGTTGTTTATAACTTTGCGCTACTACATTACAAATAACAATGCATGAATGTTATGGAAAGGATAAAAATTGAAAATAGCTAGAAATTTGGGCAAAGAGGAAATGAAATTGTGTGTTTCTGACTTAAATAGGATGGTGTCTGGCAAATTAAAACAATTTTTGTATTCTGTCTTGTGCTCATCCATCACTGGTGGTTTGTTGGCTGAACTCTGGAGGTAAATATTTCTCTATTAGATTTTCCTGGCAAGCGTGCCTGGCATAGAGCATAATTTATCATATCAACTTGCACCACAACACAGCGAGACATTAAAAAGGCAGCAAAGCACCACTTGATTACTTTTGTGTGGTGGGAAAAATATAAAATAAAATAAAACGATTTTTTTTATATAGATTTTGGGAAGAACTGTGTTGAGGACCCCATCTCAAATGAAAAATTAAGTAAGAGCAGAAAACTGCAGACAAACACAGGATGGTTTCTAATTATCGCCTGCTTTCATGAAAGGTTAAACATGTAATTGCCTTTATGTGTGTGTAAGTGTGCGTGTGTGTGTTTGTTTGTATGCCAGAAAAAAAAATCATTAACCAGAGAGATTTTAATGAATTAATCTGCAAGTAATTTTTGAATGTACGTTTACAACTTGTTACTTTTTTAGTAAACCCCATTCAAGATGGCTGTCTAAGCTTATCTTAATAATGACAAAACTTGCTATAACTTAGTCATTTTTACTGATATTGAGCTACAATTTGGTGTGGTAGTAGCTGAGGGTCACTCTCAACACATACTTCAAGGAAAAATAGATTGCACAACATGTTTGTCTAAAACTTTGGCGTACGAGGCAACGGGTGATACATATCCCTTCAAGGAATCTCATTCTGAGATGTGGATCAAATATTTTTTGTTGCACAAATGGTCTCTTACAAATATTTGCCCACACTGTTCTGTCACTAGGAGAAAATGAGAAGACAAGGATGCACGATCAATAGCCAGCAAAGGCTAAGCCCAGTTTTGGAAAAGTGTAAATTATAGATTTGGTGTGGTGCCAAGGACACTCCGCTGCTCTCTTGCTTCTGTGCACCCTTTGTTTCTTTTCTCGCTTTCTCATGCACGCACAGAAGCAACCAAGAAGAAAATATGAAATTCTAATGTTTTGAGCCACAAGCTATTTCAAGTGCAGTGTGTGACTGTGCGGTGAACGCATGAGACCGTATTCAAATTTGGGCTCTTTAGCATCAGGGAGCACATTTTCACCGAAGGTTTATGAAAAATGCATCTATTAGTTCGTTATTTCGATTGAACCTGTGCGATAGAAAGCAGAAACTGAAACACAAAAGTGATTCTGTCGGCCTCAAGTTTCTATCTCCATAATTTAATTGAGGTCGCAATAGCGGCTTTGAAGAAAGTCAGAAGTTACGAAGCACCGAGCTTTGCCATATGTTTGCATTGACCTTTAATTTTGCGAAATGCGTGTTACACAATCTTCAGCTTCCATGGGTCAAACTCTGTGATTATTCATAACAAAAAAAAAATCTAGCAGCTGTTGACTCTGACAGCCACATTTCTCTCTTGCCTCCTGCGTTTCAATTTGTCTTACAGCAAAAAGCCCTTCCTTTTTTAAATACCAGGCAGGGCTTTTTCCCACACAGGTCCTGCTGAGGTGAAGAATCCCACTCCTGCCACCACAACAGCAGATACGCCAAGGTCTTCTGAGAGGTTAAAGCATTCTGCTGATGTTGGAGGAGGAGAGATGAAGAGGAGGGGTGTGTGTGTGTGTGCATGGAGGAAGGGTGGGGGGGTGTCTCTCTCGCTCTTTCTCTCTCTCTCTGACAGTCAGAAAACAGTCCCTCACAGCGTTCGCCCCAGCCTCGGCTGCAAAAAAAAACAACACTTGAATTCCTAACAGCGAGTGCCAGGTGGTCACAAGATGAATTCATCAGGGCAATGCATAACGCAAAAGGCAGAGATTATCACATTGCAGCAGCCCCGGGGCCGCGGTAGCGCAAGCCGATTGGAGACGTAGAAGGAGGCCCAGGAGATGCGCTGGTCTTCCCTCTGGCCAGCGGAGAGGTGCCGGTCCACTCCTGGGAGAGATGGAGGAGTAAAGGAGGGGGTGAGCGGTTCAGAATGATGGTTCACCTCGCTACAGGCAGCTATCCCACTGGGGCAGGAGCAGGCTAGGAGAGGCCTAAAGGCCACACACACATACACACACACACACACTTGCTCATGCATTTGCTTCTTAAAAAAAAAAAAAAAACACCCCACAAACACACGGATCCTTCCACCAGATCCTTGGCAACAATTTTCCCGTCATGGGACTTGAAGTCCCAACAAGATAAGGGTTAATATCAAACAAGAGTGCTTGTGTACGTTTCCACTGTAACCCTGCATTGTTGAATAGTTAAGTCTGAGTAGCTCACTGGCATCTGTGGGTGTGTGATGTTTTCAAAGGTGATGGAAATCAGAAATCATTTATGCTGTTCAACAAAACAGCAGAGTGTAGAAACAGATACTACTGTCATTCATGTGCTCATCAGAATGGCCCATATGGGAGATTCTGTATGTAAAGGCAACCGCAAGGAGTGCTGAGGGCAATGTATTCAGTTATGTGCAAAGAAGAGAAAGTTCATGTGTGAGCAGCAAATCTGCTTTTTAATCAGTTCATACCTTAAACAATCATTTCTAATCAGTGGTTTGACTGGTTGATGAAAGCGAGCAGAAAGCACAGTGCAGTTTTAGTGGGAAATATAGCTGTTACAGCATAAATACTGTATACTGAACACAGGGTGAATCTAGTTTAAATAATTTATTAAAGTACCTTTGGCCTCTAATTCAAAGTGTAAACTGCAAAACATTGCTTCCACCAGATGTCTTAGAAACAAAATACAGTTTAACGCCTTAAAAATAAATGTTTTTGTCCCTCCTTATGTCCAAAGAGAGAAATAAACAACAGTAAAAGACCTATTCACAAACTAACTAGTGTTTTAGCTTAGTACTAGCCATTTCTCATTAACATTAGTAGGTGATTGCATCCTCAAAGACAAAACTCAACAGTTTGTCAGAGTAATGTAAGTCCTGAGATGGGAAATATGTAATATTACTACTATGATATATAAAAAATGCAGTTTAGGGAAATAAACTCAAGTAAAAACATGTAAAATGAAACTAACATTCCTTGAATTAATGCACATTGCCCACCACCTTCCATGTCCAAGTTTTAAGTAAATATCTTGTGTGATCAGTTCATGCTCAAACCATGTGTTAGGGATGACTCTCAACTACTACCACATATAATTTTAGTTCAGTAGTTGTAAAGTTGGCTGAATTACAGATACTTTTGTGCTTGCCAAGGAGAATTAGTTGTGGCCATCTTGACTTGAATTGACTATATAAGTTAGTCAAACACAATGATTACTTTCTGAGTTTCATTCAAATCTATCCAGGGGTTCTTTAGTTATTTTCATAACAAACACACTCAGGCATTTACATGACTGCCTGCCTTTCATAGCAGCTGAGAATACCTATTATGCATATTTCTTCATTAATAATTGGTATAAAGCAAGGGGAAGGGGCATCTACAAGAACTAAAAAAATCTATTTTTCTAATGCAGTGGACTTTTAAACACAAGCCAAAGTATTTTCAAACCTAATCATAGTAGTTTTTATTACTCAGCCTTATCCATTACTGAGTTGTTTGTAAAATACATTCAAAGGGCAGCAAAACTACATTTAAACGTCAAGCAGTTGAAACTCAGTTGTTCTGTTTAGTGAGTCCTCGGGATGCAAACCATGTCTCCTGTAATGCAGCTGAACTATTTAATTATTTTAAAATGCAGCGACAACATTGTCATTCTCCGTGTATTCATTTTCATGCCCATTAGCACCAAAAGAACCCAGTGAAAGTCATGACTGTGGACATGAATCAATAGATTCAGTTTTCGTGTAAGTGTGCTCATTTCTCCACGAGACTGGGTTGTAATTACACACTCGCACAGAACAAAGGGTTGACATTCAGGGTAGAAAACTTGACACAATTTGTGGATTTTGATGGTTTCTAACAAGGAACAGATGCAACTTGGATGCAACCGAAATGTCTGATAATCATTTTAAAAGAAAATAAAGTGGAATATATCATTTAAAGCTGTAATTTTACTACTGAACATGACAAACTACTTTTAAACATCAAAATAGAGCTTTTAATCAGTTGTGCCTAAAGAAAAAACAAAAAGATAATTGATAACAGACTTTAAAAGCTGTTAAAATAAAATTAGATCAATAAAACATATATTAATTAAAACATGTCAAATCTGTTAAAGGATACAACAATTCAAATCGTGCATTAAAGGTCAAATAAAAATATATAACTATATATGTTAGAATATTATTTTTAAAGCTGAAATAAAATATATGTACATCTTTTTTGGTCAAGTAAACAAAACCATGAACTCTTCATGAACAGAGAAAGAGAACAATCAATAAAAAATTAACACTAACCCAAACAAGCTGACTTTTTTAATAGAAACTCTCTGTTTTTGCATGTCACTAACATTTACACCCATTTCCCCCACTTCTCTGTCCGTGTTTGCTTTCTTCTCACTTATTCTACATAAGTTATTGACCGGCTAATTTGGTCGGCAAGCCCCGGAGAGACGCTGCAGCATCGGCATGACAGCTTTATCTATTAGACTGAGCTCTGTGACAGCCTTGTTCCGGCAGTGTGTGCTTGTGTTTGCCTCTGTGTGTGCAGCGGTGTGACTGTTTGTGTGTGTGTGTGTGTGTGTTGGTGTCAGTGTGTAAAAAGAAGGGAGGTATAATGTGTGTGTGTGTGTGATATGGGGGTGGGGGGTGCGGGGGTCAAGCTCATTCTCAGTTGCATTAGCACAGGAGCAGGACTGGGACACATCAACATCTTAATCAATACGTGAGAGTCAATTACTGAGGAAGCGCGTGCTTAAGCAAGATCTGATTATTGGGTTCATGTTCAGTCCACCAAATGGACCAAATCAATGCGATGCGATATGTGCTATATACACTCTCTACACACACATGCCCCCCCGCCCCCTCCCCTCGTCCTTTCACCTCCTGTCACCTCACCTCCTGCTCCACTGACTGCCGCCGCCTCCACCCACTCGCAATCTTCCTGGACACTTGAGGCAGCAAAAGGAGATTGAAGGGACACAAAGAAAGGGTTTATGTTTTGGTCGACAGCAAACTTGTCCAAAAAGTACAAACGCTCAAAGAACAACAGGCTGGAGCTGCTTCACCAAACGTTTAACTATCCAAGCGGTACGTAGATGCCCCTCGTCGCTGAGAGATTTGAAAAATAAGTGTTTGTTTTTCGAGATGAGTATTTTTTTTTTTTTTTTTGTGGAGTAGCATTGAAGAGGCTATGGAAGAAACCTAAATGATTTTGGTACAAGATAATTCCAGGTGGTAGGAGTTACAGTTTGGACAGAGTGAGGGATTCTGGCAAGCACAATGGTGGAGCCAGGGGATGGCCAATAGTGGCCCTGCCCACCGTAGAGCAATCTTCAGCCACCCCAATGGCCACCCCAGTCATATGAGGAAACTACTTCTGAACAATATAAAAACTAAAAAGTGCAGTTTCTTCAAATGATTGATTATGATGTGAGCCCAATTTGCATTTATTTATTTATTTATTTATTTATTTACCATTATTTAACCAGGCAAGTCCCGTTGAGATTGCAGATCTCTTTTTCAAGGGAGGCCTGGGTGTGAAGGCAACCTATTGAACATGTTTTTGGGGATGGGGGAAACCGGAGTACCCGGATAAATCCCATGCAAGCACGAGGAGAACATGCAAACTCTGCACAAAAAGACCCCAGGTCCGAACTGGGGATCAAACCCAGGACCTTCTTGCTGTGAGGCGTTGGTGATAACCACTGAGCCGTCAAGCCTATTCGGAAATTTACTATTGAATTTGGAAAGGTTTACACAGTGAAACACGTGGCAAATACTTCATATGAGTTTACAAACAGTTACATACCCTCTGAAGAAGAAAGCAGCAGAAGGAACACGTATTGCATATTTGTGTACTTCAAAAACATTTTTGATTTATGCAAATATAGTCGGACATGTTAGCAGACCAGTGGCAGAACCAGACAGGTTGTTGGAACCTGATAAACGTTTAGCTCCACCCACTGGAACAAACAAACTTGAAAGAATGTTCTAACATGAGTTCAGAAATTTCAGGGAGGAAAACAGCAGCTTTTGAATGCTAACATTTGTTAGCTAAACAGCTAAGTTTAAGAAAAAAAGTTACAAAACAATAAACAACTTCATCCAATTACCTAAAAGGTAAACCAAAATAAATGTATTTACTTTTTTTTTATTTTGATTCTGACTTGTGGTGAACATTAGCATCATTAGACAGAGACAAACAGCAAAGGTAATAGTTGGTTTGTTACACTTTAAGGGGCTCCAAATTCCCAATACACAATTCTTATAAGTAATAAGAAAATAACCCTTCCCCAAGACCACTTTTTAAAATTAATCTTTTGTTTTTTTTTTCTTTTAGAGAAACAATGCATACTTAATAAAGCTTTTCTTGAATTGTTTCATACATATTGTTCAGTTTTTAGTGCACAACAGTTTGGTATATGTTACATTGTGTCTGATGATAACAAGCACTCTGCTCTCCTTCTAAACAACCAAGTTTAAAAATGAGCTAAACTCTTCTTTTCTCTTTAGTGTTTTCCGTCGGCTTTATTTTTAGGTTTTAGATATTGGTGGTGGGTGTGATACCTTTTTCTCTCTTTAATCTCTTTTTAACATTCGTCTGTCATTTCACACTTTATATTGAGGATTTTGTTTGGTGTGCTGCTCCTGTCTATAACCCGTCATCTCATCAAGACAGATCACACAGCAGGGTTGCCTCGCTTCCTTTCGTGGAGAAATCTCGCCACACCTCGGGCCCCTCCCCGGCCTGGAACCCCACCACTCTGTCAGACCACTTCTTTATTTACCTGACTGAAAAAAAAATTGCGCAGGGGAACACGAAGGACTCCAACAAAAGAAGGAGAGAAAAAAAAGGAAAAGAAAACAGGGCAATGAGAAGTCGGGTGGTAGGTAGAGGACCAACAAGGCAAGAAATCAATAGCTGAGAGATTTTTAACTAAGGTTTTTTTTTTCTCTCCTTCTCACTCTCTGTCTTTTTTATCTCATAAGCTGCCAAACATCACCAGTGAAACTTGGACGAGGCAGTTGTTGCCAGAGGGTGAATCATAGCAATATTGATTTGATTATGTAAAAGCTCAGTGGAACCTCAAGCCAGATGCAGAAATAACTCCTCACCTAGGTCCTACGGGAGAGGACTCGCACTGGTTCTGAGGAGAAAGTGAGAGACACAGAGGGTGGAAGAAGAAGAAAAAGAGATATTGACGTGGATAAAAGTATAATTACTTCCCTCACAGCTAAAATACTTTTTTTTTTTTTTGCCATTTTCTCCGTTTTCTTTTCTGGGTGATAATTAACACTGCTGTACTCTGCTGAATGAGGAGCTGACAGTTATGAACTCTGCAGAAGAATAGGCAGCAGCCACGGAGCGTGCTCCCCTGGTTGATCAGATTTGCATGTGAATTTATGTGAGTGTGTGAGAGTGTGTGTGTTTCCTGACAACGCGGCGGCTAATAGAAAAGAAGGAAAAACGAAAGGAAGAGCGTGTTTGGATTCTGATCTATGGCACCCTCTTCTGGACCCACAGTCACTGTTTTTTGCTGTCCACCGAGAGCTAAACAAACCTCTTTTTGTTTCGTCATATTGTTGACTAGTTATGAACTTTTTATATTCATTAAAATACTTACAATTTTTTGAAAAACTTGCAAAAAAATATGCATTTTTCACTTAATATACCCATAATTGTATAAATTCATCAAGTCATTTATCATTGTAATAATATATAAAATACTAATGATTTTATAAGTAATGTTTTTTGCATGATTTTTACAATTTTTATATAAAATATCTATATTTGCTACTTAAACAATTAATTTCTAAAAACCTAAAAACAAAGATTAGCATGAGTAAGCTTGACTACATTACATGTAGAAGAATTCTTTATTTATTCAGCTTGAAACATGCTAATTTTGACATAGCATTAGTGAACGACAACACAATACTGAGGTGTGTGAAATAGTCGGCTTGGATAAATATCAAGATTGGCAGCAGAAATAAACTATTAACTATACTAAAACTTAAATGAGAGAAAAAAGTAAGTTCAGACTAATTTTTTAAGCTTCATTTTGTACATTTATATTTTAATGCACAGATCACTATTCTGAATATAAAAAGTGTGAATAAAAAGGAACAAGACGAATGTGCATCAATAAGAAAAATAAAACAAAACAACAGTAATAACTGTCCATCCATTTTATTCTGATCATCCAGGGTCTAAACAAACACTGTATGTGAAACACTACTTACCAATAGTAATTGCACAAATTAAATATTGCACATTACCAAATATAAGATATTGCAAAAAGTTTTTATTATCATGACTTTGATGTGTTTCTATTTGTTCAAAGCCTGCATGGAGCAGTCTTGGCTGACTTGTTAACAAACCACACTATTTTTATGTTAGAACAAGCAAAACCATGTTATTTTGAAGTAGATGTTATTTTTTTAGTATTATATTTATTATTACATCACATTAAGTGGTCCATTAATCAACTCTTGATTGATTGTCTCACATTTTAATTTTGTTTCTCTTTTCAAGTAACTGTAACATCTTGCTCAGTTTTCAGAACTGGGCTATGCAGGCTGCTTTAAAGTATTAAATAAATCACACAGTTCAGTATATCTGAGGTGTAAATACATACCTAAACTATGAATCTTGTTAGACTAGATTCTATGCTTATACAGTAGGTATTTTTTTTATTTTATTTTATCTATTTAAGACACCTGTGCCCACTGTTTCAATAAGTCAGACATATCTAAAATGTTATTTTACACTTTATTTCTGCTTTCTCTGTCAAATACAGCACAACTTTAAACTTTCACCAGTTTAGAGCAACAACTGTGCTTGACTGATTAAAAGAAAAATTAATTATGTATTTAATCTTACCAAATAAATCCAAATATTATTGTATTTGCATGAACGTCCTCTTATGAGATAAAAATTTCCCAAAATTTTGCAACATTTTATAATACCTTCATTTAGAAGAATAACACACAATTGCAGACTTTGATTATCAAAGTCACTTTTTTGTCAAAAATTAAATTTAAAAAATCATCAATTCTTCATGGACTTTAGTTTTCTCTATCATTCTGAGTGATTAGGTATTAATGTGATTTGGTGTGAAAGAACGCATATAGACTCATACCTTAATGACATTGACTGGTTTAAGAGTAAAGATCAATCCATCATGCACATAATCATATTATCAAGCTAATCAGCATTGATCTTTCTTTTTACCTAAGTCAAGGCAACAGAAAAAAGTTGAATGCAAAAAATAATAATTGGAGATTTCAACCATGAAAATCAGGATACGTAGAGAGAGCATGAAGGACAAACTGCTTTTGACGACTGAAGGTTTGCAGGATTTTTTTTTCTTTTCTTTTCTTTATTGTTCAATGTGATGGGAATGCCTGAATAATTCCAACTAAAATGCTTCACTTTTTATTCAGGTAATCTAGCTTGGAATTAAAATGGTCCAATAGCACCAATTCTTTGCTTTGCTAAAACATCAGAGCTCTTAATTAAGGTCTATCAGTGTGAAGCCCCTCCACTCCTTTAAGCCTTTTCTCCAGAATATAAATAATTCCCATTCATTCAGAAGATTTTTTAATGATCACTCCCACACTGGACTCAACCACCAAATAATACCGAGCCTCAATCAGCATATTCCACAATCAATCCTGGATGGATTTATTTTGCTGCTTATTATTTGAATAACTTGAACATATCTGTTAGCAAATGGGCATGTGAATCGTATCTTTGTGATAATTATCAGTTAACTGTAAAGAGGGAAGGGGTGTAATCTCATTAGGTGTCCTAATACTGCTCCAGCAGTTTATGAGGCCTTTTTATTATCTAAATTGATGTTTTCATTCAGTGAAACGCTGCGATGGTAAAAATGGGAGTAAAATTACCTACAGGATGATGTAAGATGAAGCTGTATTTGTGGTTTTGTGCACAAAGAAAAGTCCACTACACTGTGCTTTATGAAGCAAAATTCTAACTCTGCAAGTGGTGCTGCTAAGACGTGAGTGCTGCGTTAACACACACTCCTGTACACACTCTTCTACTGTTATAAGCATAAAATGTTTTACAGGGAGGTGAAATCTAGGAGAGTTCAGTTTGATTTTTGTACATAAAAACAAAACAAAAAAATGTGTCAAACCTTTGAAACATAAATATATACTTTACAATAAAATACATATTAAGCTGATTTCAAAATTTAATTTCAGATTTAGAGCATATTTATATTTTTTAAGGACTACTAATAAAGACACTGTAATATATTCTACATGTTACAAACCTCTATAGATTTTTATTACTGTTTGTTCAGAAAAAGAACATCATATCATATTTTATCACATAGTTATTATGGCCAAAACAGTTTGCAATTCATTCATTTTCTTTAGATTTCTTTATTTTGTCTTTGTCCCACTTTCTGGCAAATCCCTATCAGAATACATTTATTTATCAGACTTTTATTTAAGTCAAAGACAATCCATAAAACAATGTCACATTATGGAGTAACTGTTGGCTAACTGCTAATGTGCAGACCCAATCTGGGGTTAGTCTTTTAAAAAGAAAAACAAAACTACCAATACAAAATCACATAGATATCTAAAAGGCAGATGGCCGCCTGTCCTGAGCCTGGTTCTGCTGGAGGTTTCTTCCTGATTAGCAGGGAGTTTTTCCTCTCCA
>JAUBOC010000127.1:8355996-8367555 GCA_032275365.1 Anablepsoides cearensis | reverse complement strand
CCCCCCCCATTGTGGCGTATGTGCAAGAATTATGAAAACAATCAACAAGTCACGGCAGGTCATGTGAATTAAAATCGCAACGGCTGTGGCCAATTAAAATAGTGCGAGGAGGAGCTGTTTATCACGTAGCAGACCGTGATAATAGCTGTGCGTTGGCACTTACTGTAATGTATAAGAATATTCTGTTGAAGTGGAAGCCATTTGTGTGTGAATTTGGTCATAATGTGTCCTCTCTGCATTTGTTTATCGTGTGTGTGTGAGCGTGTGTGACTGGAGTCAATCAATAGGCAGTTTTCCCAGCCTTGATTGGGTTCACAATAAGCCCTGGAGTGTGAGAGCAGACGCTGGGTGCGTTTGATTCAACCTTCTGTCCTGCTGCCACCTCTCCGTCATCTCTCAGCCACCTGGGTGGCTCACAGGTATGGAGCCCGGAAGGGAAGGTGTGGTGAGGTTTTGTCTCGGTTTTTTTGTTGTTGTTTTTTTTGGGCCATGGCAGCTTCGAGAGAGGCTCTTTGACCCGAGAAGAAGAGAAAACAACATCAATGGTAATTCCCCTTCAAACACATTAACTGGGATGAACTGGGTCCCTCTGAGCCTCTTTGAGTGGACTCGCATTGATCGCAGAAATTCATGAATAAATTTAGCACTAATTGATATTTTTTTTCTTCCCCTCCCTTTTAGAAAATATACATCTAATTCAGTGTATAGGTAGTGAAAGTGGCGATTTATGTAAAAGCATGTTAATTCTCAAAAATAATTTTGAGACTATGGGCCTAAAATGAGCTACTAAAACCACTTCAGCTGCTCACACAGTCTGATCAGGAAGCAGCTTGTTTTTCAGTTTGGGCACAAAGTTTTATAACCTTTGACAAAAGTTCACATGAATAAAGCTACAGCATGAGGTCAACTGATAAAAAAAAAGATTTCTTTATGTTGAATCTGTGAAAGGAACAAACACAGATATTAACCCGATATGTCAAAAAGAGTTCAGCTTCTTTTTTACTTTTTGATACTGTATTACTGGATTTTTTTTACCCATAGTTTGTGTCATAAATGCATCAACAATAGTTTTTTTTCCCAGCTGGCAAACTGATCATGCTGATCAGAGTAAAGCCTTTTTTTTTAGAATAAATTGTTGAGCTTTTAAAATCTCTGAAACAACAACAAAAAAAGGTCAATTTAAAACACATATTTTAGGGATGCTTTAAAAAAATAGAAGGATATTTACCTTTTTAAGAACGTAAAGTTACAATTTTAAATATGTTTCATAAAGCTACTTAAAAACTCTTATTGTCCACATAGTTCAGGTATAAATTTTAACTGATATGCTATTTTAAAATAATTTGTCTTCTTGTTAGTTACTGCTAAAGGCCAGAAAATGAAAAAAAAAAGCTTTCCAGAAAGAAGAAACAGCTTTTCTATGTGATCCTTTTTTACTTTTAAAATCAGGAGCAGATTTTGCAGAGCAGGCTTTGGATCTGAAGGTTTGATTTAGCAACAGTGGGCAGAAATGTTTGTTAAATTTGACCACTTTATATATAATAATTAGAGCAGATCTTATTGTATATGTGAAGCTGTGGACTGAAACACTCTTGCTGGTTCTCCTGGAGATGATTGAGGCGTCTGGAGTTGAAAACTTGCAGATTCAGGTATCGTACTGCCACCTACTGGCGCAGACGCTCAGTCAAGACAGAGGGCCACAAGTTAGTTTATTTTTATCATTTCAGCTGCAAAATCAAGAATAACCACTTTATTAATAAGCCTTTCAAAACTAATATACTTTTTTTATATTAAAAGTACTGATAATATCTTGATGTAAGTAAGAGGGGAAATGTCTTCCAGGTACAACAAATAAACACATTATCAACCCTTTTCAGCACAAAATCTGATCTATAAAGATTATCTTTACTAAATAATTTTAGAAAAGAAAATACCTTCCTGAATAGCCGGGCTTTACCTCTGCAAAAAGACACATCATGACTTTACCCTGAACTAGAACATCTGGGACACCCCAGAGACCAGATCAAAGGACCTGTGCGTCCTTGGACCCTATCGGTGCCAAACACTGCACAGCGAGCGTCTGAACAGCTATCCAACACGTCTCCGATATCGTCATCTGCTCCGGGTTGCTTTTATCAGTCAGACTAATATCTTGCTTCATGTGGGAGCAGAGCACCTATATGTAAAATCCTTCAAATCCACTCCTGAGCTTGTTTTCTATCTATAATTGAACAAGTGGAAGCATGAGCACGATGATGAAAATGAAGTGAGTGAGTTTTTTTTTTCCTCCAGCAGACACACGATCGCACTGAAATCAGCTCTCTGTACAATATCACAAGAGCAGAGCTGCAACACCACCTACATCACTCCAGCTCTGTTTGGAGAGAGTCAGCCAACTGCATAACCTTAATTAGTCAAGCTGTATTCATTCAAGTGATTACAATGCTCTGCGCCGCAATGAAGAGAAGCATCTGTCACTTAGACTCAAATGATTTCTCAATCTTTCCTTTCAGTGGAATAGATTTATCCAGACTCTAAGATTGCCTTTTTTATTCTTTTCTTAAAATGAAAGAATACTCAGTGAATCTTGAGCATAATTCTTATTTAAATGTAGATAATACCTTGAGGAGGGAATCATTATGTGCTCAAATACAAGACCGTTGAGCTAGGCTGCAACTGACACACATTTTTTTTTCATTTGTAATTAATGAAATATCAAAAAAAAAAGTACAATCTCCAATTTAAAAAATGGTACTGTTTTTCCGTTTGTTTTTCCAGAACCTCATAAGTTATTAGACCTAATTAGTTTTAATTAGTCAAAGGTACGCATTTCAAACTGTAACTGTAAAAACATGTTACTGTGATTTATTTATTAATTTTTTAAATGTTGCCGTTTAAAAGAGTTTATCTCAACGGTTTTTCCACAAATAGAAATATGTGATCCTGAAGTGTGGGTACGTACTCAAAAACAAAGCTATTTTTTCCACATAATTTACTAAATTATCTGAGTGTATAAATAAATTAAACTGTTAATCCTAAATATTTTTCATGTTTAGGTCATTGTTGACCTAATTACAGTCACTTTGGATGTTTCTTAATTATTGACTGGTCTTCATTGCTTTTAAACTTGGTTTTTAAATGGCTATTATTTTATTTATTGTATTTGACCTATTTTTATCAGGTGAAAAGTTTGAGAATCAGTTCTCATTTACAAACATGACTTGCTAAATAGAAAAAAACTAGTTTTACATCATTTCTGTTGTGTTAAAAAAGGAAACAGAGCTTTTTTTTTGTTTTTTTTCCCCCTTCTCAGGCTCTTGAGATTTATCATGTTTGCCATTTCAAAATCTCCTCAAGGCTACACATCTGCTGCTCCTCAGCACGCACAACTGAGAGAGAAGCCGGATGTCACTTCCGTGAACGAGCCACTCGAAGAGGAGAGCAAATGACGCAATCTCCAGAAAAAAGAGGGTTTTGTGGTGAGCCCGGGGCCTGAAGAGGGGCAGGTATATGGCAGGGATTGCCCACACCTCGGCAGATGTGCCTCGGTGTCACTCCGCATCCACAGCTGGATGACTCACCCAGCAGATGTTTAACGTCAGGGCTGAGTTGTCACGCCGACCAAACAAACACGAGTTCATGCCCCGCACAAAAAAAATATGGGGGCCACAATTATTGAAAGCCAACAGCTCAGGGGCCAGACATCCAGCAATTAAACGAATGGTCCACTTTATTTATTTTTTTTATCCAAAATCTAATTTAAATAAATTAATTTTTATCTTTTTCATGATTTAAAATGTATTTTTTAAATAAATAAAGTCATTGGCAGGCAGACTGATTTGTTTATCTCTGGAATAGATAATCTTTTCAACAGGTTGCCACTCTGACTGAAATAACTGTCATTCAAGTCTAAATAAATATAATTAAATCTCGACAGGCCAGATTGAAGTCAACCACGGGCCAGAAGTGGCCCACATGCCGCCAGTTGAATAGTCCTACAATACAACTTAATGCAGTTTTCCTAAAATATTCTGTTTGTTGAATCGTTTCAGCAGCCTTTTCAGACAACCTGACAAGCTAGAGCTTGTTCCAGCTAAAAGCTGTCAGTGTGCTGCTTTGATTTAGGATTTGATTTGAAATGGAAATGTTAAAATTAATAACTTTACAAAAATGCAAAAAAAATTGTAATGAAAACAGCTTCTATGAGTAAGCCTTTGAAAAGCAAACAATAAATGAGGATTAAATAGATTTAATTTATTTCTTTTGTTAGAAATCTGATGTTTACTGTCATTTTAAGTGCTGTGGATACATTTTTTTTAGTACGTTATGGTACCAAGAAGTCAAAGTATGTTATGAGAGAGTAATTGAAGGTAAGGAGCTTTTTTTTATTATTTAAAAAAAAGAGTTGGTGGATCTTTGAGAACATTCTTCAGGCCCTTTTCCCCTCTTTCAGAGGAGCCCAGGCAGATAAAAGGAAACACTCGGGTGGATTAAAGTGTTCAGAATGTATCAGCATCAAACCACAAGAGTTTTTGCCCTCTACATTTTTCAAACACAGTCAATAGATCTAAATATTTTACTGTGCTCTGGCCGATTTATTGTTTGATGTTTAAAAACTTGCGCGGAATGAAAGAAAATTCATTAAAGAAGGCCCCAGAACGAGGCCCTGTACGATCGGCTTTGAAAGTCTGGTTTAGCTGGGATATTGATCATTCTCTTTCTTCTGTGACAAAGGCCACCAGGGACGCTGGAGGTGTCGGTGGATGAAGGCTCTCTGCCAATAACACCAGACGTGTGTGCGAACTGTAGGTGAGGCTGGGAAATACGCTACTGACACCAAAACAGTCAGGCAACTCAAAAATGACCAAACAAACTTTGAGTTCTTCTGTACTTGTTGGTCTGAAGAAAAAGACTGCATTTCATTCAGTTGTGCTATATTTATTTATTTGTTTTGTTTTTTTTGTATGAAAGTCAGAAAAGACGATATATGTTAGCATGAAGAAATAATTTGTAATTTTAGCATCGATAGTTTTAAAGAGATCTTTAGGTGTCCACCTCTGCACGATGAAGAAGATGCTGTCTAATAGCAGATTTTTCTCTGTTTGCATTGTTTAAAAAGATGATTCAACAGCCAAACTAGCAAGAGAGTTTTGTTTACTTTAACTTAGATTCATCCATGTGATTGAGTCATGGAGGCAACACATTTTGGAAGAAGACATCCTTCTCTCCGTCGATACTCTCCAGCTCCTCTTGGGGGATCCCAAGGAATTCCCAGGCCAGAGAGGACAATCCCCCCAGTGAGTTCTGGATCTTCCAAGCCTAAACCTCCTCAACTACTGTTAATGTGAAGGAGCACCGGCTCTATTTTGAGCTTCCCTTGGATGATCAAGCTCCTCTCATTATCTCTGAGGCTGAGCCCAGCCACCTTACAGAGAAAGCTTTTAATTTGCTTGGATCTGGGATCTCGTTCTTTTGGTCACGAGTCATAACTCAAGTCGAGGATTTTAATGTAGGGACTGACAAGGCCTGAACTATCTCCCACTCCATCATCACTTGTGAACAAGACTTGTTTGCGACAGAGACACCAAGTGTGGGCCAAATCTGGTGTCAAGCTGGCACTGACTGCTGGCATGGTGTTTGTCAGCCGGATGTGGGCCAGATCTGGCAATGATGGCACTGTTTTTAAGATGGCAATCCACAAATGGCAGTGGTTGTGGTTCGATTTTTGTGGCCACCAAAGAGCCATCATTCTTTACAGTACCTGGGCTGAGTGTTATAGTGTTAAAAGAGCAGGACAATTTTTAAACATTTAACATTTTTGTTCCACAGATTTATACAGGTTAAATACAGAAATATTATATGGCATATGTCCAGTACAAATTCATCCATTTGTATTGGTAATTTATGCTTAAGCAAGACTTTTGAACTCCTCGTAAGTTTCTTGCTACAAGAAGACAGACTTACCAAACCTGCAAAACTTTACCCAAGTAGGTCCCTCTAAGAACTTTTTGAGACTGGAGTTGTTTTAAGGATATTTTGTTGTAATAAGTGGGTTGGACATGTCAACAAGCAAACTTTTTTATTTTTTATTAAAACTGATGTATTGAAAGGAAAAAAACTGGGCAAGCCCCATGATTTGATGAATTCTGACATGGGGTATTGTAATTGCTTGATGGCTTGGTCATATGTTCTCCACTGAGGCTCTTGTGGGTTTTTTTTTCCTCTCATCTACAGTCGTCACAACCAGCCAAGACAGGAAATATTGTAAACTGCCAAAGGTGTCATGGGCAGGATAGACTCAAGATGCATGCAAGGACCAAGAGCTAGATTTAAAAATGTTCAGGAAGTTAATCTTGCTTCCAACTGAAAGGCGACAAAGAATATGCTAGTTTGTTGTCCAATTCAGGTTCCTAACTTGACTTGTGTCCTCTACAGTAGACAAGTAAAAATCAGAATGGGACAATAGAAAAAGAAAATGTGTTTCCATGATATCAGTGGACTGTGTTTGTAAGATATGTGATACCAAATTACAAAAATTATTCAAAAACTGCTTGGAAAACACAAGTTAAGGTGCTGATTTGAGCTCTAAATAACCCAGATCACAAACCAACAAAGCATTTATAGGATGTACTGAACAAACACATAAGATCTATGGAGGCTCTACTTTCAAACTTATTGATGCTGAAGTGCCAAGTAATACAGTGTGCCTTCAAAGATCCAGTGGGGTCCATGCATCGATAAGATCAGGTTGTTTGGATGGGAATGTAGAGATGTTTCAAACATTCCTCAGGGGGGTCAAAATGTTGTGGCTTTTCTGAAAAAAAAAATCATTCTGAGTATATAAACTACTTATCAGATGTGCTTTTATCCAAACATGTTTCATATTTTGTAATTTGATTTGATCACTGCGTATGATTTTATAAGATTGAAATTTACCGTACATTCAGGGATCTGTGTTGTTAATTTGGCAATCCGTTCTAAATAAACTCAGTCAGTGGATGCACATCTACAATTTAGGGTGGCTGCTACAGTTAATTAACCTTAGCAAACCAACGTGGTTAAATTCAGTCAGTTTTACAGATACTAAACTATATCCTAGTGTGGTAGTAACTGAGAGTTTTGCCCAAGATGTGGTTCTTTCATTAAACATGAAAAATTAGCTCAGTTTACCAATCCCCTTAAATGTCTTTTTATAGCACCACCTTACCTTTATACATGTTTACCGTTTCAGCTCTGTTACTACCTCACAAGACAGAGTGGTGGTTCCATTTTTCCTTGCTACTTTGGTATATTCAGAAATCCCAAAGAGGCAACCAGAAAGCATACAAATCCTGGCCTGGGATGTGAAGGTTTGGGCCTATGCATGAACGAACCTATGGAGTTTAAGTGCAAAGAGTAAAAACGTTGAAATACAAGGCAGGAGGCTGGATGCTTTCAGATCATTTGAATCCTTTCTTCATGAACGGCTAGTTTCATTATTTCTGAATATAGATTTCAGTGCATCACCAAAAATGTCTATCTTCACCAAGTGTCTAACACTGTGGATGCAATGTACTGTCTTTGTATTGACTGACACAGAAGAAGGCTACATCCTGCAACTTTGTGGAGAGGCGAGGTTGGCGTGCGGAGGTGGCGCCCACCGGGGTGCGAGGAGGGGACGGAGCGGTCGTCCTTCATAGATATTCCGTGCGTGGCTTTAAACTCAGCTGCCCTGTCAAGGTCTGCGCGTGCCCCTCTGAGAGGGCCGAGGCAGGGTCACGGATGACACACGCCTCTGTGCCAGACGTGACAGCACAGCTGGGCCGCTTAATGACAGAGGGCCCTGGCCCAGCACACACCTGCCCGTCCCGGCTGTGGCAGGCAACCTCATGGGGAGAAGAAAAAAAAAAGAAAACCAGCAGCCACGTTCGATGGGCAGATGTTCTGCAGAGAAGACAGCAACACTACAGGGACCCTCTCAGTTTCTCCCCTTTTGTCCGGTAATTTAAAATCATGTAAAAGGTCAATCGTGTGATGTTGCCTGTCCCTCTCTGCAACTCGCTGCTTTCAGCCAGAACAACAACTAGATGACAGATTTTTGCCTCAATTACTGCTTGATTTAGGAATGTTCAAATGATGACAATCACGTGTAAACATTCCCGTCACATAAATCTGCATTTACAGAGCAGCCATCTGCTAGGGGGCCAAAAAAAGGGGGGGGGTCCCTGAGAGAAACCTAATTATTAGGTACATTACACAGACAATGTTATGACATTTGGTTTCCAAATGAAATTCAGCTGTAAGAGTAGAAGGAAACAAGAATAATTCCTTAGCTGTGCTAAATAGTAGTCATTGCCTCTGCTGAATTCTGACAGTGACCCGCTCTCTATCTGGGTTTTACTCTGATGAGAAGAGGCAAGGTTTTAACCTCCACAGAGCTGCTCTCTGTTTGTGGTGGTTTTAAACAGAACCAGCTACAGAACTGTCAAACACCATCAGCCTTGTCGGGGTTCTGCAGACATTTACGGACCGTCATAGACAGAGGAACAATCAAAAAAGACTACAAGGACTCATCTCAGAAAAGGGAAATAAAATAAACTTTGGATATTTTTTGCTTGAAATTTTCTCATTCAGTTTTGAGGACTGGAACATTGGCTCCACGTTGCTTTTTTGTTTGTTTTTTTAATGGGGTAAATTGATGCAAATTTTATGGAAGCCGAAACGTATACAAAAAAGGTTTAAATGACCAAACTGTGAAATCCAGTTAAAAGCAACGTGTTAGTGTTGGATAAATAATAGCCTAATGAATGACATGCCATCGCACATTTGTTGTAATAATTTAAAAGGTTAAAGAGGCTGTTGGTTTTAATGGGAAACATATTGGGACTCACCCGCAAACATGTGGTTTCGGGGAGGAACTCTTGAAAATCTGAACAAAAACAAGCGCTGCGACGTGAGTACCAGCACAAACAGGAAGGAAACAATATATTCTATAAACTCTGCTAGATGAGAAGGTTATGAAAACCACTTGTGTGTGTAGAAAGAGAGAATTAAAAAAAATGTTTCTATTTGTCTGAGCGAAGCCTTTTGCCAATAAAATGCTATTTGAAATCACAATCCAAACCGCACGTCCATGGCAGGACACACTGTCACAAATTATGTTTTGATTCTGAAAGAATGCAACAACTTCCTTTTGGTGCTTTTGGTTACACTCTGCCACCGTGAAAGGCAAGAAATCATGGAACTGCTTGAGTCTGTGTGCATGTTCATTTGTCTGTCTGTTAACAAAAAAGCTCATGAACCAGAGAACTGATTTGAATGAAACTCTCAGAAAGATGGATGCACATCTACAACTGATTTACTTTTGGATTCAACCCTATTCAAGGTGGCCGCCTCAGCTAACTGAACTTAGCAAACAGAAAAATGGCTTTAACTCAAAGTTTTAGCTTTTGAGCTAAAACTTGGTAGCATTGTAGCTGCGAGTCATTACCAAAATGTATACGTTGCTTGCTAATGGATTGCACAAGATTTTTGCTAAAAATTTTGACATAAAAAACAATGTCTAATGTGCATTACTTTTCTGTTTAGTTTTTTTTTCTTAACCCATATATGTGACCCATCATATCGAAATGAGAATTAAGTCAAATTTGGTCAAAATGACCTAATTAGATTTTTAAATTCCTGGCATTAAAAGCTACATTTTGATACCTGGATTATTCTGATATCATTCGTGGATCTAGAGATATGACCTAAATTGTCTTGCTGGTTACAATAATGCATAACTGTTTGGTCTGAATCCTAATTTTACGTAAATTTATTGAGTAATCTTTGATGTCAATATAAAGAGAAAACCTCAAATAGTATTTGCATATTAAGATTTTCCAGTTGAAAAGAAACAAAAACATTTCTAGCTCACAGGGAAAAATTCAAAATTTTAAGGTATTTTTCCTCAAAATCAGTTTTTTTGTTGCTACTGCTCAAAAAACTGCTTCCAAAATTTTTTTTAGGATTATATTTCAGACCGTTCACTCAAATGATACTTTGATAAGGCATTAATTTATTATATTTTGACAAAATGCAATTTTTGCACACTTTTAAAACAAAACCCTATATCCATTTCTTCACATTCCACTTTTGGACTTAATCCTCGTTTCGATGTAATGGGTCACATATGTCATTTCTTGCAGGATGAAAATGTCTAAAATGTTAGCTAGCTTTCTGCAGGAAATAAATGTGGATCAAGGAAGCAATACTATTAATAAACCAAACAAGAATTTTTAGGTTGTGTTTATTTTTGCTGTAGACATTTCTCTGATTTGTCTATAATACCTAAAGCTATAGGGGATAATAATTGCAGTGAATGCAGCAGCCATGGTAAGGCTCTCTCAATTCAAATGTGACTGCATTGTGTGTTTTGTTTTTCTGTGCCACTCGTAAGAGAGTTTAAGTTAGCAGCTGCATGTGTGTAGCACACCAGAATGCACATTTCAAAGACAAGACAGCTCCTGGGCTTGCTGAACTTTTGCTTGTTATCAGGAGCTGAGAGTGAAATGGAGAGAATTGATCTTTTGTCTACTGGAGGTGCACTCCCCTGGGCAAGGCCGCTCACTCGCTTGCTTGCTTGGCTGCCATGCAGTGGGCTCTTTCTCCCACCCCAACCCCCCCTCGTTCGCTCACTCTCACTTTCTTTCTCCGTCTCGGCATGGCGGCTGCCTCTCCTTCCAGCTGACACTTGTCCTGGCGTTACTGGGAGAGATGTGCGCTGAGCTGCTGACACCAAGATTGATCCTTTTTATCTCATCCCCCACATAAGCTCCATATCAAGTTCCCAGACACTCCAGTAAAGACAAAAAAAGTGAGCAGAAAGAGTTAAAGAGGCTGCCAGAGTCACAAAACAAGAAAAAAAATCACGTTTTATCAGCATCACCTCCTGAAATTATTAAAGTTGTTGCAAAAAATAAATAAAGTGCACAGGGTTGGACAATTTTTACTGCTCTTAGTGACAAAAACTGTGCAATGCTACTAATGTCAATTCTGAAACTGGTAAAAGTTTAATTAAGCAGGTTAAGTATTTTAGAACAATTATTGAAACTTCACACTGTAAATTAAAAATGTCACATTTAAGTGGCGTGTGCACTAATTATTTTGATGACAAAAACATTTATGAAATGAAAAATTGTTTGCTGTTCAGTAGTTTTTGCTTTTAGAAATGCTTGGCAGGAAACTGCCGGAAGAAAAATAAAGAAAACCTAATATAAAACATAAAGTCGTTGTTGCAATGCTGTTGGTTTCAGCCTCCCTCAGAATAACAGTTTTCAGTGTTAGGTTTAGTATATTAAATCCAGGGAGCAGGCAATTATTCAAGAATCAAAAATAAAGATTTATTTACAAAAAACAAAAACTCTGACAGGGCAGCAAAAAAATGTACTTACTATCCAAAAACACATAGAGATACAGAGAAGCATGGAGGACAACCAAAACTGGCCCAGGACGCACACTGAACTAGCCTGGCCCTTGCCTTCCTACGCAGTTCCGCTCAATTCTAGTTTCCCTTCACTGCTCCGTCTGGGCTTTCTCCCA
>JAUBOC010000127.1:8340818-8352351 GCA_032275365.1 Anablepsoides cearensis | reverse complement strand
TTATTTCATTGGCAAAAATAACAGCATTTTCTTTAATAAAGGCAGTCATTAAAGGCACTTAAATGATCTGGGTTACAAGTAGTTTCAAGATTCCCTTCATCTTGTGAGGCTTGAATAAAATATATTTTTAGAAATCTTGTCAAGTGAATCTTCACTTCTTCTCTTGGCAGATTTTTATTTATTTATTTATTTATTTATTTATTTATTTATTTATTTATTTATTTATTTATTTATATTTTTGCTCCTTTCAAATAAAAAAAATAAAACCTCATTTTAATTTTGTTTTACCTATTTTTGTAGTGGTCTTTTATTCCAGAGCAACAAACCTGATTTAGTGATTGAACCTCTTCAAGTTCTGCAGAAACCTGTTTGCTCACCCATTAGAATTGGGTGTGTTAGAGCAGAGAAACCTTTAAAACAAGCAGGATAGTGACCCTTGAGGGCCAAGATTGGACACCCCTGATTCATACTGAACAAATTAATAATGATAAACCAAGATTTTTATTTGATTGATGAAATCACATCCGACAAACAAGGGGTCGATCATAAACATTAAACATCTGAAGGCAGAAGCTTGTGTGCAAATCAACATACCTTTCAGCTGCTTTGGACTTTCATGTCCTATTAGGGATTAGCTTCACACAGACCCCCCTGTGATGGATTGTCACAGTAAGCTATATGTATCAAAGTGGGAGCCCCACTGAGTTTTAGAAGCGCTCCCTCTTTACTGGTCACGTAACCCACGCCACATGTGGCAGGATTTTCAAAAAGTCGGGCAATCAAGATGATTTGGCAGCTCACAGCAGGAGTGTGTTTCTTAACTCTAAAACTTATAACAGAGCCCAATTTAGCTACATATGAGATAGGTTATTTGTTGATTCTCATTGTGTGAATGCCTCTGGTTTAAATTAAATGTGCAGATAACATTTATAAATTGAATTACTCAAAATAGTTTTCTTAGGATAATCATGCCAACAGATTACTTAAAACAGTGGTGTCAAACTAAGTGACTCAAAATTCAAAACTTGGTCTAATCTAAAACAAGAACACAATACAGAAAAATATAAAATCAAAAATATAAAATCAATTCTCTGTTACTTTTTCCACAGCAAAATCATGCTGCAAAATTCAAACTTAATTTCCTTGACTTGAAAGTTGTACAGCTGTCATAGAATACACTAAATACAGTACAAAAACCCCATAAAACTTATTTAAAAGGCCTTTTTGCACTGCAAGGTTCGTCCTGTGACAGCTCAGGCCGGCCTGGCTTCATACCCAGGTTCAGCGAGACTGCATAACTTCTTATGGCCCAGTTCCAACTTGATTTTTTAAAACTTGTGGTTCTACTCAGGCAGAGATGCCTTTTCCGATGTGATGTCAGCTACTATCACTCATTGATTGGTTCACAGGCCAGGGGATTACATCACACAGATGAGAGTAACATTATGTGAATCTTTTGCAATGATTTTTCGCAGGAGTTTAACTAAATAACACTTCTAGCAAGCTAACATTAGCTACAATTAGATTACCATTGTTTGTGTCATATATACACACACCCACACACATATTACCTACTGTAAGTATTAACATGCTTACAGGCTGTGGTTGCCATATTGGGTTAAACCACAGATTTTTATCACCCTCCACTGTGCAGTGAAGCGATCATGTAACTTTTTGTTTGTCTGTCTGACGGAAAAATCTCTCTTGAAGCACTGAATGAATTTTGATGAAACTGTCAGAAATTAATGACATACAGTTGATTAACTTCTGGAGTCTTCTTCATTTAAGAAAAACGTTCAGTCAGAGAAAGGGTCTCAATATTCATTCTCAAAAAAAGTAATTTTGAATTGCTTTTGAAACTGAAGTAGGGGGGAAAAACAAACTAATAAAGATTTAAGAGCGATAACATAAACATTTGTGTGCTGTGGACCCATTTAGCACAGAGAAGCAGAGTGGAAGGATTTAAATAATTCATCTAAGTTGAACCCATTAAGTTTATCTGTGTGGACACTGGTTTTTGATGTTAAAGACTGTGTATGATCTCGGCATGCTCTCATACTTTATTTGGCTTTACTTGTGGTGTCTGTTTTCCCCTAAAGCGACAAAGATCAATCGGTTCCTGTGTTAATTTTGCAGAAGTACACCAAGAAGTCTTCTTTACACAGTTTGCAGCTCCCACTCTCAGCATTTTGCAGCATGTAGCCTGAAAAAATGTATTTGTGACATATGTATTTTAAATAGCAAAACACAAGAAATAAAGTATTTATGAATGATGGAGTTGAAACGTTTCATCAACTTAGTGTTTAATTTTAATTTTTAATTTACCCCCAAAACTTCATCAGCTTGTGTGTGTTCAAAAAAATATAAAATAATATTTAAAAAATGTGTGAAATGCCACTTTGTGATTTCTTATTGATTCATTTGAAATTAATGTTGTTTACTAATTTTCTGCAAACACATCAGGCCAATCTTAGTCCATCTGATACATTTTCCCATTTGAGTTAAAAAAAAAACATATTGCAAGGTGATGCAAACTACAGCAACAACCACTGGGTCAAAAAAAAGACCAAAGGGAGATCTCTGAGAAACATAAATCAACAAGAATCTCCCAGAGTACTCCCCCTCGAGTATCAGACAAAGATTGTGCATGTGAGCATTAGGATTAAAGTTAAATCAGCGTGGCAAAGACAAACAACTTCTAGTCAAACATTTCTCATTGCACTTTTGGGTTTTGCTTAATGTTTACCCTGGGTTTTAGGTCATTTTAGTTCCATTTTAGTGAGGTTTGGAGCAGATGATTCAAATGGATTGTGTTAAAAGCAAAAAGGGACCAATTATAGAAGTCGTGCATTCCCTATGTGGCCTGATCTTTTAGCAGTTATTATTCAGAGGCCACAAAGGAGGGGGTCTAAAAAACCAATGACAGACCCAACACCAAAAAGAAAACTGCCAGGGAAGCACAATAAAGATAATTAGCAAAGAGACCCCACCCCACCAGCAGCCCCACAAACTGAGACTATCTCATCTCCCCCTACTTCTCCAACCTGTGCTTGACACACCCCCTCCAGCTCTGCTTTTCTTTTCTTTTTTTCTTCCCCAAAGTCTCTCACACTGTACATGTTGGAGTACAGTCTCCAGCTGGTGAGAAATTAAAAAGTTAGTTTTGAAATCATTTATTTATTTATGCATACATGCATGAAGAATTAACACTACTAGTGGGATTCTAGTTCATTTTTCCGGTCAGGCTGCACAACCAGAAAATCATTAAAAACAAAAATGTGAAAATCCGAGCTGTCAGCTGTGTAGCACTTCGACTTTTAATTATTTCATTTTAAAACGTACATTTGCAAAAAAAATGATTTGTTTGTAAAACTGTGTACGTGTCTCTATCAGGTGCATTGTGAGTCAGAGGCTGCTTAAAGATGGACAGGTCTTTGCGGACGTTTTGTGGAATGGTTTTGTGAAAGTGCCAAAAATTTCACTTCTTAGCACGGTGTTAAATTTAGAATTGTTGTCCCCACTCTTTCAACTAATTAACTAAAAATAAAAAAATAAAAATAAAGAAGTGTATAGATTCACTGACTAAATATTACCTGTTTAATCTCCTTCCTCAGCAATAAAACTTTTCTGAAGCAGGTAAAATCAAGAGAATTGTTAAAAAAAAAAAAGAAAACTAAGAGAAAAGGAAAGAAAAACAAGGTGGTCTAATGTTTAGCAACTCATTACTGGACCCACGACACTCCACCATGATCCCAGCCCTTTGGCCGTGTTACTTCTGCCTGAAAACAAGGTAGTGTAATTTAGAACGAATTTCAGAGCAATTAAAATTTCTCAGGCACAATTACTTATTCCCCCAGTGGGGCCGCCTCAATCAGTAAAGTGTGTTATGGGTTTACGGCCTTGACGTGGAAAACATGTCCTGCCTATCTGCCTCGCGCTCTTCTCAAAGCTCTGGCTGTTAATTGTGGCTAAACGTGATAAATAAAATCACCAGTGCTCCTAATGCTAATTAGTGTTAGAGATAATATTTATGATTTCATAAGCACATATTTCTCCAAAGGCTCAGGCTTGTGCCCCCCATCCATCGGTCATAGGCTGTCTTGGAAGTAATCTATCTTTGGGGAGACGAGAGGCCAAACAAGGGGGCAGATGAACCACAGGCAGTAAATACTAATAGTACTTAGTGGGTACTTTGGGAAAATAAGTATTTCAGACTATTTATTGAGCTGGGTTGCTCAGGCAAAAACAAAAGGTGTTGTAGAGAGAAGGATGCATAATAAATAAGATGTTTACTGATAAACATACAGTATGGGTTGAGCTTGAATTTGTCCGGTTACATGTGCACACCTCTGAGAAAAGGAATGTTGATTGCTAGTTAGTGGGTTGATATTAATGTTGGGATGTTCTCTTTTTGCTTTTTAATTAGGGTGGAAATGTAAGTCATGCACTGAACTGCCAGAAGTAGTTTATCACAGTCTCGATCCTGGCCATGCTACGCTCTGGCCTGCATGGTTTAGATGGTTTCTTTGCTTCAGGACACCTGGTCATCGACGCAATTTTGTGCAAATTGACGACAAGCAATTTAGGATTTCTATTTTGTTTTTAGAATCAAGTAGGGGTGTCCCAATACCAGCTTTTTCTCAAACCGAGTACAAGTATTTCATTTTGGCTGACTCATATAGAACTTAAACATTACTCAATGGCTTTAAAAACACATGTTTTATTTAGAACAAGGTGGCTCTCCTTTCCTAAAGGCCTACTCATGGATCAAATCAGATATACTGCATGATATAACTTCATAAATGTGGAACTGACAAACATTTCACTTGAAATGTATAACTGTAACTTATTCAATGGAGTATTGGTACCAGTATTGATATCTGTATTGATATCAGGGTGAGTACAAGTGCTTGTAAAAATGCTGGTATTGGAACACGTAGCGGGACACCACTAGAGTTAAGTGTGTCAGAGAAGGAAAACATCTAAAACATACAGAACTGTTGTACCCTGGGCTCGAGGGCTGAGAAAGTCTGATCTAGCACATCACAGTGGTTCAAATTTCACTTTAGGCCTTAATGTAAAACCTTGCAGGGTGCTTTAGGCTGAGGACAATCAATGTTTTTTTCCTCCATTTTCAAATAATCACAACAAAAGTTGCCACCTCCTTCCTTACTAAGCTTCTTGCTGATGGTTTTGAATCCCATTAAAGGCCGGTGCAGATCTACTGTCGTGTCTCTGATGACTTTTGACAGCTCTTTGGTTTTGGTCATGGTAGGAAAAGGCCAGAATGGCTGAAATGGATTTTGTGTACAGGTGTGCTTTATACACTTGAGCTCATGAATGTCTGATTGATTCTAACCTGTGTGATACAGACACACAATCTAAAGCCCTGGGTTCAAATGACTATAAATGAAAATATCTGACTGATTTTTAAAATCTCCATCCTTGTACAAAACTCTTGATCCTCTGTGTTTTGTCCACCACTGTGTTGCCTGTAGTGTGTTTCCAAGATAATCTTGACAGGAACCACTTCCTCCATCCACTTCCACTTCAGCTTCTTTTTTTTTGTAACATCATAGTGTACTGGTGCCAGTGGCTCACTGGTCTGACTATTGATTCAAGTCACCACATCAAGGTGAGCATCAGGGCTGCAGAGTCCATTGTGGGACCTCATCCTGAAAGAGCAGAGCTGTCCACGGCTCTAGGCAGCACCCAGAAAGAGTGACAAGTGCTGAAACCACTTCAAGGAGGCTAACAGTGCCCTCAGCCCTTTCTAGTCCCCACATCAAAGCCGAGAGCAGCCTCTGGCGGTCCTCCCAAACCCCTCCTTCCTACTCTCTCCCTTCTCGTTTCGGTCCTCTGGGGTAGCTGGTCCTTTTCTGCTCTCCCAGGGACGTCAATGTCAAAGCAAGAGTGAGTCCAGTCAAAAATAGTGCCCTTCTTCTATATATCCACGCACACATCACTAGTTTTTTTTTTCCCCTTCCCTTTAAGTTTTCTTTTTCCCTCTGATGCACAGGTCCCATTCCCTCTGCATGACTGGCCCTGCACTGACAAGTGGAAATCACAGACATCCCACTAGCAGAAGACGGAGAGTGAAGAAGACTTCAGAAGTGCGTACCCTAAAGCTATCAGTGTCTTGAACTCAACAATGAAGACAGTAGGCACATCTTCCTCACTATATTCTGTTACAAGCAGCGAGAGAAGGTTCACAAAAAATTTAAGACGCTTAGGAAAAAAAAAGGGGGGGGGGGTTGCTGCATGGTGATTTTTTATTTTTTATTTTACCTATTTATTTATTTTTTACTTTCAAAGATAAATAAGTGATAAAAAAGAGGGAAGCGAAGCTAGTTTTACTCTGCCAAAAGGGACCTTGGGCTTTGCCCTGTGGGCATGGCAGCTTTTATTTTCCTCTTTCCTCCTCTCATATTCCCAGCCGGTTTCCAGAATTTTGATTGAGTTTCACATATTGGAGTTATATCTGGCAGCCAGGTTTGTTTATCTGCTGGGGCTGATAACTGTACCTGCCTGAGTATGGAGCAGAAAGTCAAGGAAGAAAGAGAGAGAGAGAGAGAGAGAGAGAGAGAGAGAGAGAGAGAGAGAGAGAGAGAGAGAGAGAGAGAGAGAGAGAAAAAAAAGAGTGGGAGATACAGAGAGACAGACCACTCACATATTCTCTTCTCCTCCAGTCTTTTCTCATCGATTTAGCATGTCTTCATCAACAGCCTGACACAGGTATGACTGCTTTGCTTTATACAGCATTATACTCTAGACCTCATGGTTTGAACTAGATTGGAGTGTACATTCAAAAAACGTAAAATTCAGAGGACCTGTTGCCACCATGCCAATGATTTTGAGAATTAAAAAATTTATTAAAATCTGCAAAAAAAAAAAAAAAAAGACTCATTGCGTTATTTTGATGAGCTGAAAGTTGGTACAGATTCTTGCTGGCAGTCACTTATTAATATACTCTAAATAAGTTGCAGTAAATACTTTAAAAATACATCAACACAGTGAAATTGATTTGATAATGATTTATTACTTAAAGTTAAGAGGTTACATTTTATTCTTGCTGTATTTGACAGAAAACCCAAAACATTTTGATAACTAAAGGAATTACATAATTAATTTAAAGATGATTCACAAACAAATACATCTAAAGCAAGAAATGTAAGCAATTCCTAAATGTCTACAAACTGACTAGTCGACTACATTATTAGCTACACCAGCTAATATTTGCTAGATTACAGCCCAGTCTGCACTACTCCATTTTTAACTAATATTTTCTTATTTAATTAAAATCAGTTTCAGTAAAAAGGGCAACAAACATTTCTTTTATTTTGCAGCAAAGCTAAGGTGTTGAGCACAGCAAGGGTTTAAAACCTTTAATTTATTTACAGTTTATAGCTTAGGTCAGTGGTTTCCAAAGTTGAGGTGGCAACCCATAGGATCCCGAAAAAACAAGGTCAGGTCTTAAATTTTTTTTCTAAATTAATCACATTCAAAAATGACTAATATCATTTTTTGCTAAAAAAAAGTGAGGTTAGAGTCCTTAACAAGGATAAAAGTAGAATAATTAATATTGTTTCTATACCCTTGTTTAGTTGACCTGATAATGTTTATCAGCTGAAAAGAGTTGGGGGTACAGGTCTCTGCTGCTGATATTTTGTGGGTCAAAAGCTGAAAAATTTGGGAATCCCTTTGTTAGTTTATAGTTTAAACAGATTGTCCACCTTAAACACAAATATTTAGTATCCTACTAATTTTGTTATAATGTTGTGTCTGTATTTTCCATCATTTACCCATCTGACACCCTGCGACAGAAACAAGCCTATCAGTGATGTGTGTAGGATTAATAAATAGGTGGCAGTGGGCAAATACTCCATGCATTTCTGACTTTACCAAACGCCACAACATGTTATGGGAAAAGTGTGTCGGACTGTGGCTCCTGAGCTCGACTGAAGGGAAAGTGAGACAAAGAGACTAAGGGAAGGTTGACAGAAGGGGAGAACAGAAAGAGGATTGAGGGAGCAAAAGAGAGAAAGCAAGCAGTGCTTGCTGGACCCTGACTGTGTGCGAGGCCTCAATTATTCATGCGGCAGTGCACATGTCAAGAGCTCATAGACAAGCACAACAGCAAGGCCGAGCACAAATCAAACAGCGCATCCGTGGGCAATGCCCACAATGCACCTGGAGGAACACACCTCAGCTCATTTCTCTGTTGTTTTTGGATAAACAGAGAACAAGGCTACCTGAGAGCTGCCTGATTCTCCTCAAGAGCCAGGAGCGGCTGGAATAGTATTTGTTTTTTTGTTGTTGTTTTTTTTTCTCCCACTTTATTTACCTCCCCTTTTTTTTTTTTTTTTTTGGCAGTGATGTCTGTGCCGGTGGGTTCCATCTTTTCATGGCTCATTAGCTTGCCATTTCATTCACTTTACCATCTATCATGCCCTTAGTGTTTAAATCCACTGCCGTTTTTTTTTTTCTTCCAGTCCCCAACATGTCTGCAGTAACTCTGCCTGAGGTTCGACTCCTCAACAACTGGAGGTTAACAGATGGCTCCTCACTTCCAGTTTCATTTTGTCTAAGTTTATCGACCGCTGCCTCTCTGTCTGCTCTGTTTCTCCTGCTTTTTCTCCCAAGCTTGTTTTCAGTCATGCAAACATTTTCAGTATTATTATCAAATTATTCAAGGTTGCAAAAGCATGCAGCAAAAGATGCGGCAGTTAATTACTTAACTTGGCCATATTCCAGTGTAGAGACACTGCAGGCTTATGTATGAACTGTTAAAGTGAACAGATTATCCTTTGATTCCCACCTGTCCTTCAGTGCTTTATGAAAGTTTTTTTGTGATTTTTTTTAAATATTGTACTACTAAGTTTTTTTATATTGTTTTTTTCTTCCAAATCTGTGTCAGTAGAATACACACCTGTTAGGCATTATTTATATTTTGCACTTTTCTTTAGTAACTTGAAGTGAGAACTCAATTTATTTATTTAGTTATTATTTATTTATTTTCATGTGAGGTTGTATATAGTACTTCTCAGTAGTCAGTATCTTACCTGCAGTAAACAGGAGTCAAAGCAATTTTAGTTTAGAGAATTTGGGAAATTTTTCAGTCAAACCTGCAGTATTCAGAAAGTCCCTTCAAAAGCAAACTTCTTTGATCTAAAAATCAAGTTTCCTCAAAATGTTTGCATCAGATAAATGTTTAGAACAGGTACATTTAACACTTAATACAGATTTGCAGCATCTTGATGATGTCATCATCAGGAATCTGCGGCTGACAAAACCCATAGGTCTAAAGTTTATGGTGACACAACAGCCCAGAATGAAAAATATTAAACAGGTACTAGTTTGGTTAGCCATTAGCCTAGCCCGGACAAAGACTTTACCTCTTTTCTCTATAATTTATACTCTTTGAATAATGTCAAAGATGATAAGGTACCAATTGTTGATAACTTGATCACTTAAAAACAATAATAATATACTCCAACTGAATTATCAGTTTTAAAGTACTTCATCTGACTGCAAATCCAGTACATAATACATAAAAATACTGGATTGTGATGGAAAATATATAATATATATAAAATACATGGATAGAAGAGTATTTGGAACAAAAATATCTAATTCCTCATGTTTATAATGAAATTTCAAAATGTAAGATGTGCACAATAAAGTCATGTTTATATTATTTGGGGGAAACAGTTTTATTCCTAGTTGAGCATCATGGTGCTAAAGAGGCAAATGCACTGTTGGTAACCAGTTTTCACTGTACTTCTACCAGCTGCTGGAAATCCATTGCTGGTCCGTCTCTCTGTGTTGTATCATGTGCTGAATTTCCACTGGTTTGACAGACACAAAAAGTTCATAGCACAGCTTTAACTGCTGAGTGTCTGAGGAGGGGGGAAAAAAATCACTTCCTTGAGACGTAATTTTACCGGTCAGTAAATCCCTTTTCTTCCTTTAGAGGGAAAGCTAACCTGCACTGGTGCAATAATCTATCATGTCTCCTGTGCAGCTCAACAGCTCTGCTTCAATTTAGGGATGTGTTCAAGGAACGGTACACAAACTGTTTGAACCATTCAGATTTTTCTATGAATCTCTGTCTCTCTGAGCGGTGTGCCTGTTCAGGCAACCACAATATGCTTTTGGAAGTGAACAGATGTTTTGTGTTTGAGTGGTTGTGTTTAAGCAGCAAAACTTAGAAAGGAGATGATAATCAAAAATTACTAAGAGTCTAAGTTCTTTAAAATTAGCATCAGTTTGGACACTATAAATGTACTGTTTGTGTAAAAAGAATAAATAAATAAGATGTTTTAAAATTAAAATTATACGACTTTATGTACAAACATACATAGTGTTAGAAATAACTGATGAGCGCTCACGAACACATGAGCTCGGTCTGTCCCTCATCTCTGCGCTCAAACTCTCAATCAAGAGAACCCGTCTGAGAGCGTTGTTCCGCTGGAACACGGTGTGCTGCCCTGCAACAGCGCCACTGACTGCTTCATCAGCACGCCATAATTTATGTTGTGTTAATTAGGTCCCTGTGGCTGGCGAGTAGCAGTATCAGCGGTGGCTGATCTCCACAAAGGAAGAAAAGAAAGTCCTCGCAGACACACAGTCACATTAACACGCCTTCCGAAATGGCACCAAACTGAGATACAGGCATGTCATAATTAATGTTAGTGAATTATTAATGTGGCCTTCCTTCGTATGTTTATGTGCTCTGTGTGTGTGTGCTTTTACAAGCCCTTGCGATTTGTTTTGTGTGTTTACCTGCAGCCTCTTGTGAATTTTTTAGGACTAAAACCTTCAACCTGAGCTGCTTCCTTCCAGTTCATTCAGTGGACAAATGTCATCATCGGGAATCTGGGGGGGAAAAAAACTCAGCTGCTGGAACGGCCCAGCTCAGCCGTTCTGCCTTCTCATTAGCCTGGGCCGAGGTCAGAGGGTCAGGCAGAGGAGAGCCCGCGGGGTGCTGGCACCACGGTGCACAGGGGCCCAAACGCACAGGCATGTCCTGCAGGCTCTGCAGCTGTGCTATTAGCTCTCAGTCTGCTGCCGAGGGTCGGTGCAGGTCGCACACAGTGGTCCGCTGCAGCTCCTGTGAGGATCGCACTCACACACACATAAACACACACTAATGTACAAACATAGACACATGCTAATCTGTGAGCTGTAGAATACACGCAGAGGATAGTTCCCAGAGAGGCGTGAAGACTTGCACACACACCTAAACACACACAAACACACACACAGTGAACCCACATTAAATGGAAAGGCTGGTTGATATTAAGATCCATATTGACAGAGTGAAATCCCATAAGCACCTCAGTTCTCCCGTATGTCAAATATTCCTCTAGGTGCGGATCATTCCGTTTTATTACCCTGCCTTAAAATTCAATTGCACAAGTGTTTCAAGTCCTTTGGTGAAGTGGAATAAAATGCTTGTACACACACACACACACACACACACACACACACACACACACACACACACACACACACACACACACACACACAC
>JAUBOC010000127.1:8305350-8315724 GCA_032275365.1 Anablepsoides cearensis | reverse complement strand
TGTATCCGCATCGTGATCCGGATCATACCCAAAAAGTAATGGTCTGTTCCTTTGGCCAATACCCACATGTGGTAAAATTTCCATGACAATCTGTCCACAAGTTTTTGAGTAATTTTGTCCACAGAACGACAGAATGACAGAACAGAGGAACGACAGAACGACAGACAGGACAGACAGACATACGCGACCGAAAACATTACCTCCTCCCTTGGCGGAGGTAATTAAAGTAAAACCTAAAACTGTTATAAATGTTAACATTAGCTTTTAGAAATATAAAAAAAGAAACATTGCTATTATTAAAAATCATAATGATGCTATTATATAGATTGGTATTTAAAAAGTTCATGAAAATCAACCTCACCCCAGGCTTGAAACTAAATCATTCATAATAGCTTTCACCAAAGATCATGAGTTTTGCACACAGCCTTATTCACAACTTTAACTGGATTTAAAGTATGACTCTAAAAGAATAAAAGACTAAGAGTGGTTTTGTGGATTCTTATGTCTACAGAAACCCTGGAATATGCATTTTACTGGGAGTTTATAGGTTTGAAATGCCTTTACACTTCAAAAGAGTTGTTCCAAGTTAGAGAAAAACATGAGGTTAACGCAAAGCTGTTCAGGTAAAATACAAAAACTTACATGCTGATGTCCTGACACTCTGCAAATCTCATGTCGTTGTAGAAAACTCCCTCGAAGAAAAAGAATGCCGATTTGAAATGATCCTGAAACATCAAAAAGCATCACTTTTAGGGTATATTAGTTGGTCTCATGATCGCCTACAAAAAGTTCATACATAATAGTGCAGTCACATATGTGTCTTGTTTACATGTGATCTGAGTATGTGTTTACTTTGCTGATGAAGTCTAGAGCCATGTTTGGCGTCTTGCTGAACTCGCCGCACACTTGCAAGTCAGTGACGCAGCAAATACCGTCCCTGAGCTCGGCCAGGCTGTGGGAGCCGGTCATTAGCAGAGTCATGTGAGGTCTGACGTAGTTAAACTAGGAACAAACACAGAAAGAGAACATTTAGGAATGATGGAGGTGCTTTTGACCAAAAGAGAGAAGATAAATGCTCACTTTTTCAAAAACAGCAGGGTAGTAGACGTTGATGGTTAAAATGACTTCTCCTTCTAGGATCATGTCAGCCTCTGCTTCTGGTATCCTGCCGATAGTTAATCTTTCCTGGAAATCAGAAAAGTGTGCATCAGATTAGCTCAATGATTGTATATGCATTAAAAAATTTAAAAGAATAAATAATGAAAAGAATGGTTTTGCTTCACCAGTTCATCAGCATAGAGGTCATGCCTGTTCTTGGGCGTGCTATTAGAGGGTGCACCTTGCTTCCTTTTTCTGTGACTGTTAAAAAGAAGCACTGATTCAAGTCACTGAAGAAACTGAGACAGAGGGCATTGTAACAAAGGAGAGAAGTCATACATTAAGGTTTTCAGCCTTGGGTTTGGAGGCACAACTTCTGTATCAGGCTGCTCATCCTCGGCATGGCAACGAATTGAACTAAGACTTGAAAGAAGTAAAAGAAAAGCAGACAGAAGATAAAAACCTAAATGATGATGTCTGTTGGGCTTTGGTTTAATTTATTTAATTTTACATTGCAGATCAATTTCTGCAACAAAACTGAAGTTTAAGGCAAAAAACATTTAATTTAATGTCCAATGCTAGCCATACAATGCATATGACTAATATTTCACAGTCCAAGTTTTAAAACATATTATTGTACAAGCGTGCAATAGGAGCACCAAAATATTTTAGGAATAAGAATTAGTAAATTTGTAATTGTCGCCTGAATAGGATGGTAATGAATACTTTACCCATTAAACTTTCCATTGACAATGTTTGGTTTGAAGTTAGCAGATCACAAGATCCTCAAATGCAGTGAGTTTCTGCTAACTGGTCATCTACACTGTTTGGTTTTTAGGAAGCAGGTGTAGCTAATTAAGCAGGGTTTAAACAACTGAAGGGGAAAGATTAGCAAAATGTCAGCTTGGCTTTTCAGAGCGTTATCCAGTGTTTTGGCTCTGGTAAAACAAAAAAACCTGGACATGTTAAAAGTATTTACTAAATGTGCTTTATATAAAAGGTTAACTAAAAACCCGATTCCTACCTGCAGACTGACTTCAGCTCAGTCATTGTTTCCGGTCCGAGCCCCATCTCCGCAGCAAAGTTAGCCTCAAACGTCGCTTCGTCCTCCTGCTGGAAGGAAAAGTCTTCTGGCCGCAGTCTGGTCAGCCATTCTTCTCTGAAAGAGCCGATGTGAAAAGGTTTGGTGTTAATATCTACGTATTCGTATTCGGGAATGCTGGTGCTTGAATCCGTCTGCTGTTTGGATGCCGCCATGTTTTCCAATGAAGCGTCAGGCGCACGCACCGCGAGAGGAATGATGGGTAATGTAGTTTTAGGACGAAGTGTGTAGTCACGTGACTATTTTCATGAGGTTTTACACGATTATATGCAACATGTATGTTGTTAAATCAATAGCGTTCAAGTTATTGTAATTAATAATATTCAACAGAGTTTTAGACTAAAATCATTTTATGCTGAAAAATAATGGAATTGTCGTTTTGGTAAAATCCTCCATGTAACAGTAGCTATGCACAATAATGCTTTAATGCAGCTATACGCATTTTTTAAAAACTTTTCTTTTAAGACAAACTGTTGGCACAATTTGTAAAAAAGTTATAGTTATTTTTTGTTTTTGTAATATTTTGTTTTTTGTTTTTGTAATATTTTATAGATAAACATTTAAATGAAAGTTTCAATAAAGTTCATCCAAACAACCCCGCACTTCTGCTGATGGTTTTGTATGACTAAATGAAGCAGTCATCATTAAAGTTAATAACTCAACTTGTGCATTGTCCTTTCTGACAAAATATATATATATGAAAGTAATTGTGGCATTTTAATAGCAAGGAAGTAGGACTATATTTGGATGTTTTGGTCAGTTGACTTGTGGGCTGAGTCTGCAAAATGCAGACCACTCCCAGCCTTTCAGATTATAAAGAGCTGGAATCAGATTTAATCTGTCAGCACATCAGGAGAGCGCTGTCAGTGTCAAGGTTGGCTGGGAAAGATCTATAAATTTTTTGTTTTTTTCATTCAAACATTCCTGGTTGTTCTAAATGGAGGTGAACAATTCATTCCAAGAGGTAAATTTACTTTTTTATGTAGACCAACAGCACTTAATTTTTTTCTAAATTACATGATTGGGAAAACAAATAGTATCTCAGATGGATGAGAAAGTGAGAACTAACTGTTTAAGTTAGCTGAGAGGATATAGTATTAGTGGTCAGTTATATTTTCTGTGTGGGGTTTGCATACTCTACTTTGAGTGAGATTTCCTCTCCATTCTCCTCCCACAGTCTAAAAACATGCATGTTTAAATTGCCCAGGCATGGGTATTTGGGTTAAATACAGCAGCTGAGGCTGATGAACATGGAAAGCAGGTGAAACCATTCAACTGAGGGCAGGAATGACAGAGGGAGACAATGGGAAACAAAACAAACTAAATAAAAATACCAAAATGTAACTAAACAATTAATTTTGCAAAATAAAAGCACAATGAGTGATGTATTCCATATTTTTGGAAAGTTTGAACAAAGCATTTTATTTTCCTTTAGGTGGATCAAGATAATAGTGAGGATGAATCGTGAGTAGAATTGATATCAGCAACTACATTCTGATTTATTATCTTGGTTGCGGGATTTGGGGCGGACATTTGCATTAAATTCAGTGATTAACATGGATTATTGCATTTAAAACCAAGACAGTCACAGATATCATCTTAAACGTATTGTCATACCAGTTTGTGTTTTATGTCCTGATCCAGATCCCTTGTGACAGATTTGGAGACAGCTCTGGAGGAATGCAGGGTTTCCCTCCATCTTTTTCTGAACAACAGGTTTGCAGATGCTTTGGCAGCTTTAAAACCTCGGTGAGTTACTGATGCTCTGACAGAATAAGAGAGGGGGAAAAAACAACCTTGAATGAGTTACCTTTAATCATTCTGTTTTTTGTTTTTTTTTTTTGATTTACTGAAATTCCTGCTTTTGTGTTTGAGAGTCACATCAAGCCAACTACTGGAGTGACCCATGCTTGGTTTTAAAATGCTCATGAAAATTTAAATATAAATTAGTCCAGTTTTACTGACTGTATTAAAATATTGACTAATATCCAAGGTCACAGACATTTGCAGCTTAAAAACCATCACATGCTCCGATGACACCAGAATCATAAAACAAAGATTCACTTTTTCTGCAGAAATCATCTCATCAGTTCATAATGTGGTTTAGTGAATCGGTAATTTGTTCTAAAATCAAGCTGCACAGAATAGTTCTGTGTAGCATGAAGAATCACTTTTTTCCAGCAACCCCTGACCTAAAATCCTCCTTCAGAATTGTTTATTTTGACCAGAATAACATTTGTTATCTGCATGGGTACCAGACACTAAATCAGATTAGAAACGGTGCTTACACATTTCTTTGAAGATTTAGATGGGAACAAATCATTAAATGAATTGTTTAATTTGATTATGTATTTGAAACATGAATACTGATTTATTGTATGAAATTATTCAGGTGTTCCAATACATTTTCTATGCTATCTGCAGGATTAACGTCACTTTAAGTGACACCACTGTGCTTTTTCTGTCCTTGGACAGAAAGAGATAAAACTCAAAACAAATTCCAAGGTTTTCCATTGTCAACAATAAGCATCCCATCAAACTTAGTTTATTAACGAGCCGTAGAAAAATCCTTGAAGTAGGCGACAGCAATTTGGTTTACTTTTTGTTGCTCGTCTGTTTGTTTCTCATCTTCTTGAGAGACCTTCTGGACAAGCTGCTGGTCTCAACCAACCTGTTCACTCCAGGATCCAAGTCAATCAAATCTACCTAATAGAATTTACTTAAATAACTGTTCAATTTATCTAATATCATCTATTATCTATTTTTGATTTAAAGGATTTTGTAATAACAATTTTAAATATAAATTTGACCCCTCCTCATGTGGCAAAATGTATTGATTATGGTAAAGAATATTAAAATGAATTCCACTTCAGTGATTGAGTTCAGATTATTTAAAAAAGTGAATAAATTAAGCAATTTCTTACTGCTCAGTAAACTGACCTGGTGCCTCTATTTTCATAAGAGCTCTAATAGTAATAATGGGAGGAACAAGTATCACTCCTTTACCTCCCTCACTCACACTTGACATCCTATTATAATTAGATTTTTGAATAAATCAAAGCCCATTTCCAGGATCTCTAAATGTTATTTATACAAAGGTAACTGTGGAAATGTTGCAATAAATGCTATAGCCGTCAAAATCACCTGACCTAAATGACTTAAATATACAGAACTTTGACTCTATAATGGGATAAAAGAACCTCAAAGTATCCAAAAATTCGATCTCTTGCATGACCCAGTCATTTTTTTTCTTGTTTTTTTTTTTTTAGACAATGCTGTTTTGTTTTTAGAACGTCCGTAAAAGTTGGCAAAAGGATGGAAAAAAATAACTGGTGCTGTAAAAAACACACAGTGAGTAATTGTACCTGTTTTAATGAGGTTTGTTTCATTTCTGTCCTTCAGGAAGAGCCACAGTATGTACCATGCAGTGGGCTACAGCAGCATCTTATTAATGCAGGCTACCATGACCTTCGACCCAAAGGACATGGATGTAGCCATGGAGTCACTCTGTGAATCCTTGCACGTCTGCCAGAGGTATGGCTTCATCAAACCTCATGTTCTAAGCCATGTGCTCATTTATTAGGCAAATGATTGTTTTGATAAACATGAGCAATAAAATGCTTACAAATTCTGAAAAATAAAAATTGGGGCAACAAAGAAGAAAATATCCTTCAACACAGAAATGCAAACTAGTAGAGGAAGGTAACTTCATACCAATCAAAGTTTTACTTTTACAGCATCAGTGCAAAAATAAGTCATTTTGAAGCACTAAACAAGTTTAAATTAAATCAAGTTGAAACCTTCTGCCCAATATCTGTATGTTTTAACAGTTATAACAAACAAAATTAATATTATTATATTAAATGGTATTGTTTAAAAGTGTGAATTTTAGGATTTACTTTAAAACTAAAGAAGTTGTGACTCCCGGTTGTGTCTAAATAAATGTTTTTTTTTTTTCTTTTTTAACTAAGGTTTCGGAGGAAAATTGGAATAATGGAGAGTTTGGTTAACTTGTGGCATGGACAACCGGTTGATAATTTGACAGAAGGTGAATGGACATTTACATGTTTCAGTTATACAATTTCATTAATACAACAAGTTGACAAGGAGGGAAATCACTGGTATTTGTACAACAAAGTGGGAAAGACACACATCAGTCAGTCACATTGACACTGCCTCTCTAAGAACATCGATTTGACTTTTCCTTCCTTTCTACTGCCTATGACTCTGTTACTGACAGAGGAGATGCATGCAGAGCTTTGCTACGCTGAAGTTTTGATGCAGAAAGCCGTACTCACGTTCCTGGATGACAATATAATCAGCTTCATCAAAGGAGGGATGGGGATGAGAAGCAGTTATCAAATTTACAAGTAAGAAACTAGAGCACATCTGTGTGGTAATTATCTCGAACAGACAAAAACACTGAAAACAGAAACAAATTAAATTGCAAATCAAGATTTGTCTGCACACTAGGAACTGCCAGGCCATGGAAAACGCCATGAAAGATGTGGAAAAGAAGAAGAGTACACATGTTCATTTTCGAGGCGGGGTCAACATGGGCATTGGATCTTTTAATCTGGTAAGAAGTAACATCCCTGTGAATAATAATAAAATTGAAGCTTTTACTAATTAATTTGCTTGAAATTAAAATTATGACAGATACACATGGGCAAAAATTATTGGTACCCCTTGTTTAATGAAAGACCCACAATGGTCACAGAAATAACTTGAATCTGACTAAATAAATGAACAAATGAAAGTCAGACATTGCTTTTCAACCATGCTTCAACAGAATTAAAAAAAAAATAAAACTCATAAAACAGGCCTGGACAGAAATGATGGTACCCTTGAATATAATATTACTAATGTGTGTCCACTAATTAGCATCACGGGTGTCTACAATCTTGTAATCAGTCAGTGGGCCTGTATAAACGGCTACAGATACTCACTGTACTGTTTGGTGACATGCTGTGACCCATACTCAACATGGACCAGAGGAAGTGAAGAAAACAGTTGTCTCAGGAGATTAGAAATAAAATTATAGACAAGCATGTTAAAGATAAAGGACGGTTTCATGAGTTCTATTTAAAAGAAATATATGTTAAAGCATGGTTAAAAAGCAATGTCTTACTTTTTACTTGCTCTTTTTCATATAATTTGTATTATTACTTGTGACCATTGTGGGTTTTTCTTTCATTAAACAAGGGGTACCAACAATTTTGTCCATGTGTGTATCATCTTTTAAAGCTAATGTGAGGCAAAAAAATGGCTTTGACTCTTTCACAACCATTATACTATAAGTTAAAAGGTGACCAAAACATCAAATTATGAACAGGTTTTATACGTTTAAATGTCCTTAAAGTGTTTATAAACCTAAAATCAGCATCAATGAGTTAAAAACTGTTAGAGGTCAAGTATCACAAAGATCCAAATAAAGAAGTCCATTCACTTTGAGCACTAACCAATCCGCTGTGTGTGTTTATCAGATCCTGTCCCTGCTTCCATCCAAAGTCCTCAGACTGATGGAGTTTCTGGGCTTCTCTGGAGACAGGGTAGGAACCATCGCTGTGCAGCACAGAACCACTGTCTGGTCAGGATGTGACATTAATCTCAGGACAGCAGGAGAATAAATGGCTGCCTGATTTTGCAGGAGCTTGGGTTGTTGGAGCTGAGGGAGGGAGCAACAAGCAGCAGCCTCCGTTCCATCCTCAGCACTCTGACTCTGCTGATGTTTCATCTCTACATCACAGTCACACTTGGTGAGCTTTTTCTAGTTTCTTCTAATCTGTTTAATAATGGATTATTTGAGGTTGTAATGGTATAAAAGTGATGTTGGATTCTTCCCTCAGGAACTGGAGATGTAAATCTCACTGAGGCTGAAGCTCTGCTAAAACCATTTGCTGATAACTTCCCAAATGTAAGCAATGATGCTGATCCATGCTGGTGTATTTTCTTGTTTCTTGAACTAGTTATTTGAGCTGATTTAAAGTATTTTTTCCTCACAGGGAGCTCTCATGCTTTTCTACACTGCGCGGATTGCTGTACTGAGAGGGAACTTCACGTTTGTAAGTGATTCTGGTGTCTAATTTTATGCACTTGTAACCTTTTTGTGAGCTAAAAATGATACTCAGCCACATTGGACTTCTCTGCAGGCCCAGGAGAAGTTCCTGGCCTGCATTTCAACTCAGGAAGAGTGGCGTCAGATTCACCACCTGTGCTACTGGGAGCTGATGTGGGCCTACTCCTTTGAACAAAACTGGATGGAGGCGTATCGATACGCCAACTTGCTCTGCAGGGAGAACAAGTGGTCCCAGGTGCAGTTACAGTCAGAAGTTTACATACACTCATCATGGACATAAATGTTATCTCAATTCTGAGTTTTAATAACTGATTTGAACCTTTTGTCCAGGTTGGATTGATTAGACACAACTAAGAGTTCTAAAAACAAGAATTAGTGCACAAGTTTGAGCTTACTGTGAATGTCCTTTAATCCACACTTGTTCTATGGTATACAAACTGGTTTAAAATTAAACATACGCCACTAGTATTCGATGAAACGCCTCTTGGCAAGTTGAGACTTACATACTCACAGTTTTTGTAGCCATCAACAAGCTTCTGGAATAATTATTGCTGGAGTTTTGATTACTTATCTTGCCAGAATTGGTTAAATTAATTTAAATTGGTTGGTTTTCTGACATAGACCTAGTTTTTATAATCTACTCTACTATGTCTTGTTGAAACATACCCATGTTTGAACCCACATTTTAACCCATGGTATGATGCTACCACCCCCATGCTTGGCAGTTGATTTATTGATTGTAGGTTTGAAAGCCTCAGTGTGGCCAAATAGCTCAACTGCTGTCTTTATGCAGAGGACATGTAGTGTGACTGTGTGGGCAGAGGTAGACATTTTTGTTTCAGGTATTATTTTATTTTATTTTTAATATTTTTTTCTTGGTTGATATCCTCTCAATTTGTGAGAAAATAGAACTTCACCAGTGTTATGGTATTTATGGCAGGCTTGAGCCTTGGTGGTTTTTGGGTTTTTCTAGACATTGTGGCCAATTTCAATCCCATAATGAGTGTATGTAAATTTCTGACCACATTTGTATTGTGAAGCTTTTTCCCTATTTTTTGAAAAGTTCAGTTTATTCTTGTCTGCTGACACAACCCAAACGGTTGCTTCTTTTCTGTAGGCCACTTATGTGTTTCAGAAAGCTGCCATCTTGAGCATGCTCCCAGAGGAAGAAGTAACTAAACTGGGGGAAAATATAGTGACTTTATTCAGGTGTGTAATGACATGAAAAATTCTTCATTACACGAGTATGCGTACATTTTAGAAACAAACTAAATAAGAAATGTTTTGTAGGCAAGTGGATGGTCTCAGAATAAGACTTGCAGGGAAATCAATTCCAACAGAGAAGTTTGCTGCGAAGAAATCTCAGAGATACTCCTCTCTGAATCCTGGGAAACTCGTTGTCCCTGCTTTGGTGAGCTCATGTGTCCAATATGTCAGTCAAACATGAGCCTTCTTTGCTATAATAAGCCACAATCTTCTCATACAGGAAATGATGTACGTGTGGAATGGTTTCAAAGTAGTCGGCAAAAGGCCTGATCTGACTGAAAACCTTTTGTCTACTTTAGACAAAGCCGAGGAGCAGCTCCAAAACAATCCAGGTGAGATAAAAGAATTTAATAAAAAAAAGTCTGTCTTTAATGCAAATGAAACTAAAAGTGTGTGTGATGCGTAGGTCCATCAGAGTACCACCTGGATGATCTGTGTGTCGTGCAGCTGCTCAAGGGCCTGTGTCTAACTCAGCTGGGACGCCTGGTCCAAGCTGAGATCTGTTTCAACTACGTCATTTCCAGGTGAGCTCATCTCAAAGCTGCCGCAACACAAATAGGATCTACTTCAACTAAAAGAAATCAGCAAACTTTTAATGTAATTCAATCCATGTAGTGCCAGTTCAGGCAGATAGTCAATTAAAAAAATTCCATTAGTGCAAGTTATCTATCTAAAAAAGCCAAAAGATTAGGTCAAATCTTCGCTTTGTCTTGTAACACAAGATCTCTATTGTAAGATGGTGCTTGGTTGTTGTTATACAGTGGGGAGAACAAGTATTTGATACACTGTTGATTTTTCAGGTTTTCCCACTTGCAAAGCATGTAGAAGA
>JAUBOC010000127.1:8268174-8279936 GCA_032275365.1 Anablepsoides cearensis | reverse complement strand
AGACGAAAAACACTTTATAAGACGTCCGCTTCCGTTCAAAGATTTTGCTCTTTGAAGGACAATGATAACAACCAATCATCTCGCGCTTGTTTTGTCATTATAACCAATAATATTTTGAGGGCGGGGCCACAATGGATAAGGAGTTGTCTCATTGGATTCAGTGTATCCCGTGAAAATGTCGAACAAGGCTGAGGGCAGTGGTCGAGGTAACTTTTTTATATATATTTGGGATTTAAAAGACTGTTAAAACCCGGAATTTATTGTAGTTATCTGATTTCAGAAAAAACTGTACAACATAGCTTTAGTTTTAGGAAGTTAATTAGCTTGCATATGTGTAAAACTTTGTCCTCACATTTTCGTTGTTCCAGTTTTGTAAAGTACAGTTTCATGGTTTATTTTTGGTTTTTTAGTTTAGCCGAATTTACTCATGAAACCTTTTTTTAAACAAAGAATAAAATAGCTGTTTTTCCCCACCTAACCAGGAAGTGTGGCTCATGACAGCAGACCAGCCACCGACAGTACAGGTGAGAAACCTTTAAACACACTTTGTACCTTCATCTAAACAAAAGTGAAACGAGTAAGATAAAAATGTGAAGGAAAAACTGTTTTTGTCTGTTTATTATACAAAGTATTTATCAAAATATAATTAGTCCTGGTTGTTGGTGAGTAGATAAAAGATAAAATCCCCCACTCCTTTTTTTGTCATAAGGAAACAGATCTGTAGACATGGGTTTGAAAAGAAAGCAGAACATGTTAGCACAGCTCTTGGTAATAAAACTGTAAAAACATACTTTTATAGAGGTGTTTCTGATTTCCTTGATGTGAAAAATTCAGATTGCTCATGAATCATTAATGAGTGTCAGAACAACCAGTTTTCAATCAAAAAGATGTTTATCTCCTGACGTAAAGAAGAGGAAAAACTTGAAAAACCATAATGGCTGGAAAATGCTTGGGGCAGTTCAGTAGCAAAGAAGCAAAAGTGACAAAACTTGTGCTTAAGTGTTTTTTTTTTTTTTTTTTTTTTTTTTTTACAACAGTATTACTGTTGGTAAGTAAATGTAAAGTTTGATGCATTTGTAATTTTTTTATGTCATATTTCTATCATTCAGAGAACCTGACAGAAGCAGACGCTTTTATCAAAAGGTATTTTTTTTTCTTTGTTCCAATCAGCTGGAAAGTTTCCTCTTCCGGACATCTAGAACATAAACACACTTTATTTTTTTTGGCAAAATGAGTCACATTGAGGAACTTTTCAATATTATTATTGTTTTTTTTTTTTTTCAAATTCATCTGAAACGCTTCAAAACTTTGTAGAAATTTGAAAATATATCACCTGGTCCGGCATCAAGTTAATTTGGTTTACAAGGATGCCGGTTTGAAAACTGATTTTTATTGGTCCTAAGTAATTTCAATAGTAATTCCAGCCCAGTATATGAAGAGATTTCCTGGCTCTATGACAGCCAGCATTGAAAAACTATTTAAAAATAAGTTAAAAGAATTAGAATGAAATAGATTATTTATGAAAACATACCTATTAGAAAAGTATTGTATATTTGTTCTTTTAGTTGCTTGGATTGTTAGATGGTGTCTTTAATATTTTTGTTCACTTGTTTTGCCTGTGCGCATTCTGACATAGTTTTCCAGCGCGGCTCACATACTCCTTGTCGTTTTAAACCAGCTCTTTAGATGTGGACCCCTCAGAGGAGTACAAGATGGGCCGCAAACGTCGAGGCCTTGCTCTCATTTTCAACCAGGAGCGCTTCTTCTGGCGCCTGGGGTTAGGCGACAGACATGGAACCAACGCTGACAGCTACAACTTGGAGAGAAGGTAAAGCCTCACACCCGGCTGCTGCAGAACAATCACTACTTGGGCTTTTATTGTGATGTAGGGCTTTAGGGTTAGTAATGTGTTGAGATGATCTGCTGTATGTTTATGTATCATTTCACTATTTTAGAACTAAGTTTTACTTTTTCATTAGACTGCTGGAGCTAAACTTTGAAGTCAGAAGTTTTGACAACTACAAACAGGTGGAGATTCTGGATAAAATCTATGAAGGTACCCTCATTAGTTGGAAAAAAAAAAAGTTACCATCATTTTTTTTCCCCTTAAAAACGTGCATTAAAGTTTTACAAAATATTCTCTTGCAGCTGCCCAAGAGGACCATTCAGATGCCGACTGCTTTCTGCTCGCCTTCCTGAGCCACGGAGAGGACGATCACGTTTTCGCCTACGATGGCAAGATTAGCCTCCAGGACATAACGTCCTTGTTCAAAGGAGATAAGTGTAGGACCCTTGTTGGAAAACCAAAGATTTTTATTATCCAGGTACATACTGTCTAATTTTGCTTTCTTACAAACTACAAATTAAAAACTAAAAGCTGATTGAAACGAACATGTCTATAGGCATGCCGTGGGGATAAACACGATGTGCCGGTGACTCCACATGATACTGTGGACAGTGACCTACAGACGAATGATGTGGTGGTGGACGCCAGCGCCGTCCACACCCTGCCCGCTGGTGCTGATTTCATCATGTGCTACTCTGTGGCTGAGGGTAAGTCGTTTAGGGTAGAATTTAAAATCACAAATGAAACCAACATTTAATGTGACCAGCCTTCATCAAAACAGCATCGTTTGGTTGTTTCGAATACTTGGAGAAAGTTTTTGGTTCTTTCTTTATGTGATCGCAGACACTGAAATCTGAACTCTGTGTAGGTCATAGCATCACTTTCTGGACTCTCTGTCCTTCTTTTCATTGAAAATATATCAGTTTTTAAAGCCACTGGCGGTGTTTGTGCTGCTGCATTATAAAAGTAAAAGCAGTCAGACACCTTCACTTACTGCTGACATTACATGATGGATAAGTATCCCTTTGTGTTTCTCAGCATCATTAGTCTTGACCAAAATCCCAACTCCGTTTGCAGAAATGCAGCCCCAAACCTGCAAGGACCTTCCAACAGGCTTCAGATAATCAATCATATCAACCAAATATTTTAAAGTTTGACCATTTTGAGTCAACACCTCTTTTGTTTTACGCCTGTATCCTGCTTCTTATGTTTTTGGAAGCACATAAGTCACTAGTTTCTGTCTATGATTGGGATTTTTGGTTGCATTTTCTTTTTAATAGCCACAGTAGGTGGGTTAGTCTCAACTGTCAGTTCTGAGCTGATGGCACTGTGGTCACCTGATTTCAAAAAAAGGAAGCAGAATATGTCTTGGTTGACCGCTGCATCTTCAGGCTTTTTATTTTTTTTTAACTTCAACAGCCAATGTTGAAACTCTAGTCTGGTTTGAAGCCTTTGCCTCTGAGATCGAGGTGTCCTTCCTGTAAGAACTGTTGCTGTTTTGAATGTTCTTTACATCTTAACCCTCTGTAACGATCACCTTTATCGCTCATCTATTGTTTTCTTTTTTTTACCCCACAAGGTTACTACTCCCACAGGGAGACTGTAAACGGCTCCTGGTACATCCAGGACCTGTGCGAGTTGCTCAAGAAGTACGGGACTACCCTAGAATTCACCGAGTTGCTCACGCTGGTCAACAGAAAAGTGTCCATGAGGAAAGTTGGGAACTCCTCCGACCGCAACGCGATCGGGAAGAAGCAGGTGCCCTGCTTTGCTTCCATGCTCACTAAGAAACTCTATTTCAGACCAAAGAAGTAAAAGTATAGCTTTGCAGTAGTTAAATCACTTTGTTTTCCATCTTTCAAAAGAGAAATCTAACTAATACTGTCTGGGTAAAGGGAAATGACGTTTTTTTTCCCACTATTTCTAAGCAACACTGTGGTTCATGCATATGGAGTAAACGATGTTAATTTAAAGAAATTAAGTGAAATGATTCCAAAATACATCCTCGTATTAACATTAATTTCAACTGCATCATAGATGATGCATTTTGTTTCGCTCAATCATGTTCTAAACATTAAAAAAATTTGCAGCAGATTTATCATGTTTGCGTTACATCTTGATTTTGTTTACGACTGTATCACAAATGATGCTCATTAGAGTTTAAAAAATGAGCCAAGACAGCACACTGGTCTTACACACAGAAGCTGACACTTTCAGGGATTTCTTTTTCCTCTTTCTGTCTAGTAAAGTAGATTTTGTCTAATTTTCTATCATATTGCTTTAGGCAGGGAAAACTTGTTTTCTTTTTTTTTTCCCAAGCACTTCAGACACATGCTGTGCCTTCAAACTCACCTCTTCTAAAAAAGGGAAATGTTTGTGCTGTTCTCTGTGTCATAGCTGATTGCGGTACGTTTCATGATGCACATTTGCACGTAAAATAAGAAAAACGTATGTGAACTCCTCAGAAAGGAGAGTGATACATTATTTTTGTGTTGTATTGTGAACCTAAACAGCTTCACATAATCTAAGTATTCCTACCAGTCACCATCGATGCTGTAATTTTGTCAGACTATAAGATTTCTGCACAATTGTAGCTTTTTAACTACTAGTTTGATTTAAGTTTTTAAATAAATAAACTTTTTTTAATGGGAAATAAAGACTGAGTCTCCTTTGTGTTTTGAAATTTTTACTGTAGCCTATTTGGTTTAATATAGCTTTTGCCTGCTACTAATGAACTTAAAACACATGAACATGTTATAAAAAGTTATTGAACAGACTGAGACAAACAATTCAGGAAATGCAAACTTTATCTATGTTTCTGTATTATTCAAGGATACAATATGGCATTATCAAGAATGTAATGACCCAAGAAAATATGGATACCAAGGTAAAAAGGTGGCCTTATCAAAATAAAACAGATATTTTTGCAGCGTTTTTAGTTTAAGTGAGTTATGTTCTTTGTTTGGCATTGTTTATGGCTTTGGTTGAATTTGTTTCATTGGTAGTTGAAGATGATTTGGATTCCTCAGACGTCTCAAATCCTCCTCCACCTGAACAGACAAAGAACAATCCCATTTGTCCAATTGGATTTTCAGAAAGCAGATGATCATTTATAACAAGTCACTCATCAGCCAACCTGTGTCAGTTCATCCTTCAGTTTATTGTATTTTTCCACGTTGAAACTCTTCTTTCTGGCCGCTTTATAAAAGTAACGCAGAAACTGTCTGTCTTGGGCATCTGGGTACACGTAATCCTGTGGGAACGAGAAGTATTACAGGGAGAAAAAATCAGACATTTTGAGAAATGTGCTAGAAGAATCCCATCTCTTACCAGAAAAAAGTACTGAACATATTTCTATCCAAGGGGTAAATCTCTTACATTAACACTTGAACATACAGAACTTTAAAACCTGAAATAACCAGTTTTCATTCAAGCCAGTTCTTGTGTTGCCTAATTCTGAAACATTCGAAGTTTATGAGCCAAACTATGTAAAAGAAGAGATTTCCAGTCAAAACGTAGACTCTTATAAGATTTACTTCCCGCCACCCTCTAAAAATTACCCCTCGGTGCATAAAAATGACACCAGATCAAACTTAAAGTGCCTGTGACGTCAAATTTTTGTAACAAACATGAATGCTTTTTTGGAAAGATAACAATGATAACATGTTGCAAAACAAATGTCATGTTGCTGAGATGAACGGTTGTTGAGATATTTGCATGTGAAGAAACAGGAAGTGATGTCAAAGGGGAATGTCTGCATGTGAACAGAGCGTTGTTACAAAAGCTAACAAAACAGACTGTAGAGAAGAATCTGATGTTTCTTTAGATTAGTTTTAGTCGCTATTAAAGAGAGATGAAGAAAAGGGGTTAAAGTTTAAAAAATTTTGTTTCAATAAACAGAAACCAGCGAGTTTATTTTATTAATGAGTTCCCCTTTGATGTCACTTCCTGTTTCACTTTGAATGAGCCAAATTCAAAAGAAAATAGACCAGTTATGTGACAAAACGGGTAAAATCATGTGTACTATGCCAATTTTGTTAAGTATAAAGATGTTTTCTTTGACTTTTTGTATTTGAAGGATAGGCACGTCACAGGCACTTTAACGACAGACTAAGTTTGTCGAGTGTGTACTTAACAGTATAAACCCTAAGCTAAGAAAACATTTGCAATCAGAAAACTACTCCTTTCAACTTGAGGTAACTAAGGCGCACAAAATGAAGAGAGCAAAGCTTAAATCTTGCCTGTTTGGTGAGGACATAATAGGCGAAGGCTCCCATGCTGGTAGCGTACGTAATGAAGTAGGTGACGGGCTCCATGACGTCCCACGAATACACCCACCAGGTGAGCCAGGCCAGGGCGCCACCCTGCACCGACAGCAGGGCCATGCCGGTCCACAGAACCCTGGAGGTCTGAAACTCAGCCGTTCGGGACAGCTGCGCCTTCGCCTGAAAGAGAGAAACACGGCGAGGTGGTAAAAGCCAAAGTTTCTTTTCGGCGCAAGTGCCCGGCTGAAGCTACTACCTTCTCGAGAGGCGACAGCTCCTGTTTGAGTTCGTCCAGCTTCTCCAGCAGCTGCCTCTCCTTCAGCAGATGGTGCTCGGGCTGGTGGAGCGCCGTGTGCAGCAGGTGCACCACGTGTTTCATGTCGTCCAGCTCTCTGGCGTGCTCGCTGGACGGCAACACGGCTACAGAGGACACGGCAAGGTGGAGAAAGATGATGAAGGACGGTAGCAAACGTTAACCAGCAGGACTGCGTGCAACATAAGACTAACGTGTCGTACTCTTTTCAGGGGCTCGGACGTCGTAAACGGCGTCGTTAATGATGAGCTGGAAGTCCTTCCCCAGCAGGCTGTCGATGAGCGTGCTGCCGGCAACGCGTTCTCCATCTGTTCATGAAAAAAAACACTTTTCTATACAGTTGTAGTTCAGATCCACTCATCACATGATAAACCTTTCTCCAGATTGTATTTGGTTTGTTCATGTGGGCAGCTGCAAAGTTCAGTCACGCTTCAAGGTGTGGCTTTTGGAGCAGCGACTTCTGTCTCGGTCCCCACCCTCTTTGTCTATAAAGACATAAAACTAGGTTTCTCTGAGGACAGAGACTATTGGGTATCAGCAGTTTTGAGTTCATGGAAGGCCTGAGCTCTGGTGGCGACTTTGTTAAATACCTCTCAGTCGAAAATATGTTGTGTGTCTAATGATGGAATTTAGTGTGAAATTAAACATGTTTTCTCAGCAGCACTTGTGCAGTTTGATGTATATTGTACCCATAAGGATGTAATATACATACAACTTAAAAGCCTTTAAAACTAGGAAATTAATATAATATTGAATTAAAGCTAAACTGGGTTTTGAGAAGTTTTCATGTTGAATAGAGGGTTGGTGGTAAAAATAGACTCAGTCACAAGCTTGACTTTTAAACGGAGCAAATGATCTGAATAGAAAGACTTCATTTCAAAACCTCCAGGCTGTTTAAAAACTTGCAGGATGTTTTCCCACTTTTGCTGCAGACATAAAAGTAACTAAAGTTTAAAATGGTGACACAGTCAACCCAGACCACCTGCTGCATCTTACCAACCAATGCTTTAAATGTGACACGAGCAGGCTTGTACCTTTAGAAAGAATAGAAGCATCAGCTCCACTGTCTTCCCTCTGCAGCTCAGCGATCAGGTCTCCCACAGTCATCATCATGGGTCTGAGGAAGAACAGACACTTCTCGCTCCTGGAGGGCAGCGGCACCTCGAGAACCAGGCGGCCATTTTTGTAATTCAACGAGACGTCTGCAACAGAGCAAGTAGTGGATCTGCAGTTTACGGCAAATAAGTTAAGCTGGAGAAATGCACCCACACACGTGCAGTGGCCGTCTCTTACCACCAGGTGGGGCTGATGTGCTGTAGAAACAAGCTTGGTGATTTCTGAGCTGTGGATGCCTCAGATTAACCTGAGAAAGAGAAAAAAACTTAATAAAAAGGAGTTTACACAATTTGTTCTTGGTGTTACCAAACACACCACTCCCTTAGAAAACAATCCTATCACAGGATATCGGAGCGTAAACAGATCTACCTGAAAACAGTGACAGTCTGTCAATAAACCATTTCAGCTGAGTTTCCCTGCTTGTTTTTTTTCTCCTTTACTGTGAAATCGGAGCAGTTAGTAATACCGACGGTACTCATTTAAAGGCGCTCCTGTTCGCCGATGCATTACCCTTTCATTAGTTTCAGGTGCCTGAACTGAATGCTTGATAAGACGCCCGTGTGTTTCTCAACAAAAAGCCGCCCTACAAATCCTTTAGTGTCTCCTACGCTCCTGATAACAGACGGAGCATCGATAAGAAGGGAGTACTTCCATGTGCATGTTGCTATTCAGTGTGTGTAGTCATTGCAGTTAAAATGCAAAGTCATTTCTTTACCCCACTGAGTTCTGCTTTAGGAGCCTAACGTCTGTGTCGGGTCCCAAACACGTGATTGCAATCAGAAAAGTCGGTTCTCTTGTCATTTAAACTGTGAGGTTAAGCTGGCACAAACACATCCACTGAAATAACACTATGGAATGATGAACACACATCATCCAATGAACACTTTGAGATTTTCATTAAAATTTTGCCGCTGCTTTGATATTTCACCAGCAAACGCACACCTTGTTGGTGACACTGTGTAATAAAAATCACAAAGGAAAAAAAAAATCAGGAAAAAATCCATGGCTGAAATTAATTGATTGCTCTAATTTATTCAAAGTTACATTGAAGCTGGCCTTCACCGTGTGTCTTTAGTCAGAAGCCCCACGTCCAACTGACAGTCAGTGATACGGGTTGACATTATCGCCAATCCTTTTATCTTCTAGCTCAGAGTTTCTTCAATCAATATTACATTAAAGAGGACCGAGGGAGCCGTCCGTGTCATTTCATAGGTGGAGGAAAGAAACAAACCTTGAAGGAAAGTAATAGAGTGTGGGCCAGTTACGCTGTCTTTCGGGGCGTTAACAAGAAAGCAGCTCAGAGGCTTTAATAATAAAACTGTAACCTGAAACAACCATCCTAAAAAACAAAAAACTGCCAAGACTGGAACTAGAAGTCAAAACTAAAAGAAAACATATTTATCATGCACTATAAAGGCTTTAAGCTTGATAAAGTGGTGGTTCCAACATTTTATTTATGTATTTTTATTTTTTTTAGTGGGGTTGTCCAGGATGTACCCTGCCCCTCGCACAATGACTGCTGGATATGGGCACCAGTGATTAACCCGTCCAGTGGATTGCTGCTGCCCATAAACAATCAAATCAAATTGCTGTTTATATCAACACTACGAATTTGTATGCCACTGTTAATTTTGCATTACGAGGGTATTTTATAAAATAATAATTATTAAATAATAATAATAAAATAAAATAACTATGAATTTTGAAGATGTTTAGATAGCTGCAGTGCACTTTGTTGTTGGCTCCACTCAGACTAGCAGTTAGCTTGTCACTCTCTAATCAGATTTTCTACATAACCTCATTTTAAAAGACAAAAACCATTTCTTTAATTAAGATTTGTATGTGTACCACATAAAAGATTGAGGCTTGTATGCCGCAACGTGATTCAAATGGAGAAACATTTCGGTCTTAGTTCTTGTCATATATTACTTTACAGCCAAACACTGTGACTTAGCTTTACAGTGTCTTCATCAGTGTACCAGCTGCCTGTGTGCAGCCTGAAACAGAATGTCTGTGTTTATATCTGTTGATGGTATCATGTTACCCAATGGGATATAATCACCCATGATGAAAAAAAAAAACAAAAACGTATGATCAAAAAGTAATTGGTCTATCTTGTTGATACAAATCGTTTTTTTTTTCTAAAGATGGCTTAAAAAAAAAAAAAGCCTTTGATTGTCTGTTATTTCTGCTCCTTGGTGCAGCAGCTGTAGGGTTTTTGTTCCAATGAGTGGTGCAGACATTGTGGGCGAGGACATGTACTGTAAAGCAAAGGCTTGAAAATAAATTATATTGACAGCTGCTTTATCAGCAAACCATTCAAGTTGGAAATACTTCACCAGGAGAGCAAGCCTAGAAATATTTACATCCTATGAAATAGTGTCCTGTTATATTATATTATATTATATTATATTATATTATATTATATTATATTATATTATATTATATTATATTATTATTATATTATATATATAATACAAAAATAAACAGCTGATCTGGAACTAACCACCAGGGGTTTGAATTAGATTTAGTGTATACAGTACGTGTGTGTTTAAGATCACAGCGTTGTACCTCCAGGCAGGGTGTATTTTCTGTGCTCACACTTTACCAATCATTTCTAAATCAACTGAACGTGGCCATTGTGACAGATAATACAGCCTGAGAGCTGCATGATGAATAACGGTTCATTTTCACAGCTATGCTTCTGGTTTTCTATTACTGCTGCCCACAGCACACTGCTTTATAGATGGTGCTAATCCTGTTAGTTTGATGTTGTTGTGTATTTTCAACCACATGTAGCAATAAAAGTAGCATTTCTTAAAGGAATACATATTGGTGCAAGTCAGAGTTTTAAACTAAGATTTCATAGAATTGGATATCACTCAGACTATGTGTTGGTAATGACTACTAACTACTTCCACACCAAATGTTAGCCAATACCCCCAACTATCATGGTTACTCCTCAGACATTTATAGTGGACCACATGTTATTTAAAAAGGTCTTAAAATGTCAAAATAATGCCGTCAGAACCAAGAAAATAAATTAGGGATGTCCCAATCCAATAGAAATATTGGATATCTGTCCAATATTAGCTAAAAAAATTACAAATGTGTCAAGATGTACAGATTGTCCATAATTTACACAAATTTTCCCTCATTTTGCAGGTATACAGATCTATAGATCAATCTCAGGTTTTCAACTCAGTTTCAATTTTATTTTACATTTCAGAGCCTGTAGGACGCTAAAAAACAATAACATCAAATAACCTTCTTCCCACCCGTTCTGCCACTAGAAATAAGTTCTCCTGTTCTCCCTTCCTCCTGATTTGCGCTGCAGGTGCTTTCATCTCTGTGACTGACAGTCTGCCCGCCCTCCCCCGTGCGGTGCGAGTAATACAGATTTGTTTTTGTGAAAATTACGGATTTGTGAGGCTCATTACATGTAAACATCCAATGGAGTTGACATGAAATGAATATCTACCTAATTATATCGGCCAGCATCTAAAATCTCCGATATTAGCGCTCTGATAAAGACGGTCCATTCCAGTGGTCCACTCAGGATTCCTATCCAGCAGCACTTGATAACTTAAGTGACATTGAATAGTTATTTCACATTTTTAAGTATATTTAGTTTTGATTGGATTTATTGAGATTTGAAAATTTCAGCCGATATCAATATCCAATATAATTATTGTCGTTATGGCCGATAACCGATATTTTCCGATATTACACAAACACATAAATTATATTATACAAATACGCACAAACACACTTGGGTCTATTTTTGACACTGTAAATAAAGACCAGACCTCTGACAAGGCTCCCTACTTCAGTTATTCCTGCCTTCCGAGTATATATATATTCCGGCCCATTTATAAATATCGGACCGATATGATATTCTAAAAAATGACCAATATCGGCCAATAGGGCTGGGCGATATGGACAAAAAAAAATATCTCGATAATTTTTTTTTCATTTGCTGATATCGATAATCTGACGTTATCTGTCTTTCTTTCTTAAAAAAAACAAACAGAAAACGTGCTGTCAAATTCTGCTCTTAGCACAAATAGTTAATATAAAGTTAGATTTTAGAGACCAAAGTTCTAGAGGAGATGAGAGGAGAGTTTTACTCACTCAGGAGGACCGCTGCTCCTGCTGACCTGCCCTGCTCTCATTGGATAAAGAGCTCTGGGGTTTGTTTGGTTTGTTGAAAGTAGCATCC
>JAUBOC010000127.1:8192354-8209054 GCA_032275365.1 Anablepsoides cearensis | reverse complement strand
TTCTTCTTCTTCTTCTTCTTCTTCTTCTTCTTCTTCTTCTTCTTCTTCTTCTTCTTCTTCTTCTTCTTCTTCCTTTTTTAACACCAAGACTGGCCCAACAGCTCACACTGGAAACTGAGAAGAAAAGCAACACTGTTTTGAGGAAATGTTGATGGTGAAATGAAATTCATCAGTTTTCTCTGTGATTAATATTATTTATGACATTGTTTGGCCAGGGCTTAGCAGTAAGAAATTAATGATGGATTTTAGAAAGACATAAACACAGACTTTATTTGGTGCCAAGCCACTGGTTAAATATAAATTAAGAAGAAAGCGGAAGATCAATGGGCTTTTTATCATCTCAAATCCCTGTTACTTTATGCTTTGTTTGATGTCTCAAGTGAAGGGCTCATTCATGCTAAAATCAAAGAGGTGTCAACTTGGTTGCAGTAAGAGCAGATAATAATATCATGATGCTGGATACCATCTTTCTTTAAACATGTAGGAAATTATTGTTTCCACCGGGAGGTTTTTGTGAGGGATTAACTCTATTACTTGTTGTTTGCTGACCAGCATATTTACACTTAATGATTTTCTCTAGGGACTGATGATCATCTTCATACTAATTTAGATTATTTAAATCCTTTTGAATTTATCCCACAGTATGGTTAGAATTCAATAAAGATCTATTTTTGACTCACTACAGTTTGATATCATATTTATTAACCATACATTTTCTTGTTGACTCAATAATAAAGTAACTCAGTAATGAAATACTATCTTTTAAAATGGGGTACAATGAAAAGCTCATTAAAGATTCTTATCTTATATGTTGTCAATAGACCTATGAATCACTTAAATTAGAAAATTCTGCAATATATAGTTATTTATATTGAATTTTGGAGCTATTTTTACACAGCAGAATCTAGCTGTAGCACTTCTAATGCAACTTTGAGCCACTTCCTACAGGAATTTCCTAATATATTTGGTGGAATAACCATGTAAAGTGATGTTAGAGTTTATATAATATTAGCATTTGTGCAAACGGCAAGTTGTTTTAAGATCACAGATTGGTCCTGGCGTTGCTCAAACTGGCAATTTATCTATCTAAAGCAGGTAAGATATTTTTGTTTAAAACTTTTTTTTACAGAACTCCATTTCAAAAGATCTAAAATTTTGCTTTAAACTATATAGAATTTCCCAGAAAAAGACCCTTAAAGCGCAATAATAAGATCTGAGCCGAACTCAAGCCTGCATTAAAAAAAGTATCGTTCTGCCAGACCTCATGACCATTTAATATAAATAAACACTTTAATTTGACAGCGAGAACTAAGCATGTGTGTATCTGTGTGTGTCGCTGTAATCATGTGTGACCCTGGATTTTAATTGTGCTGCGCCCAGAAAGCCACCCCCAATCAGAGGGATTACTCTGGCACGCTTCAGGGTGACCTCAAAGGAACAAAACAACAATATCTGGGCAAACAAACCAAGCTTGATGCAAAGCCACTGAGCGCAGCACCATTTCAGCAGTTCTGACGAGGCTTTCAGGAGAAGACCCCGACTCCTCAACTGTCTCCCCCTCGCTTTTTATCCTCCTTTGATTTTGCTTTCCCTTTCATTCAATTCTTGCTGTTTTTCCGTCATTTCGTCCCCTCTCCTTTACTGACTATCGTTTCCCGTCTCTGTGGCGATGCCCTCAGCAGCCCTCCCTCCTTCTTCTTCTTCTTCTCCCTCTGTGTCACTCAGCCCATCTGGGCCGTCTGGTGGAGTCGGAGAACATCGGTCCCTGTCAGGGGAGCTCAGTGGGGCCCTGCTGAAGACACAAAGGGGGGATTACTGCAGCTGCCAGTCACACTAAGACCCATACAGCAACTCTTCGGAGTCTATACCAGTGTCCTTAACCCTCATACGCAGCCCAATCACAAAGAGACATCATTAGCTCCGACACAAAGGGCCCCCCTCCTCACTCTGTCTTAAGCAACGCCACAATAAGACCCACAAATAGGCTGATTAGTGAAAATGATATGCATGTGTATCACACACAGAAGCTGTGTCGTCTGCTTCAAGCTGGACGGGTTCTGACTGCTTTTTTTTTGTTTTTTTGAGGGGTGTCTTGTTTTCCCCCATAATGATTCTTACTCTTAGTGTTTGTCTTATGTGTTAAAGTTATCCCTCACACCACCCCACCCCCAATCTCGATACGTTTGTAGACTTTTTGGTGCTTTTAATGCACAGCTATGGTCCTTCACAAGCAGAAATATATGAAACAAGACATACTCAAATCTAATGTTCATAGTTCTGCAACACTGATATGTTACTTTAAAAAAATCCTAATTATTCTTCACCAAAGGATTAAAAATAAAACTATAAAGGGCAACGCTTAATTATATATGAAATTATTTTAATTATACATCAAACACTGACTTTATTTGGACTTTCCAGGAGAAGTTTATGACCACTTTGCGATGACAGCAGCTGCAGTAAATTGGTTGTGTTTGAGAAATCTTTTGATTTGGATTTTACGACACTTAATTTTATTTTTTCCCGCTTGTGATCCATTTCGATCTGGGTGACAGATCACGCTGAGCATCTGGGCAAATTTGCTAATTCATTGAATCGAAGAAACACCAGGGTGCCTGTAATATATTCCCTGCTCTGTTCTCTAAAAAAGCCCAACTCCCTCATTTTGGATCTGATCAATTATTTTCTTTAGTTACAGAGTTTGTTCCAAAGCTTTTGGGGTTTGCTTTATTACACCTTTTTTAAAAGTGTTTGAGGGACTTTACTCAATCACAAACCTATATATTTTTTTAATTAGTCTGCTTTATTTAACCAGGCAAACGCCATGAGATCACAATCTATTTTTCACGGGAGGCCTGGGCCTGAAGGCAGCCTAAACATGGACTAAGTCTTTTTTTATCTAAAAATAAATAAATAAATAAATAAATAAATAAATAAATAAATAAATAAATAAATAAATAAATAAATAATTGATTTTATTTTTAAATCAATTGGGTGACCATTTGCATTTGCATTGAGGTAATTAGTTTGAGTTTTATTGTGGATTTAGAGCTTATCACAGGAGCAGCAATGGTGATCTTCTTTTGACTTCAGTCAATTACTTGTTCTTGTTAGACCTCAGTGCTGAAAATCACTTTTTTAACAAAAGTTTAAACATGTTGAGATTAGATTAAATCAGTCTGGTTTGCATCCTATTAATATATTTCTTTATTTTCATGGAAGCAATGAGTCTTTCTCAGTAAAGTTATACAAGGAGTTCCACAAGGCTCTGTATTAGGACCAATTGATGTCACTGAGGTTAGTTAGTTGTTTACATTAAAAAAAACTTTAATGTTCAAACCCTCAAAAAACCTAAGTGAGTTACCAGCCTTTACTTATAAACACAGTAAACTGAATGGATTAATCTATGTTAATTAAATCTTTTACAGACTGAAGCATTGTGGGTAATAAATAAACACAGAAGACCTCCTAGTTTGTGTGTATTATTATTATTATTATTACAATCATCAACTTTGTGTGTGTGTGTGTTCTGCTTTTTTCATTGCAAAAACAGGTATTCCTCTTATAGATCTTTTGTGTTTGTGTTTCACTTCCTGTCCTTCCATCTCCCCGCTGGTCGGGGCAGATGGTCGTTCTTCCTGAGTCTGGTTCTGCTGGAGGTCTCTTCCTGTACAAAGGGAGTGTTGCTCCTTTACCCCCACATGATCAGGGCAGGGAATACATTAAAGTGACGCTTTAAAACGACCTGTTGCTGGACAATTATTTCAAATGTGTATTTATGTAAATAAATGCTGATAAAGTGATTTTAACTTAAGTAAATCAAGTTGGTGCTGCACGTGTGTAAGGCTCTAGTCTGTTTCCAAAATGTCTTGAAACATTCACAAAGTTTCTCTTATTTTTTGTGTAGGACACAGGACCTTGCTGTTGTGTCCCTGGCCTTACATTCTACTCTAGAATTGCTGCAACAAACTGGAACTCCTCTTAAAGCTTTTCAGTTTAGTTTTTATGCGTCAGAAATTGTGATAAATGTGAAAGAAGTTTAGAAGGGTTTGGAGACATATACTATGAAACTAAGTTGTGACTGATTAGAAACAAAAAGAGAGAACAAATTGTGACCAAACTGAGACATATTTAGGAGACCAAAATGCATCAAATCAAACTGCATAGCTTCAGCAGGAATGTTGCACAAATGTTTCTTTTGATTTGTTAAAAAAGGACCAGTTCTTTGTGATTCTAAATGAAGATTTGCTGGTTTTCTCACAATTTTGTGTCTCCAACTTTGTTGCCAACAGTCACAGGCCCGGGTTTGCTGTAACTGATAAAATCGCATTTAGATCACATTTATGATTTACGTGGGGAATTCTCATAACAGGAGAACAGTGTTTGACTGTGTTAGATTAAAGCAGAGGGGGGAAAATATAAAACTCAAGCTCAAGGGCTCAATATAAAGGTTGGGAATGCCTTTTAAGTCTGAACCTGGACCAGTGGCAATCTACAAAGGGAGAAAACATTACCATTTTTTTTAAGTGGGGGGGGGGGGGGGGGGGGATTTCGGCCTACAGAAATGGGGGAACAGTGTGAGTGTCATCGGATAATTATCATCTGGACCTTCTCATGGAAAGATTGATCCATTGTCGTATTATTACTTCTGATATTGCTGTAAAAGAAAAAGAAAAAAGAAGAAAGCTACTAAGAGTGACATTCCTAGAAACAGACAACTTTTCAACAGGAACAGAACCAGACGATCAGAGACTCATTAATTTCAAGCCAAATCAGATTGCAGTTTGACTTAACAAAATAATCTTCCTGATGTTCTCTAATTTTATAATCATATATACACACACAAGGTGTGGTTCAGCTATCTAAATTCAAAATATAATATTTGATTGTTGTTTTAATATGTAATGCACTGCAAAAATGTTAATCTAACCAAGTCTTAGATGGAGAATTTTTGCAGTGTGGTATTGGCAATGGCTGCACTCAAACCCTGTTCTGAATACCTTGGAATATTAAAGCAGTTTGTAAGATCATCAGCTCACAGAGATGCATCGACTCCCTCTAAATAAGACAAACATATCCGGTTGAGACTTTAGACTTTAAAGTTCCAAGTGAAAACGTAATGTGCCAGGAGTTCCCAATAGTGCACTAACAAAATTCAAAGCTGAAAAAGAACATAGCCTTTTTTATTTTTTGCAGTTGTAGTTTTTTTTTATTTAGTTAAAAAAACACCAGATTATATACATATATTTTGCAGTTTATTTTGAAATGGAAAAACCAAAGAATGAACCATGCATGGACTATATTTAGCCACAATTTCTTTTTCTTTTGTTGTCAAAGTGTGAAAGGTGCAGTGGCACAGAAACTCCCCGGGCCGTTTCGTGACAAGACTTTATGAAGCAGATGGAAGTGCAAGAAAGCGTTTGGCGCCGTCATTTTACTACACACCCTCTGGGATTTTACTGCTTCGAATTCGGCTCAATTTGAGCCACAGCGTGAGTTAGGCTGAGGCGGAGAGTTCCTGTATTTAGGCTCTAACATAGTCAAGACAAAAAATAAAAAAATAATAAGAAGTTTTAGAATAACAAAAAGTCTATTAATCTGCGGCTCCTCGTCAAGGACGTATTGCACTCAAACGCTATTACCTGCAACCACATGTTGGAGTTCAAAGGGGCTGGGATGAGCCGGGATGACATTTCCAGTTTAGAGTCGTTCCAGAAATGAAGAACAGTTACCAAGAGACGGAACCTGCCTTTGATCTACCCTGCCAGGCCAACAAGAACAATAACACACTCATTTAGCATCGCATGAAGTCATGCATGCATGCAAACATAAACCTCAACAAAACCTTTTTTGTTCCACACACATAGTCCCACACAGAACTTTATGAAGCAAGGCTGCAAGTTAGAGACTTTCAAAATGTTTTTTTACACAAAATATGATCCAAAAATTTTGTTTGTTTCTTTTTTTTAACTGGAGTTAAAGGGACAAAGCCTATGTAACATACTTTAGTCCAGACAAATTTAGGCTTTCCCCGTTTCTGCCTTGCCTGAGGCCTGTGATGAAAAAATCACTCATTTTTTAAATGATGTCTTCATGTTGAGAGATGTTGGGTGAAACCCCTTAGACAAAAAAAGAAAAAAAAATACATAAAATTTGAGTTTTTTTCCCCTGGTCTGAAAGAGAGGAATTATAAAAAATATGTTTTGTTTTCTTCACACAGCGAGCAAAACCAAGATTTTCAAGTAAACCAGTCAAATTAGCAGCATGAGCCTGGAAAGGCCTCTTTCTCTGGAAACAACTCCTGGGAATCCTGGACTTTTCCCTGTGTGAGGGAAAGCAAAGAAAAATCAATCAGAGGAGCAGGTTTCACACTCCAATGGTTTTAACAGTTAATATCCTCATGGTGCGCTCTGGAAATCAGCTACTCCAGCCTGGTTAAATACAACCTGTTCAGGCTTTTTACACAGGCCAGCTTTAGCTTTGAGCACGTACAGCTATCAGGGGGCACTTTCACAAAAACTGATCTGCGAAACGGCTGCAAAGCTGCCCCTGACAGTTCATCACGTGCAGCACTTTCTTTTAAATGCATGACAATTTTTACCCTTATATGAATCCAAATCATGACAAACTATTTCAGCTTAGCAAATCTCTTTGTGGTAAACCATTTTTTTATTTGACTAAATGCAAAGTTGTGCAGGATATTGTGGTTTAAATTTATAAATCTTGCATGTGGTTTGGAGTCATCCCCATCACCAATGGATCACATAAGATTGCATCAAAATATTTGCATTGCAGCAAGTGATATGCATCCTTTGTAGGGATTAAACTTTTTTTAATAGATGCACTAAATAAGAGAGATTTCATTGCTATGCTGAAATAATTACATGTAGAATGAGGAATAGTTACTGAGGTAAAGAAAATCCAGTGTGTTTAAAGTTTCATCTCAGTCATGTTGTGCAGGAAAAAAATAGATTTAGTTGCCGTTTAAAAAAGAGAAATACTCAATTTTCTGTGTGCAGATAAATCGAAGACAGTAAGCCTTTTTTGAGCAGCTGATAGCTTATTCTGTGATTGAGTCTTGTAGCAGTCTTCCTCACCATCAAATACATTTACTAAAAAAAATCAATAAAAATTGAACTACATGCAGAATAAATGCTGTATTTGGGATATTTATGTTGAGTAAAAATGCAATTTTTCCTTTTAAAAGTCATTTCGTCCACCCTAAACAATATATAATTTTTATCCAACCTGTGTCTGCATTCATTCATTTAAAATAGGTTATATTTAATATTTATTTAACCAGGAAAACCCCATCACAGATCTCTTTTTCAGGGGAGGCTTGCATTATAAGATGCATGTTTTTGGACATGATGATGAATCTCAAGAAGTCAAAGATACAGAGCAATGATTCCATAATATTCCAAATATGATGACTGTTTTTTACTGCAAGTCATAAATCATATGCTAATATATACAGAGTCACAAGTTCTGGAAAGGAAGTCTGTTCCTTGGTTGAGTTTATTAAGTTAAAAAAAGTAGTTTATGACTTTAAAAAAATGATACAAAAAAAGATCAAGGAGGTCGTTGCACAGCTCCCCGTTGGCAGATCTGCAGAGAATCATCTACTCATTCAAATCAGGTGTGTTGAGCAGAGACACCTCTAAACATGCAGGATAAGTGGCCCCTGCATCAGGATTGGACACCCCTGGTCCTTTTGGCAGCACGACGGCTTAGTGGCCAGCAAAGAAGCCTCACAACAAGGAGGTCCTGGGTTCGATTCCTTGTCCAGACCTCGTGCTTGCATACAAAAGTGATCTCAGTGGGATTTGCCTGGTTAAGCAAAGGTAGATAAATAGTCAAATAACATTAACTTGAGTCCCCTGGCTCAGCCTTAGAGATTCAGTGAGGAGCTCTGTTATCTGGGGGGGATTTCAGATTAGAGCTGCTGCTGCTCTGCACTGAAAGGAGTCTGATTTGGACACGCCACTCTGGAGGTTTTCAGGTACATCTCGCTACGGATCCAGATCCAGAACTTATAAGGACTGTGTATTTTCTACCTTGGGGTGTCTCTAGACTGGACTACTGTAAAGATGTCTGAGTTTTTCTCCTGGACCCGTTGTCTTCACAACCAAACTAAACAGCAGGGGGGGGGGGGGGAAACATGTTTGAGTGATTTAACCATTTTTGCTTTAGAAAATCAGCTCTTATAATCATGCAAATCTGTATTTTGAAATTGTATATATTTAATTAAATCAGTTCAAAAACCTAAATGTCTGACCGACTCTTAAAAACAAATTTATCATTTGTTTGCACATTTTAAATAAATTGTTAAATATAAGTTGTGTTGAAAGTAGCACAGTTTTTTTACATTCATTTCAAATTTAATTCACTGAGTTAGGATCGAGAGGTCATCAGTTTGTGCATTGTTTATCATGGTGATAGTTAATTAATTCACCTTGAAACTCACTTTGAAATGCTTGTATTTGACTGTGTTGAAGCTCTGTGAATAAAATGGATAAAATAAAATGACACCACAGACAAGATGTTACAGAGACATGCTTATTGGAATCCTTGGATTAAATGAGATATTTACATTGGGCCTTTGAGGGTTTAGTGTTGAACACTGCTTCGAGTGGCTAAAATCAATTATTACATGTTTATGTCTTGTAAAAAAAGATTTCCATTTGGCAGGGTGGAGTTCTTTTATATTCTAAAAAAAATGGCAAAAACCTAACCTGTGCTGTACAGGAGATGAGTTTGCACTCTCACAGTGAGTAAAAGCAGGCTGGCTGTGTTTACTGTTTAGTCCTGCATGTTGATGTGATGAGACACCCAGGCTGATAAGACGGGGCCAGAGGTACCTCTGCTCCGTGTTTGATCTCAGGCAGAGAGCCTCGACGGAGGAGAGGGGTCGGCGCGGCGTGCTTGGTTACTGATTGGACGGGGGTCGCCGCATGACCTCTTAGCAGGTCAGCTCTGACCCATGACTCCTACGCAGCAGGCCTTGACACACACACACACACTGCTCAGTGCTTCCTCCAAACAAGACGGCGCGATGAAAGGATGGGGCTGCGCGTCCGCGGTGGACGGGGCCACTTCCCCTTTGTGAGCTGAAGAATGTAGCACAACACAGTCGCACATGGAGAGAGACAGCTGGTGGTGAGGTCTGCTCGGCCTCTGGACAAATGTAGAACCTGCCAAGTTAAAAAAGAGCCTAGTCATGCCGCTCCAACCTGATCCATTACACCCCTGGAGACTTTTTTTATAAATGAAGGAAATCCCTCCAAGCTTTCGCTCAAGAGAATGAAGAACTGGAATGTGCTTTGCTCTCTTTTTTATTGTTGTTACCAGAGTATTATATTCCAGTATTTAAAAAATATAATCACACTACAACTTACACATCTTAAAATAAAGACCTAGCATTCCTTGTTTGGGGCAACTGTGACTGAGTGATTAGGAGTCATCCTGTAACTGGTGGGTTGTGAATGTAAATATGAATGTTTGAATGAAGCACTTTGGAGTCCATAGTGACTTCATAAAGTGCTGTACGAGTTCAGGCCAATAGTACATGTCATTTTTTAAGTAAAGAGCTTGCACAATGAGAAAATTGAAATGCAAAAGAGTTGTTTGTTACCACACCAAATTCTAACTCAATATCTGTGAAACTGACAGAATAATAGTCCTTTTTTGTAGTTGTTTTTACATTTGATTACGTTTGATTGTTATTTAGTTGTAGTGATCTATTCAATGATTGTTTTCCTGAAAGTTTAATCAAAGTCTCTCAAGTGTTTCATGCCTCAAGAAGAGGAGTTTCAGTATCTGTGTCTTGTTCACGAGTGATGGTAGGATGGAGCGGTAGATGGATCAACAGACATGGGGCCTCATCCTCAGTAATGAGGGCGTTGCTTTGGTCAGTCGTGGTGAAGAAAGAGCTGAGGCGCGAGGCAAAGCTCTGGATTTACTGCTCTGTTTTTGTTCCAACCCTCACCTATGGTCATGAGGCGTGGATCATGACAGAAAGAACGAGGTCCTAGATACTAGCGGCCGAAATGAGCTAGTTCATAGAGTGAGGAGCTCCATCATCCAGGGGGAGCTCGGAATAGAGTCGCTGCTTCTCCACATCGAAAGGAGTCAGTTGAAGTGGTTCGGGCATCTGATCAGGATGCCTCCTGAACACCTCCTTTTAGAGGTGTTTTGGGCATGTCCCACTAGTAGGAGACCCCGGGGAAGACCCAGGACTCGCTGGAGGGATTATGTATCCTCTCTGGCCTGGGAACACCTCTGACCTGTTGCCTCCGTTACCCAACTACAGATAAGCAGAAGAAGATGGAGAAGTGTTTTTTGAGGTATTTTGTTAACAGACAATGTGAGTAGATTCCAAACAGGTATTGGTAAAATTTTAAATAGTGTTTTTGTGCAATTTGTTGTTGGAGAAAATATGGTTTAGGAATCAGTCTTCAGATCAGATTTTTAGTCAATATCTGTAAAACCGACAGAGTTTTAGCATTTCTTGTGTTTTTTAGTGAAGCTGGTTGTGACAGCCGTCTTGAATGGCAGAAATTCATCCGTTGTATTTGAACGTCTATTATTTCCTGCAAATTTAATGAATGTTTTATTCATCGGTTCATGGGATGATTTGGTACCAGACAGGCAACATAAACGTATAAACATGCTCTCACACACAGGAACAAACTTTAACATCTTCCTTCATCTTTTGGAAGCGGGCGATAAGCACCAACAGACGTGTCAACAGGGAAACTCTGCAGGTGTCTACATAAACTGCAGCCACTGGAGAGAACCGTCCCAGCTGGGTGAAGTTTGTAGATAAACACCCTTCCAGACATTCTCCCTTCAGGCGCCTGGGTCATCCAAATGTTAATTTATCTCATTAGTCTATTGGAGTGACTGCAGGTACACAAACTCCCTCTTATAATAAAAAGATATACCCCTGGGGAGTTTAGATTTTGGCTGGATGGAGGTAAAAAAAAAAAAAGCGTAGCATGGGCTGTTCAGATGTGCTGAGACGTCGGAACACAGCCAGAGAGGTAGACTGTCTGTGCATGTTTGTCCAATATTGTCTGGCACTGGCGGCGTGCAAGTGCTCTGTTTGTTGAAGCTTGTAGAAAAAGGTGATCTCCTAACTCAGAGCTTCGACCATTTCCACCAACAGTTCTTTATAGTGAAAAAAAAATCTGTTAGTGAAACAAGGAAGGAGGTTAGATGATGAATTTGACAGGCGGAAGAACAAAAACTCCAGAATAAACTTGTTTTTCCTGACAGTCGGGGAAGAAGTTAGTTAAAAAAAAAAAAGCCAAGTCACTCTGTAACCAGAAAGTCACCCAGACAGTCTCACAGTTACTGAATCAGTTCTCCACAGTTCTGCCTTTCCCGTGTTCCACTCCTGCAATAGGTTTCATGAAAATTGGGCACGTGGTGTTCGGATCAGCTTAAAAACAGGCAGACTGATAACAAACCCCTGGCAATTACAGCCATAATCACGTCGTAATTTTCTGTCATCTCTGCAAAACGATAAGCGGATGGTTGGAAGATGAAGATGTGATAAGTGAGCAGATATCTGCAGCCAAGGGACCTCTTATTAGTTTGTTACATTTTGAAGAATCTCAGTGGATATTTGGAACTTTGACAAGAGAAGAGATTTAATGTCACTTTATTTTCTAACAAATTTTGAAATCCTTCATTGGTCTTATATAATTAAGATTTTCTGTTTGCGGTAAACTTGTAATTTCGCCACAATGACACTTATCTTTGAAGACATTTTAATGCTAAGAGGGCAACATATCCAGGATTTATTTGCTAAGATAGAATCTCCAGATCACTATGTTTGGTAATTTGAAGCACGTCAGTCAATTTATTTTATTTTTTTCACAATCAAAAATAGAACAGGTGGTTTAGATGTTGCTAAGATTTATCTACAAAAAAATGGGCTATTAATTGCACATTACCTTGAACCATTTCTGGAGATAAACTAAATGTTATTTAGCCTGGCCCTTGCCTTCCTGCACAGTTCCACTCAATTCTAGTTTCACTTTTCTTTAACCAAGCCAATCAGCGAACAGAAGGAGTTTTGAACAATGATGTAAATTTTCAGTTCCATTTTTGTCTACCTGTAGTTTAGCTGTGGCAGCGGAGGAGGTGACTGAAGCCATATTGACAATGCTTCCAAATTAAATTGAACTTGTCTTGGCGGCTGTGGTGAGAAAGAGCAGCTGACTCGGAACCATAAAGTTACAGGTTCAACTCCCCGCCATGCCCACATGTCGTGGTGTCCTTGAGCAAGACACAAATTTCATCATTGCATGGGAACATGCATTGATGACAAATAGGTGTATCAATCAAGTATCAATACTAATGATAACAGGATGAGTATTGGTTCAATACTAGCGTGACAAGATCAACTCTTTTACACTTTATTTTTCACACGTAAAATGAAAAGTAAAGGTGTCTCTCCATGGCAGTGTGTCCCTGACTCGGGGAATGATTCAGCAGATAGTCAGCGGGCAACTTTAGCCGTTGTGGTTTTATCGTCTGGTAGTCTGACTTTTTATAAATTTGTTGCAATACTATTGATAAATCCTAGTAATTGACAGGATTCTGGTTTTGTCAAAGGTGAGCAGCGGAGTGACAAACAGGAGACAGAGATCAGGATACAAAAGGTAAGTGTTTTTAATTTACAGGAGCAGGGAGCAAATCCAGGACTGAAAAGGAAGAGGAGACGAGGGGAGTATAATTGTCTTGATAATGAGTAGGATAGTGAGAATAAAGTAACACTGTTTTCTTACAGGTTATATCTGGAAGCACGGCTTGTAGGAGAGGGTCCAAATATCACGGGTGAGTCTAGTCCAGGTGAGTCCAGAGCAGGTAAGGGTTTCCAAGTCAGGTTGGAGGCAGACAGGCGACAGTGCAGGATCAGGTGAGTGGCTCATGAACTGATTACCAACAGGCCGGAGTCAAGGTTGGTCCACAGGGAAACTCAGGAGCTGTTCACTCTGCACACAGGTAAGTAAACACGATATTAGAACTTCACGGATAAGTCAAGTACTAGGGGCTGAGGTGCTTTACCCAGGAGCAAGCGATGCATCAGCAAAGACCTGATCCTCAGAGCAGTCTTAAGAATCCTTGGGCGCTGATGATCCTGATCTGCTGCACCTGTGGAGGTGCTGTCGACCAATCAGGTGAAGGGCAGGCACAGCAAGGTGACAGACTCACAGAATGCCTCAGTAATAAGTGCACACCTATGGAGAAGGAGCTGTGTAGCAGGAACCCAGCCTCATTGTCAGTCCAAACAAATGTCAGTGTATTTGTCACTTTGGATGTAATGCTTCAGACTGAAATGACTTTGCGTGTTGATGAAATAGAAAAGACAGTGCCAGCTAGAAACTAACCAGTTCAACATCTTTAGTAGTCTTGTCCAAACAGAGGCTGCCATCACTGAATTACTCCATGACATTTTAACAATCAACATTGGAATATTTATAATGTAAGTTTTTAAACATGAACGTCTTGTTTTCTTGAATTGAAGTTCTTTCACATTAATATTGTTACTAAACTTGTTTTATTTTTGACAATCATTACTTTAAGTTTCCTGTTTCCCATTGAGATACTAGTATATATCCAGTTTGACAAATTCCCCTCCTTTTCCATCAAGGAGATCATTTTATTTTAATGACAGTTTGTCTGAGGCAGCTCCCCTCCCCCGGAGCACTGCCATAAATCAGAAGATCACAGGTCGGCCCACTTACCCCCAAGACACTTTCCTCCCCTTCAAGAAAGTTACTCATCTTATATCAATCAAAGGATGACACCAATAATCACTTGCTGTGGACCTCCCCTAGTTTTGATTTGATAAATGTGTCTACTCCTCGCTCTAATTGCACACTCTTTTCATCCTAATTTAATGTTCGTTTCCTGTCGTTTTGTTGAGGATGGCTGTGAGCACTAAGTCTATAATTTTTACATCAAGGAAGTTTTTTTTTTCCCTTTCCTTTTTTTTATGAACAGGTGGAGCAGACGGCAGAGGAATCATTTTTACACTGAGAATATCTGCAAAGCACTTTTATCGACCGATATCGACAAAGCGTGCTACCGAGCGAGCTTGTAGCGCGAGCAAACACAGAAACTCGCACTCGCAGCACAAATAAATGAATGAGAGATAATTAGAGTCGTTCCTGTTTGAAGTATTATGCGCCGCAATTAAAATAGAACAGATAAAAGATGAGACAATAATAGATCTAATGAGGACCTTAACTGAGTGTTGTTTAACAAAGACCATTTTGTTTGACATAGTTCATACGGGATCATAAACTGATTTTCATATCCAAACATCTGGGGGGAGGGGGCATCAGAAAACAAAATATGCATAATTACACCCATCACTACAGAGCTGCTGACCATTTATTTATTTATTTTTTCATCCTTGAGCTCAGCTAGTGGTCTTAAAGGATGGAGATGGTGCCTTTAAATCTGCTATACAGATATATTTCTTCCTTTATGTAACATGCATCCTAAATGAAGTATCTAAAGAGAGACAACTGAATTCAGGTCACCCCACAGCAGGAAATCTTCCTTTTTATGTGAGATCCAGAGGGGTCACTCTTATGAACTCATTAGAAGAGAAATGCAAATGTAGTTCTGTTTTTTTATCTTTCTTTTATACTGTCTTCTTCTTTTCTTGCTTGTTTTAAAAACTAGAGCTGTGATGCACGGAGACTTAAAAACACAAGGTATTTAGATGTGGAGAGAAAATGTGTTGGGTGGTTCGGCCTTGTTGAAGTTATTTGTTATCTTGCTATCAAGTTGCTAAAATACATTTAACACCATTTATGTCTGATTATTTATTAAGCGTGCCAGATTTGTGCATACAAATAGTATTTGTTCAACATAAAAAAATGTTTTATTATGTTTACCAATGTAGTTGCTGCCCCAATTTCCAAAATTGACTCTTAATAATTAAAGCTAAGAACTAATGGCTTTATTTTGTGTACAAAAAGCTAAGATTAAAAGAAATGGTACTGCTGCTGTCAACGTCTCCATAATGGTAACCACTCTCTGCCATCAAAATTAAGATGAGACAGAAAGGAAATAAGCTTCATGAGCAAAAACTACAGGTTTTATTTTTTTTTTAATTCTTGAACCATAGGAGAAAAGTCTGATGGTCACACATGTAAATTGATATGAGAAGTTCAAAAGACTCTTCATTTTTAGTTTTGAAGATAATATTCTGTGTTAAATATACTTAAAGCTTGTGGACGATTTGAAAGAAAAGTCCTGTGATAGTAAGAAACAAAAAATACATACATTTTGATGTATTATTTTAGTACGTAACAATGTTCAGTGTCACAATATTTAGTGACACTGAACATTCTGTGATAAAAGCTGTAAAATAATAACAAAAAAAATTTTGGTGCTGTAAAACATATCATAATGCCAATCAAGACATATAAAGTCCAAAAAGTTGCAACCTCATTATGATTTTTTTAAATTGTGACATATACCAGGTTTTCTCATGCATTTTACCCACATCTCGTTAATGTCTGCTGTTTTTTATATTTCATTTTATTTTTATTTTTTGTCCGAACAAAGGTCTTGCTAATTATTTCCAATCAAGCTTTAGTGTTTATGCACTGGCAACCTCAATAAATGGGCAAAAACAAAAATCACCTGGTGAATTGTGTGCAGCAGAACCAATGATCTCTCCTCTCATTGACTCCCATCATGCAGCAGAGGACATTTAATATTGACTCTTGTTTACATATGACTTCCATTGAGTTTTGACTAAAAATTAAACACAATAAACTTGTGAAATTTATAATGGAAAGTTTTTACTGTAGGAAATAAAAGCAACATTTTTTATTTTTCTTTTTTACAATATTTTGTTGACTAAATTTGTATGCGGTCTCTTGGATTGAACATTTAAAACAGCGGCATTAGAAGCATTTCATTCACTACTCGCTCACAAATACTTAAGCTACATTATTTGTTATTATGTAACACAATTTAAAACCATGACAAAACATAAAAACAAAAAATAAGTGTTTTATTTAATTATTTATTCTGTTAAATTCTGCATTTCAGTGCATGATAAGCTTATATTTTAATATGTAATTTACCTGTGAACAAATCCAAAATATGCAATAGGAAACGATTTATTTTATAATCTGCTGGTTTGGCTCATAGCTCAGGCCCAGCAGGCCTTTCCTGTCTGTCCTTGCAGGGCCTTTCCAGAATATCTTCCTTTTAGAGATTCTGCTTTCTCGTGAATTATAACCATATGGGAGGTGAATGCTGGAGAATATTAAAGAAGAAACATGAGAGGTTTGCTCCTGTTGGGGTGGTTTTGGGGGTGTTGGTAAATGTGGCATCACTTTAGAATATGCCTAAAAAAGTGCCAAATAAATAAATTAATGAAGCAATTATTGAGGTAGAACCAGTGCAAATAAAGGAAAACAGCTTTTTTTTTTCTTTTACTTTTATCGCAGTTTTTGGCTGGAAACAAGACATGATATGGAAAAAAAAAGTCTTTATAAAATGAAATGTTTGGTTTTGTGTTCTTGTGTGAAATTTAATTACCTCTCTCTCTCTCTCTCTCTCTCTCTCTCTCTCTCTCTCTCTCTCTCTCTCTCTCTCTCTCTCTCTTTCATTTTTTGTGTGCGTGCGTTCTCTCGCGTGAGTGTGAGAGCTCG
>JAUBOC010000127.1:8180183-8191502 GCA_032275365.1 Anablepsoides cearensis | reverse complement strand
GGGTAGAAGAGGAGGGTGGAAGCGGGAAGGGAAGGGAGGGAGGCGGTGGAGGGAGGAGGAGGGGGGTAGCTGGGGATGAAAGAGCCAGCCGCCGCCAGATCAAAGGGAGCCGCGGCTCCGCCCCTCCCGGCCTAACCCCACCCCCCGCGCTTTATAAAGTTCTGCTCACGCAACCCTCTCAGCGCTCAGACAGAAAAAAAAAAACAAAACAAGAGACTTTATTTGCAGTTTTTTTCTCTCCCTTTTCAAAATATATACGTGAAATATTAAACTATAAAACAGATCCAGTTATTTTTATGATGTTCTTGTTTTGTTTTTTTAACCACTTTTTTTAGATTTTCTTTTTTTGCCATTTTTTTCTGAAGAAAAGTGAGAAACATATAAAAGGCTGCATTTATTTTATTATTTTTATCACCACAGGGTCATTTATAAATTCGTTATTGAGTCATCCTTTTAAATATGCACTGTGTAATTAGGAATGGGTTTATTATTAACAGTATAAAGCAATATAAAGAAAACAAATCAAAGATGATGTGAGAATCATATTAAATCTATAAGGCCCTGCAATTTATGTTTATTATTATTATTATTATTATTATTATTATTATTATTATTATTATTATTATTATTATTAGAAAATCTCTAAATTAATCTTTAAATCGTTCTCTAAAAACAAGTGTTTTCTCTGATAAACAGATTGTTTTTGCGTCTGTATTACATAAGTATGTTATCTGTTTTTATTAATTGTTTTAAAGCATCTCGCACACTGTGTCTTCTTCTCCTCCTGTCTGTCTGGGTATAATCTCTCTGGAGGAGTGTCAGTCGGTGCGGTGTCAATCACAGCCTCGGCTTCCCTTTCATCTCTCCTTCCACAGTGACTGACGAGGGAGGAAGAGGAGGAGGAGGAGGAAGGAGCGCAGCTACATTACCAACACACACGCACTGGTTTCATTACACCGTGGAAACGCTGGAGGAGCAGTGGGAAGTCGGTCCTCGGCGTCTTTTTTTTCCAGCTATACCTTCTGTTTTTTGATAGTTTCATGATTTGTGCTTTTATCTCTCCTCACTCGAGCAGCTTTGAAGAGGTTTTCTTAAAAGCGACACGGCGGCTTTTTGCTTTAATTTGACGAACTTGTGTCCTTTATTTCCCTCCATTTGCTATCCATCCTCCAGACGGTGTTTTGGTTTTAATAAACTTCATTTTTTTACACCTAAGGACCCGAACAGCCTCCCCACTGGACCATACAGGAAGTATTTCTGTCAGACTTGTTGTATATGTGTGAATTATTTTGTTTTTGAGTGGTTTTCAGCGGACCGCAGACTGAAATAAGATGACATTTTGAACTTGAGAGTTGTTTTCGTCGGACTCTCGTTTTATTTATTATCCCGTTTGTCTCCGAGATTTAACCTGCTTTTTTGGTAAAGTTAAGTGAAGAAATAGGCTGTCCTCCTGTTGCTTCAGTGTGAAACCACACTCACACCGGCAGCGTGTCGGTCTCCACGCCGCTTCCCCTCACAGTCTCTCCCGGTCGGCGCTGCGCTACCACACGGGGACTCGTCCTTCTCCCCAGTCGGTCTCAGCGGTGAGGGGGGGACGGGACGGCGGATTTCAGTGGGAGTTAACCTGCCGGACAGTGTGCGTGGGTCCTCCCCGCGTTTTAAGTGGCGAAGCGAACAACAAGCCCCTCACCGCAGCAATGCCACAGTTATCGGGCGGCGGTGGCGGGGACCCGGAGCTCTGCGCCACGGACGAAATGATCCCGTTCAAAGACGAAGGAGACCCGCACAAGGAGCAGATCTTCGCCGAGCTCAGCCACTCGGAGGAGGAGGGAGACCTGGCAGACATCAAGTCATCTCTGGTCCACGAGTCGGAGAGCAGCCCCAACAGCAACAGCCACGATGTAAGTCATCTGTATACACACTCACACACACACACGCGCGCACACACTGAGATGCAGTGATTGATGTGGGTAGAGGCACAAAGACATTTAAACTTCATCACAGATCGGAAACTGCGTGCTGCTGAGCAGCCTTTAAAGTTGTTTATTTCACTTTAATCATCACCTGACCGGAGTTCTAATAAGCTTTTAGCACTTTTGCTTTAAATACAAAACCCTGTTGTATCAACTAAATATAAATAATAATAAATAAACCCGAAACTGGTTTCTACTTTCTTAAAAAAATCCAATTTAGTTTTGTTCTGCTTTCTTGCATTTTTAGCCTTGAATGTTTCAGATATGAAATTATGTCAGGCACATTTAAAGACACCTCAGACCAGTCTACAATCTGAACCTTTAGCTGTTTCCTAACTTACATGAGAAATCCCTTTCTGTATTGAAATTTATTTGACTAAACACACCACGTAGTTATGTCTAAATATGTAGCTACTAAGAAAATATATATATTGTGAGACTAAGAACAGGGGCCTTGTGAGAAAGCCTGTGACAGGCAGAGTGACTGTGTTATCTTTGGTACATCCTTAGCAGCTGTAAACACACATAAATCTGTTTAGCACCTGCTATTTAAAACCTACAAACCAATATTCATTTATATTAAAGTATGGAGTCCAGCCTGATTGATAAACATGATGTGAGCTCTCACATTCTTTCTACTTCTCAATATTTTTTATTTATGTCCTTTAAAATGGTGCCCCTTTTTAAATGAAATTTTAATGTTTAAGTGCTGAGAGAAAAGACTGCATTAAACCAATTTACTTTGCCTATTACTTTAAACCTATTAAATTGTAAATATATTTTTTTCTTGAATTAATTGTGATTGCACACAGTGGGAATAAAGACATCATTAAGGATGTGTCATATTTAGAATACATTGTTTTTTGTTTTGAATACAGAGTTTTAACTGCAGACACAAAGTGTAACATGATTTAAAAGAAAATCAAGCTTAAATTTGTGGGTTGAATTCTTTTTCTACATCCTTCCCAGCCAATGCAGCGACCACAGACTGAAGCTTTATTTTCCCTTACAAAGTTGCTGCTTTGTGATTAACTTCTGTGATGCTGTAAATCTGGCCACTTTCACAAAACCGTGCACCTTTTGTCACCAACGTCCCCGAGAATCAGGAGACGGAGGCTGAATGTTAATTGGGAATCTGGTGACGTTTCCCTCGCTCAGCTTGAAGCCATCCTGAGGGGGTCTCTAAACTCTAACAAAAATAATGTTTTCTTTATTTGGAAATATTAGGAAATGGAAGCCTCTCTTTCTCTCTCTTTTATTTTTGATAATGCAAAAGCTCCATCTTGTTTTTTTTCTTCATAAGGTAGTTGTTTTTATTTTGCATGTGGCGTTTAGATTTATAACATAAATGTAATATTTTTTGTTTGTTTGTTTGAATGTGAAAATGCTCTTAAACTCAAAAATGAAAACGAGAGCAAACCTATGGTATTGAAAACAAATTAATTTGTAAGCTCCTCAAGGACATGAAGCTTAATTAAGTGGTTCTTCTGAAGCTGATGATGGTTGGTGTGTGTGTGTGTGTGTGTGTGTGTGTGTGTGTGTGTGTGTGTGTGTGTGTGTGTGTGTGTGTGTGTGTGTGTGCGTGCGTGTGTGTGTGTGTGCGTGTGCACGAGGCTGTTCTACTTTAGGGGCAACATTTGTCCCTGCTGTATTTATGGGTGTCTTAACTGTTTCAGTTGATGCTGTTTTAAGGCCTTATTGATTCATCATAACTTTATTGTGTCTGATTTATGTTTTGTTTGTTTTTTGTGTTCTGTTTTTTTACAGGCAGTTAGACAGTCCCAAATACCGCAGGATTCATACCACGAAAAACACAGAGACCATCCAGATGATAGTAAGTGACACAGCCCTAAGGTAGAACTTGTTAAATCAGCAAGCCATTTAGCTTTAAAACCCTTCAGACGGTTTAGAATCAACTGCTGTAGCTTTTACAAACTGAGGCAAAGGCGACAAGAGGAAGAAGTGCCACCTTGTTTTACAAACATAGACCTGATCATAGGATTTTTTTTTTTTTATCATAGCCTCTGATCCCAGTCTAGTCTGGACACGCTGTCTTCAGAAACACAGCTACCTGTTACCTACGGCATAGATGAGGGTGCCTGCAGAAGTGGGGCAGAAAACAGGAATACCTCAAATAAGATGCCCCTATTTTATATAGTTTGTTTTCTTTTCAGAGGCCTTCTGACCATAAAGCCACCTTTTTGGTCGGGTTATTCCTAATAGCACAGTTGAAACAGCCTAGCTTAGACTAGTCACATGCAACACGTTGCTGCTGCTGTCCCTCAGGACTCATTGCTCCCTGGCTATTGTAGTCTGACCCTGCTGCAGGTCATCATTAGGGCTTTTGAAGAGGAGTGTGTCTCCTCTTTGTTCCCCTTTCACTCCTGAATAAGACCCCCTCAAAACCAAACATCGCTCTTCTTTACAACAAGATCCGCGTCGCCATCGGGCTGTATACCAAAACCCCTCCACCCCACCCACTCCCCAAAACGTGGCCTTATTCTGCAGCTGAGTGGCGAGTGGCGCTGTATTGAGGCCTCTTTTATTGAAGCCCCCCCACCCTTTTCAGGTCAAAGGCATTGAGAAACAGTTGGGGCGTCTCCTGTTTTGACACAGTCTGTATGTTCTTCTAATTGGTGCTAATTGGCACAGAGGGGCTTCTTTGTTCCTCTGTATAATACACCCCTCCCCTCTTTGGCGGAAAGAAAAGGGGCAAACAAAAGGCCGAAGCAAAATGGGGCATAGGTTAAAGCGACAGAGAGTGATATCATTGCTGAATCGGACCAGATGCAATTGAAGATCAGCTTTGTTGTTGGCCGTTTTGTTCGTCAGACTGTATCTACGACGAATCCTTTTTATTTAAAGATATTTCTTGTGTTTAGAGCAGCATTTAGACGGGGTTTCGACGACGACTTATCCAATTAGCTTCTATCTGCTGCTTGTAAATGTATTCTTTATCCCTGCCCAAACTACACTCCTGTTTTTCTCTGCTTTTTTATCAGTAAAACATCAAGACATGTACAGTAAAGGCCATCCATACCCAACCTACCCGAGCTACATCATGATGAGCAACATGAACAGCGACTCCTACATAAACAATGGCTCCCTTTCGCCACCCATGCCCAGAACAGTGAGTACACATTTATTTTTTTATGTTGTCTGAAATGACATCCTGACACAATCTGCAACAACAAGTTCATCATTCATCATTGACAAGACAGCATTTTTTTTTTCGATCACCCAAAAATATTTCATAATTGATCACAAGGATAAAAGTATAGTTGAGTTTTTGTTTGTACAATTTAATAAAAAGACTCAATAATGTTATTTAGGAGTCAGTAAATTACTTCAAACTCATTAAAGTTCATTTCTGTAAATTTGAGTAAAATGCTAGATTTTTCCTTGCAGATAAATGACATTAAAGTAGCACTAAATCAGCTGCAGTAGCACGACTCTAGTTTGACCTACAAAAATTGCATTAATTTTGCAGTTGTAGAAGTTAAATAAAAGCTCAGTTACTTATTTAAATGTCACAGTTTGACAGCGGAAATTTTGTAGCCAAGAACCGGGTCAACTTTAGCACATTTAACATAACTTTGTTTCTGTCAATAAAGTCTAAAGAAGTAAAGCAACTTGTTGCTCCGGACATCAACAGATTCTGGAAATGTCTGAAAACGAGACACACTTTTTTTAGATTATCATGCGGCTACCAATAAAGACAAAAAAAAAAAAAAAAGAAAAAAACATTTGATGTTGTATACGTTTCAAAAAACTTCAACATTTACAAGATCTGATTTAAAAAAAATAATGAAATGTGAATTTGTAGTCTTTTATTTTAAATAATTTTAGGATTAAAACAAGGATTATCAGTTTAATTTATTAGTCTTTCAGATTTAAATATTTAACCTTTTAAACGTTTGACATCTAACAATAAATCAATTAATCAAAAAGCTACTTTACTGATTACAACAGAACTCATTACTTGCAGTTATTTGTGAGGCCAAAAACAATTGATATAGATTTGTTTTGTGAAAACATGAACCAATGCGCTACAAAAATATTAAAGATTTGAGGTAGGAAGGACCTGTACCTCTAGAAATAGAAAATTACAAGACATAGGTCTGTCAACAAATAAAGCAAATATAATAAGAGCAAAATCAATCTTATTATATCACAACATTCCCGCTAAGCAATCGATCTGATGTTATGTCATTTTAAATGTTTGTGCCATTGTATTTACTCTTCCACACTAACACTGTTGACACCTGTCCTCTTGACTAGTCTGTTTGACCTCTGGGAGGCAAATGATGATTTCAACACTTTTATTCTTTCCCTCCTGTTAAAACTCCAGTGATGTTTGTCTGCATGACCCAACGAAACACCACTTCTGGGCTCAGCATGAGTGCCTGGGGCTAACCTGCAAAAGAGCCTCTGTTGTTGACCGGGTTGAAGTGCTTTTCAGAGATAAACTCTCGAACTGCAATAATTTAACGCCAGCTGCAGGTCTCTCGCTAGTGGCTTCCGGTGTCTGCCCCATTGGCAGATTTCTCCCATAAAGTCAGGCATAAAACACAGAATTGACCAGAAGCTGTCCACGTTTACCCGTCGTGTGGCACTCGGGAAGACAAGCAGGTTGAGCCTGTCTGTCCATGGTTAGATGCCTAAGACTGGAAATGCACGCCACATGGTGCGGAAGAACAAAAATCCCCTGTGTGTTGTGTTTTTTTTTTTTTTTTTTTTTCTGCAGTTCAGACGAGTCGGTTTCAGCCACATAAAGTTGTGAAGTGTGAGTCCTGTGTTGTTGTGAGCGTCTGCTTTGGGAAGCAGATGTGAGTGTCGGGGGTAGATGCCACATGCTGAGTGCAAAGGATCTTCTTTCACACGCAACTCTATCAAGAAATGATGTTAAAATTGCTCAGCTTCTCCTCTGAAATAGCTGCAGAAGTGAAAATTTATGCTTTTACCTTGTTTGGGGTGTAAACTGTTTAGTTTCAGAAATGTGGGCATGTGATAGTTTCTATTTTTTTGTTTGTTTGTTTATGGCTTGTTTTTTTAATCGTTACCATCAGATGATACTGAAAAACTCCAAGGTCTGTATGGAGACCAGCTGACTGTGTGAGAGGAAATTACCCCTAAGTGCAGATGTTTAAAACCAGGCAGTTAGGCGGCGCGGTTGTTGCCAAAACTTCTAAAGCCCAGCTTTAATTTCTTTTACTGCGGTTGCTCTATCCCCCTCATCCTGTCTTCAATAAAACAGTAGTCTTTTTTATAAATATATATATCTGTGTTCATATACGCACATTTCTCCTACTTGTTCGATAACAAGAGCCAAAGCTTGGTGGAACAAGAGTCCTCTGGCGTTCTCACTGATGTCAACTCGCTGCCTCTGCTGCCGGCCACCGCAGCCACAGTATCTGCAGGCCTGGGATCGGTTTTCACCGAGATCAAAGCTACATTCTCTCTTTCATTCTCTTCCATCCCGAGCCCCAGTCCCCCCTCCCTCCGCCCCGATCCCAGCAGTTTAGATTGATTTCATTGACCATGACATTCCTGCACATGCTGTCCAGTCATGATGGAGACGTCAGGAGTTGCTGATTGTCAGCAGATTTTAGGACTTTCAGCCTAATGAGCTGACTCTACCGCAGAAGCTCAGTTTTTGGTGTAAATGTACTTGAGATGCAGGCGTATTGATTTAAACAAAGGAGACTGGAACGAGTCTGTTTTGTGTTACGAAAAAGGAGATTATTTTTTTATTTAGAAGCTGCTCAAAACTTGGAACTCTGCACACAAAGTTAACAAATTTCAATAAAACTGGCTAAATTTTCTCTGTTTGATAACTGTAGAGATGAACAACTTTTATTTTTTTTGCACTACTTTTATTGAAGCATTTTTAGATGCATCAGATAAGAGTCCTTTGTCTCTGTTCTGTTGATCTTTTGATGTGTAAAATTAGAAAAGATACAAATAACTCCTGTAATGTTTGCAGAGCCTGATCTTAAAAGCGCCGTCTTCACTCGACTTTTTAACGTGTGGAAGGAGATGAGCTGACTGTCTTCAGGAGTTTTGAAAATGTGCTACTTTAGCCCTCCAAACACCGGCGTTGGATTTGGAATCGAAAGCCTCTGAAACAAGATTGTCATGCATATAATAGTCGGCGCATATTTTTAAATGACCCCCCAAAATCCATTCTCGGTGCACGCAGCTGTTGTTACACAAGCCAGTGGTTAAAACTGCATGAACCGTGGTTCTACATGCTCCTCCTGAAGGTTTAAACAAGTCATCAAAAGCACAGAGACCATGACGTTCAGCCATATCCGTTTAAGCAAACACATAAGTGCGTGTTTGGTGAGATAGAAACACTCTACGAGGTTTTGGGTTTGAAATGTTGATGGTGCAGAAGATGCAGCACAAGGGCTTTCAGCTGACTGTGAAGATGTGTTTGTGATCTCCTGCTGTGTAAGAACAGTCTTGTGAGTCTTGGGTAACAGCATGAAGACAGAACCGCTGTTTTTTTTATTTTTTTTATTTTGCTGTCTCTCCATTGCAGTGTTCTCCCCCCCCCCCCCTTTTGGACCCTCAATTGCAGATCCTCGTGGTGAGGAGGAGGGGTGCAGCGCTGCGCTTCCTTTGATGTAGGAGGAACGTGACGGATCTGCTAGCCAGTGTCTCGCAGCGTGGAATCACTAACCCAGGCTTACCTAACGGGATTTGGTCAGACCGCTCTGGTGTCCCTTAGTGCTGTGTGTGTCCTGAGCTCATGCCCCCAGTGCTACCGTGGAAGATCCCTGTTAAAAAGAACACTGCATCAACCAGCAGCCTTCCATGTCCACACATCATTTTCTAGATGGCAGCTGTTGGCACCTTTCAGTAGTTTCTTAAAGAATCACTGCAGGCTGAGTGTTCTGTGTGAAGTTAAGGCTGCTTCTGTCTGAGCATCTCTCTCTCTTTTTGTCTACAAAAAAACAATATGGACGGTAACTAAAACAGTATAACTAGTCCTTTTTTCCCCCCACAAATAGGAATGATCAGTGTCATCTGATCTCACAATGAAATATGTGTGCAGAGTGAAGACTGCACCAGGGACCCCACACAGGAAAAAAGGAGAAAAAAAAACACTTGCTGTTTTAGGCTTTTAGTAGCGCTGCTGTGTCAGAATTTTATAAACAATCCCATTATAACAGCACAGTTTCTTCTCGTCCTCCAGCGTGCGGTTAGGCTGCTTGACACGTTTACTTCGTATGCTTAGTGCTAATGACACCATGTGGTTGCAATCATCTTATCGGTGTTTTCATCTCAGTAAATGGAGCGATTCTCTTTCTGCACAGAGAGACGCAGTTTGTGGTGTTGTTTTCTGAGACCTTGTTTACACACGAACGGCCTCTGGAAACGTTTTTACCGATGAAACGATGAATGTGAAAAAGTTACACGTTTGCAAGGTAGTCCTGGGATCAGAATCTCAATTTAGATGAGATCGCAACTAAAAGTTTATTCTGCTGTAGTTTCTATGCCAGGACACAAGCTGGCGCTGTGATTTGTTTTTTATATTTCAACAACACACACAGGCACTTCAGTCTTGATAAAAACTGTTGTCGGGTACACAAATTGCCGATACACAACAGAAATATTACAATTTCTTTTAAAAATTGCATTGTAATAACTTATTTCTTTTTTAAATATATTTAAAGGTATCTTCAGTTTTACTGCATAAAAAGCTACCATTCCTTTTAAAGAATGCAGAATGCATATTACATGCTGCTTTGTGCACCAAAGACAAAGATCTTGAGTGATCAGTTGGCGCCGTTTGTAGGGAATGAATTTTGGCTAGTACCACTTTAAAATGTAGCTCTATATCTGTACAATTTACCAAGTTATTGACATTTTTGTGTTAGCTAAATAGTTAAAGGGGCAATATAATTTAAAGTAAACTTGTTTGAGCTTTATATCATGTTATGATGTCATTCTCTCATCAAAAACATATACAGAGTGTTGTTTTGACTCATTCATGCATGTTTGATAAATCCTGTACTGTCCTAAGGCAGTCATTAATGGGAACATAAACGGCTGGTTGGCCCTAGAACCACCTTTAGTTGCAGCTCCTCCTCTGGGCTGTGTCTCAAAGACGAGCTTATCACAGAGCACGCCTTCCCCATGACTCCTGCAGGCTATCAGCAGCAACAATTAGCAAACAAATACCTGGTGAAACCGCGCAGCTGCTGAGCTAACTAAAACTAATACTAACTACTTCTCAGTCCAGACCTTTTCAAGATTAAAAAAAAAGCAACAAAAAACTGTGTGAGCCACTTTACAGATGACAGCTTTCAATACAAAAGATAATTTAACAATGGACTAATAACAATCACTAAAAGATGATGCAATTCCAACACTCAGAAGTACGCAAACACCGTTGTTGTCTGTACAGGTAAGCTGAAAAACAACTTGCGTTGCTTTGTTCGGTTGTTTGGTCTATCTGTGATCTAGCTTACACCACATTTTAGTAATAAATAAATTAGCTTAACATTGATGTGTGTGAGGATTATCTTACCAAGCTGAAACGTCGTCTCTCTACTTGTTCCGGGTCTTCAGAAAACGTACTTTCCCGGTCGGATGGTAAGGCTCAATTGTATTCCGAGTTGCAAAACTGATATAATGTTGTTGCTTTTTAAAAATTTATTACAACAAAATATGCTACAACGCTACAGGTTGTAAACAGCATGAAGCTGTTGTGATAAAGTGCAAAAATGGGTGTGATGGAAGCAGTAGGAGGTTTCAAGTAACGGATATGAAGTTAAATTAATTATTGATTTATACATATAACCACCACTTTCATGAAGGTGACATAGTTACTTTATTATAGTATAGAATTTAACTATATGCCCAAGAAACAAATAATATTGGGTGTTTAATGAAATGTAGATGTACATCCAAGGATTACTTTCTGAAAGTTTCATTAATATCCGTCGACTAGTCTATGACATATGACAAACATGGACACAAGTAAACATTGCCTTTAATGACAGGTGATAATTAAGAGTCATGCTTATGCTGCAGTGCTATTACATCAGTAAACAAAATGAGCAGGTTGAATAATCAAAACCGTAAAAAAATTTTGAGCATTAAATATACAAAAAAAAAGAGGGAGTTGCAAATGCAAGATATCTGCAAAGTTGCAAGAATTAATATCAAGTGTGTAAAGCTCTAAACATAAGAGCATTTACATGTCTGGGAAATGCAATTGCCCGTGAGCATCACATACAGGCATGCGCATGATGTATGGCAAGCCATTTTAGCATATAATCGGTTTCATGACACTTCCATTCCAGATATCTGAAATTGAATTATGACTAGT
>JAUBOC010000127.1:8166286-8178661 GCA_032275365.1 Anablepsoides cearensis | reverse complement strand
GTGTGTGTGTGTGTGTGTGTGTGTGTGTGTGTGTGTGTGTGTGTGTGTGTGTGTGTGTGTGTGTCTGTATGTGTGTACATGGATCTATCCAAGAGGTTCTCTCTGCTGCTGAGTTTTCAGTGGGAGGACAAAAAGGAGGGCCTTTCTATCAGTTCATTTTGTGTGGTCTTGGCCATAAAAAACACCCTTTGACTGTGAAAAGGCCTGTCTTTAATTTTTGGTAAGCCCATAAAAGTTTGTCGCTCCTTTCATATCGGCGGCGGAATTGAAAACAAATGCTTCGTTCTCCACCTCCTCTTCTTTGAACTAGCCAATTATGGAGTTGTGAAAATAAAAAAAATATATATCCGTCTTTGGATCCATTTACCTTCTTCCTTTTTTCCTTTCCTGTCCTTCTTTTTCCACCCTTTCTTGTGCACGTTCTTTTTCTTTTTTTACTCCTCCCTCCTTGTTTTTTAAAAAACCAAAGGGGTGGAGGGGGGGGATCACTGATGTCAAAGTCAAAACCAAGAGCATTAGGAAAACTGGCGAAATGCAATACAGCTGCAATCCAACATGACGCTAGAAAATAGGGCTGAGGAGCAGAAAGCCTCTCTCCCGTATTCCCTGGGCGCGCAACTGCTCCCGGCCTTGGCTTTGATCTCTTCAAAGCCTCCTGCCTCCTACTAGATGGAGAGTCTTGGCTGCTGCTCGTGAGCGCTGGAGAGAAGCAGGGAGGGGAGGTTGTGGTGGTGGGGTGTTGGGGGATGGGGGGTGGGCACCGTCGTCTTCTTTCCAAGTCTGAAATCAATCACAGTGCCGAGGCAATTATATGTAATTCAACCCCAGCCAGATTAGTGACTCGTGTTACCTGAGCGACCAGAGCTCTGTAATCTGTGAGGTACACTGGCCTCACCAACAGAAAGAGTAGCCAGGAACAGGCGAGGGCACTTGAGGGGAAAGGAAGGAAGGACGGGTGGGTGGGTGGGTTGTGAGGTGCTGAAAAGCCTGCTGCCATGCTGCTGCCCAGCAGAGCAGAAAATCAGAGGACAATGCAGTGATTACACTTGCAGATGTAGCCATATTTTCTGACGAGGTGGACGGACCGAGCGGAGAGAATGCTGAGCGCTCGCCATGGAAGTTGCCACCGCAAGTTGCTAAGTTTCAGCGCCGTCAGGTACACATTGTGGCGCTAAGGAGCCAGGTCCCTTTTGTGTTTAAACATGTGCGTGGTGTCACCTCTACTGTAGTCTGCAGCCGCCCAAACCGCACACATACATACACATATCAACTATGCCCTGTTTTGCCTCCAGTGCTGTATCTCTGTCCCTCATGCCCTCCTCATTCGGCTCGGAAATGCAAGCTCGAGCGAGGCTTCTGCCCCAGGCGCCCAATTTACCACGGATGGCAAAAAAACTCAGTGGCCCCAAGTCACAGAGGAAAACGGCAGAGCTGAACGCTGTTCTTTTCTCATTGCTGCTGCTGTAGTTGCTCCAATCTTCAACTGTTTTAGTGTCTTAAAACACAGCGGTGTTACAATTTATACCCTTCTTTTTATGGGGCTTGCTCAGAAGATTTATTCCAAATATAGTTGCTCCTAGTTTAGGCAAATCTAGAACATAGTGGGAGTCTGAAGCTCATGACTAACCCTGCCAAGGGATTGTACTTTTTTAAATTTAATATATTTTGTTGTACTTTGAAATTAAATGGAAAAATTGAAGCGTAATAAACTGAAATATAAATGTCCAAACCTTGATTACCCATCCACCCCGACTCTCTGAACATTCTAATGTCACAGTAATCAAAAGAAGACTTTGTTTTCTTCCCCAGCAGTCACTTGATGCAGGATGATGAAACCCACAAAAAAATTCAGCAAGAATTTGTTTGTTGATCTGATGAGCTCGCCTTGTACTTCGTGTTTCTTTTGATCATTGGAGGGCAAAGTCGGTGATGGAAAGCTCTTATTCTGCTTGTGGCGTGTACAAATTAAATAAATGAGATATATCATCTCAAAATGCTGTTGATCAAGATCGTATTATCTGCAAAATAAGCTGAGAGGGAAGTGGAACGACTCTGAAAATATAAAGGTCACGCTGAATGGATTATGTGGCATGAATGGAACCACCGACCAGCTCAGCAGGGGCCTGCCCTTAAATCCAGCATCGGCCACAACCCTCGGCTCGGGGGCCAGGTGATGCTTTTCATGTTCCCCAATGGAGGGACATCACAGAGGCATCCTGCACTTTGAGCTGCCCGTCATCAAACAATGCATCAAAACCTCAAATCAATCCACCCCCACTGTACCCCTATCTTTTGAGATGAAAGGCGGAGGAAATGGAAGTGTCCTCCACCTTCTGCCAGACATTGATTTTTACATTTCCAATTCTCTCATCAACAAAACACAAATAAGAAAGTTGTTAGCTGTTTAACTTCTCAACCACAGGTCAATTGGAGTTCAGTTACACTTTTTTGTAATAAAAAGGCTGTGAATACATTAATAAAAATCTTACAGCTTTTGTTTTCATCTGGCAACTTGTTTTTAGTTGCAAACAAAAAAATGATTAATTAAATTAAATTATCAATTGAGCTCCACATTCTTTTTTCCCACTACCAACTTTGAGGAGACTTGATCCAGCTCAACCTGTACGACACCAGCTTCAGTTAGTGAAGCAGAGTTCTACCGTGGAGATGAGACGTAAAGAAAGCAAGTCAGTTCAGATTCCTAAAACATGTTATAGTTTTCTGTCTGAGTTAGACAGATTTGAGTAAAAACTGCATGCTACCATTTAGAATTACAAATCCACGAGGTTATTTAAATTAGAATTTAAGACCAATCCTGTACACCAGTCTGGAGCAGAAGCAGGTGTGTCCAGCCGTCCCTCTCCCTTCCTGTCTAGGTCAAAAATGGGTTAGATGATAGAAGTCTGCATTTAGGATGTGATTGGTTAAAAATGGTAGGGCTGTGAGGTTCTACTAACATTTATTTGACATAAATCGTAATAGGATTTGTATTGTTCTGATTTTGCATTCTCATTTTATTACATAATCAGGCATTAATGCTTACATTCATGTTTAACACTTTATTTATATCTAACAAATCGTATATTTTGTTTATCGTCATTCACAAGACGTAATAGACTGAGTAACTCATAAAGATGTCTTATGAATCTAGCTAAGAGCTGAATTACAACCCTGTTGTGTTTATTATCAGACCGACCATCCAGATTGATTGCATCAGTTGCACAAGTACAACTATATTGTTTCTTTAACTATAGGCCCAATGCATGAGGAGTCCCTATTATGTTCCCAAAATTACCATTTCTTTGGATGTATCGAGGGATAAGCAGATGTTGTCCTCTGCCGTGTGGTACACGCTCATTGTTTTGTTTGTGTTAAAGCCCACTAAACCCTGCCACAAAGCTAATTGACGGGGCAGGGTTTTCTTGTGACCGTTCGGATCCTTGGAGAGGCTCTTTAAGAGTTCCCTGCTTCTGTGGGGTGGGAGAAAAGCCGTTTGTTCGGAAGGGATCAGATGTGAATAGCTCCTTGCTTGCCATTCAGATCTTAGCAGGGGCGTGTGTGCCCGGTTAGAAAGAAATCCTGAAATGTGTGGTTTGATTAATGACTAATTCCACGTTGAAAGGCAGTTGTTGGTAGTCTTTACCAGTTAATCCCTTAAAACGTGGAATCGCACCCAAACAGAAGGCGGCTTGATATTGTTGCACGGCCCATTATGTGAATGATGAGAGGTGTGCAATGTGATCCACAACCATGAGTGCTTTTTAACACGCCAGTGGGAAGCATGCCTCATTATTACCTAGATCAAGATGATCAAATGATTTAGAAAACAGCTCCTTTTGTTAGGTGAAAATCAGTTTTCGATATAAATAAATGGTAAACAAGGTGCTCATCTTGAACAAAGGTCCTTTTAGGTCAATGAAGCTGTGATAAGAGGTTCAAAGGTTCAGGACACAGGTGTTGTAACACCTGAGGACACATGGCATGATGCTAGCTTGGTGATGCTGAAACATTGCATCGCAAAAATCTGTATTTTTACACAGTTTTGACCTTTCCCCTTCAGTTTATCTTTTTAAATTTCATGTCACGTCATCAGTGGTAAGTAATCCTTTTATATTTTTATTTGCTTCATTCTTATACTTAATGTGAGTGGGTGTGCATCTGTTTGAGTGAAATACAGAAGGAAAACTAGGTCAATATTCTCCTCAGCTCAGGCAGAAGCAGCTCTCATTCAAATCACCTCCCCATCCATATTTTGGCTGTGTGTGTGTGTTTGTGTGTGTGTGTGTACCATTAAAAGCCTTCCTCATTAACACAGCAGTGCCCCTATAGCCAGCTGCTTCGTGCACTTTCTAGCTTTCTATCTTTAAATTTCTTCTTCTTCCTTTCCATAGATGTGAGGTGAAATTTAGCATTTGAGCCTAGCCGGAGCTTAGTGAGACAAGTACTGTCTCTTGCGCTCGTCTCCACCAGTAGAGACACACAAAGACCCCCACCAGACTCTATTTTCCCCCTCAACGCTGAGCTCCAAAATCCAAACTGACAGCCATTCATGCCCAGAATACCTGGGCGAAAGCTGAGCGGGAGGAGGGGGGGCACTATCTAGGTGTAGCAGGCAAATCCGCTCTTGTTCGACAGATCTATGAAGCTCCTGCAACTCATCAGCACTTTTTCTCTCGTTCTGTTCTGTTTTCCCTCTCCCTTCTTCTGTTTTGTTGTATTGTTGCTAAGGTTTTAGCCACACAGTTAGCTTGTGCTGCAATTTAGTATTTTGTGTGTGTGTGCGTGTGCATCTCTCAGGGCCTTCCGAGTGTTTTTTTTTTTTTTTGAATGTGGATGTTGGCACCACTGAGCTGCCTGGCATGAATGTAGCTACTCAGCAGACCAGAGCTGGCTTCTAATGATAAATCATGCAGTGGGTTAATGCAGCAGTGGGGCTGCTATAAATAGTCGCTCAAAAGAGACGCCGATTGATTCAGGAAAAGTGTATCGCAAATATTTTCTGCGTTTGGTCAGCTCTAAAAGGCTGAGTTTAAATCTGAAGCCCTGAGATCAACACTGCTCCTGGCTTGAATGATGAAACTGAAGGTTTTTATTTTTAACAGCTAACACGTTTCAGGTGCTTATGTTTTGTTATTGTGTGTATAAATATATGGCAAAACTGTCAAGTTTGGCAATAATTCTCAAATAATGTTTCAGCTGGCATATTTTTAAAACAAAATCCAAAATGTGATGTTCTTGAGAGCAGCCATGTTTCTTTGTGGATGTAAACATGCAGGGTGCTCAAGTGTGTGTTTTTTTTTTAATGTGTGTGTGTGGATTCTGCCATTAGTGTATGTATTTGGGTGTGTGCTCGCAGGCCTGCTGACAGTGGCACTTCAGCAGAATGTTTGCCCTTTCCTTGGTCCTTTGATGTGACCAGGTCCCGCTGCGATAATGAGCCCTGTGCCCCGCCGCAAGGTGAACATCCTGCAGTTCGCCCAGAGCTCTGCCAGCACAGCGACCCAAGCCCCCTCCACACATAATCACACGCACACACACACAACAGTGGAGTACCCAACCTCCATTCGGAGCTGCTCAACTTCCACACAGGGCACAGATTGTGGGGAACACATCGATAATCCTCAGTGTGACGCATGAGAATTTGAAGGCCAAGATGTCCACCAGTGACTGTGTGTTTATTTACACCATATAACCGATAAGGCTTATTTGCATTAGCATGAGGTAAACATGCAAATTTAAGAAAGGAAAAACAAAAATACAATATAATTGTCATTTAAATCTGGTCAAACGTGGTTCAGCAAATCTAAAGAAAATGTTCCTCTAAGTACTCAATTGGTGCCATGTTATTGTGTGCTTGCACTAATGAAACTAGTGTTTCAATATGAGCTAAGTGACAACAGTAGTGTTAGTTGGTTAGCGTGTCTGTATTTATATTTTCATCTTGTAGAGAAAATACACTGCCACCTTTGTTGTCATTGTGATGTCATGGTTTACTCTTAGTTTTCAGATAAAGCTTTTTCAAAATTTAATCTTTTATGTCACTATCCCCTACAAACAAAAGTAATATTTAAGAGTTAATTTGTATAACAATTATCAGATTCAATCAAAATGACAATATTTTAAAATCACATTATTAAATCTGTAACCGTTTCCAATCCGAATCACAGTATGTGCTTTTACCTGGGGAGCCTGGGGTCTTTTCAAAAACAGCCCCACCTTGTTTTCTTATTTCTTTTACTTTCACTGGCTTACCACGCAGGAAAAATAGCAACTGGATAATTTGTTCTGTTCTATTTCCCTCGGTTTGTTAATAGTTCCGCACTGCATAGAAATTAGGAGTTGAACACTTTATAGGGGATAAAGTCTTTTCATCTGGGGCAGGCACATTTCACACAAATTATCTTCCTTGCACGTGCAGATTGTCAGTAACGGAGCTGACACGAAGGGTAGCTCCAAGCACAAGTTGTCTATGCCAGCTGAAGGATGATGGGTAATCCATCTCGTCCTATTCAGTTAGGTGTTGTGATTTTTGGAAGAGAAAATCGACTTTTTCCCTGCTAACAGCTGTTTAGTGTTCATATGTAGCACGTTTGTGTTAAACTCATTAGCTGCCTGGTTTCTGATTGTTGTACCGTGAACATAAATTTAAAACCGGTTTATTCCTTTTTTAAGTTGGTGTTTTTTTTTTTTACAGTGTCTGTCATGTAGGCTAATTTGAAATATTTGACTGATGGTTGCAGCACTAGTATTTAGAGGAAAGCATGACAAGTCCCTTGCAGCCACAAACCTCTTTTTAAATAAAAAAACATAGTACATGTTTATTTTTGTTTGACCAAACTGCATTCAGCCACAAGTTTGTGGCCATTTCCATCAGCTGGCTGTGGCCTCCTTCAGCTTCCCTTCTTAGACTCTTTTTTTGCATGAAGGAGATTTTGATCGGAGTGAAAGAAGAAAGAGGCAGAGCAGATGTATACTCCTCTCCAGGGCAGGCTTTTCCTGGTATTCGTAGCCTCCCTTGCTGCTGTCCCCATGGTTGGCTTCGCCCGTTTGTCTCATTACCTTGGGCGCGTGGCACTCCTTCGCTTGCTGGGAGCCTGGCTTTCTTCCTCATTAATTGGGTTTCGTTACATAAAGCCCCCCCACTTGCCTGGCCAAGGGGCATTGCTGCCACTGAAACATTTTTAGCGCTTCACTCAAAGCTGGTGGGGTTCAGCCGACTCTGAGAATGGTAATTGGTTATTTATTTAAGCTTCTGCAGGTTGGTCTCCTCTGATTTTTGGTAAACGGGTGAAGAAAGGAGGGAGGTAATTTTTCTCCTCTGTGCAATAAAGCTACAGGACAATGTTTGCTTTCTTTTGTCGGAAAAAGGCTGGTCAACTTGCACACAAACACACCTGGTCTTGGAACTGGGCACACCCCTGCTTCATACTCAAACTTTTGGCATTTACTGAGGCTTTGTCTTGGTAATCTTGTCTTCTTCTATGAGAGCATTGTCTGTAGAAACTGTAGCCAAACACTGTAATTATACCTTTTTCAAAGTGTGTGTTTTCTCTGGTTGGGATCTTATGAAATTAGCAATCCTCTATTATTAAGGAAAACAAATACAGCAAACCTTTCCTTTTTTTCTCACCCCAGTTAAAATTATTATTTTATTTTTTTGTGTTTGTGCATCATTTTCCTTTTTGGAGCGCAGAAAATCACACGAGTGGGTGCAGATAGGTTTTGTGGGTGAGAAGGGCTTCTCAGTGAATAGATTTAGCAGCATGGGAATTCATCGCCGCTACTCGAGCTGCCATCTCCCCAGCTGTTTGTGAAACACCTCACATGGTTTCTACACTCTTGATTGTAGCTGCAGGCGTGAGGAGTCCTCATTGCATATAAATTACAGAAGTGGGAAGTGATTATTATGAAATTCCCGCTTTTCCTCTTTTCCACTCCACTCTGCAGAAGTGGTATAATTGAGTGGAGTACAAAAGCTGTGCTGTGAGGCAAGGAGGAAGGATGGTTAAAAAAGAAATATTGAAGAAATGCTTCATATACATAACCTTATAAACACTCAATCATGGCAGCGGAATATGAGGAAAAAATACAAAGACATTTTTTTTTGTTTTGTTTCTTTTTTTTTCTGTTTTTGTTTCACCATTCCCAATTGGAACCAGCGCACCAGCCTCCCATTCTGAAACACACTGGAGCGTCTCGTTCATCAAGGGCCTCCTGCCAGCTCCAGTTCCGCACAATGAATTTAGTTTAAAACCACATCTAAAGGGCTTTTTAAAAGGACCAGCCAAGCCTGGTTATGATATTCCGAATGGAACGTTTGCTTTTCCATCCTCACCACCTCCTTTCTTTTGCACACACTTGAAAAAAATATGAATAGACAGTTCCTAAGCCTATTATTTCTCATGTACAACAAAGGGGACCTCCAGTATATTGCCGCCATTCTTTTGGAACAGGGCTGCTGTGGGTTTTCAGAGTCAGGGTGGGGATGAGAAGGAATCAAATTGGCCCACATGACGTGACCTCCACTCTGAGTCAGCTGAGTGCCTTCAGCGACTTTTTATTATTACCCGCTTCTAAAGGGAACAGGAGTAAAATTTTTTTGCAGTGTTTGTTTTTAGTAAAATATCTCTTAAACCAGCAAACACAGACATAGTAATAATCCAAAAAAGTCACTATCTGTCATCAAATTAGCTCACAAATTACTGTACAGATTTTAATGAAACACTTAAAGAAATTATTGGATCTACTTTTTGAGTCACCCCATCACTTCATTACCACAAATTGCTTTTCCTCGGTTAATTTTACAGATTTTGTGGTAAAATGTTGATAGTAGGTAGTATTCTACAAGAGGGCCTATGAATCTCACAAGATAATAAGACTTACAAACTCATGATTTACAAGATTTGCATAAATTTGTCCTTTCTCTGTATGAATTTAGTTCAAACATCAATGTCATTTCTTTGAGAAACACCAAATCTTTGTTTTCTTTCAAGAATCTGGATAAAGGACTGTGATTTGTTAACTTTTTAGAAACACTCTACCTGCTGCTAAAATTGAAGCTCTATGAGAAACGGTTGGGTGTAAAATTTTGTGATTTCTTGATACAGCTTTTGCATGCACATGTCAATCCGATGTACCCTGAGTGCTGTGAAGCTGTTAATATCAGCTGGTAATTCACTGTTTTTCTTTTATTCTAAAAACAAACTGCGGTTTGGAAAGACCACGTTGCTTGTGTTAATGTGCAGCCAAAGAGTAGTAATTCTGTTTTAGTCACAGAGGCCTGCAGGTTATTTCATGGTAGAGTTCTTCTTCCCTTCATCACAATAGAAAGAGTTTATTAAGAAACTGAGAAAAATTGTATGTGACAGCTGTAACCAGGAAATGCACAAGAGAAGAGTTTCTTGCTGTGGTAGAAACCTAGAGCTGTTTATTTTAGAGAGTTGGACACTTTTGCACCTTTTTTATGATGTCAAAAACAAAAACAACAACTTTTGTTTCCACTTTTTTTGTCCCCTCTTTCTACAAGTTGGAGAGGAATCACAGCAATGGCGATAATCTCCCAGGTTCTTATCTCATTCCCACAGGATAGCGAATGGGAGAGGAGAGGCGTAAAATAATATGGGCGAGAATGCTATTATTTAGCCTGTGGTGAAGGCATGCCCAGTGGCTTCATCCCTGGTTAGTCCCTCTTTTAGGTTTAGCGGCCTTATTAAGAAGTCTTCCCCTCTGTAGGATGAGGCTTGACACTCCCTCTTTCCAAAGATTATCTTGTCACCTTTGACTCTTGGTGACTGGAGGAGGGGTGTCACAGAACCACAGAGCTTATTTCACCTGGGCCGATGTGAAAAAGCTCTTCTGGTTAGATTTGTTTTCTGAAACAGGCAGTGTTTCGTATTTCAAAGTGTCTGATTATGCATCTCTATACTTATTTCAAAATAGGGACAGCAAGTTATCTTAGATTCAGAGTTGGATTTTGAGTCACTTGTTACTGTGGCTGGTGGACGCTTTTTTTTTTTTTTATGTTCCTGCATGACATTTCCTATAAGTAGGGAAAGGAGCAGGGTGGTCTTAAATGGAAGTCTGTGCCAGCCTGTGAGTGGTGCACAGAAAATCAGACATTCCAGACACCCCGTGTTTGACGCGTATTGCGAATGTGTGAGTGTGTGTGGTGGGAGTGGGCGAGAGGGGACACCAGTCACCGCTTAGTATGCCAGGAATGTCACTGAGGTATACAAGAGTTTAAATTAAAGCTGGAAACTACTGAATCTATTTTGTATATATTATTACTAAAATTAAATCAAGCATCTTTAACAGCAACAGTCAAGTGTTTAATTACTGTTTTAAATGAAACTGAGGCTAAGTTGTTTTAGAACGTGCCTAACTGAACCGTGACGAGTCTCAGATTACCCATAGATCCTGTAGAAGTGATATTTTGACTCCGGCTCGGCTCTGGGCTCAGATTGTGAGTGGTAGATTTAGCGTGGCTAAGCGTTCCCATGTGTTTGGTGCAGCTGAATCATGAAGGCGCAGTTAACTGGAGGGGGTTTAAGTTTGGGTTGTGTCAATTGTGAATAGGTATCGTAAAGGTTTGTGAGAGTCAGCTGGGAATGGGGTGGGGGGGGTGTCTGTATTGCTGGACCACGGTCGAAGTGATAACCCCAACGTTAAAAAGCACTGCAGACATATGCCTCACTCACGCTTTCTTACCACAGACAGCCCCCCCTCCCCTCAGTCCCTCATCTCTCCTTCCCCCGGCTCTTGCTCTGTAATGAACTCCCCTTATTCACCAGCTAATGATTGCCTTTGATCTCCCGCCTCAGACCTCTGCTCTAACTCTACCTTGCAAGTCTCTCATTTCTCTCTCTCTCGCTTTACTCCATCGCTCGCTTCTATTCACTCCTCTTCTTTTTGTATCCATCTTTCTGTTTCTCCCTTAAACATGCCAACACATTTGTTTGACTTTTAGCTTTTTTTACCTCTTTCTTTCAGGAGATGGAGTTTTCAGTGCTGACCTAGGCTAAAATGAACAAAGTTTTAAGCTACTCTTTTTAAAAAGCTTTGTGATTAAACATGTTTTCCCCAGTAGCTAAAGCAGTGTTGTGCCTCATAGGGAATGGGGGTCACCCTGCCAGTGGAGAAAAACTGATGGAGCCTCATGTCTTAACTCAAAGTATTGTTGTTAAATCCAGTTGCTTTTGTCTCCACAGTCCAACAAAGTCCCCGTTGTGCAGCCGTCTCATGCAGTCCACCCCCTCACGCCGCTGATCACGTACAGCGACGAGCACTTCGCTCCAGGCTCCCATTCTGGCCATCACCCCCAGGATGCCAGCAACAAACAAGGTAAGAAGCAAAGCAAGAAACAAGAATGGCTGATGAATGTGATTTAACATATTCATGCATATTGTAATCAAAGGTGAGCCGGTGCTAAATGATCAGAAACAAAACCCAGTTCTTTCTACAAACAGGGAATCTGCTGATCTGAGGACCGATCTTTTGGCTTTCCTTTCGGTTATATTTTCTTTCATTGCACTTTTTTCAAAGTAATTATATAGATGTTAACTGAAAACCAAGAGTTATATCTTGATATGTACTATAAAGATCTATGTCAAAGAAATAACAGCAAATCTTGTTGTGCATTGTATCAAAATAAATCAAATTCATATTTTATCATTAGCTGTTTAAACTCTTAAGACTTTGTCTTCGAAGTACAGCTTTTACTAAAAATATTGACGTAATTAAAGAAAGCTCATTTAATCAAGGCAGAACTTCAGTGTATTTTTATTTTACTTATTATTTTTTGAACAACTGTCAACACTGTCAGGAATCAGCAGAGACTCACACGCCGAAATGTGTCACAGTGAAGTCATCCTTCTATCATCTCTTGGTGCAGACTCATTTGAAGCAGCCCGTGGGATGGTTACGCCGAGCTCTGTTGCCCTTCTCCCTGCGCATTCTTTGCCTCACAGGAATAACATCAAGCCGCAGCTCTGACAGCTGCAGAAGAGCTCCTCCGCTGTTTGGACGAGCTCCTCAGCCCTGCACAGCTGGAGGCTTTGGCAGCATCTCACTGATGCTGGAGAAAGAAAGGAGAAGAAAAAAAATAAACGTGGGCCAAGCATAGTTTTGTCTCGCACCTTTTCACTTTCCTCTGCTTTCTTCTTCTGTGACTGCCACTTGAAAAAGGACGACGAAACAGACGAGATGTAGGCAGCAGGGATGAGAATAGAAGCTTCTGAGGGGACCGGCTATAAATAATGATGTGGAACGGAGCGCGACGATAACGCTGAGATGAAGAGAGCAGAACGAGTAAAGAAACTGTGCTCCACATATGCCATGCATCTGACACATGTGCTGGGATATATGTGTGTGTATATA
>JAUBOC010000127.1:8151428-8163398 GCA_032275365.1 Anablepsoides cearensis | reverse complement strand
TTCTTTAGATTATTTTTAGTCACTATCAAAGAGAGATGAAGAAGAGTTAAAGTTTAAAAAATTTTGTTTTAATAAACCGAGACCAGCAAGTTTGTTTTATTAATGAGTTCCCCTTTGATGTCACGTCCTGTTTCACTTTGACTGAGGCAAATTCAAAAGAAAGTAGGTCAGTTATGTGACAAAATAGGTAAAATCATGTGTACTATGCCAATTTTCTTAATTATAAAGTCGTTCTCTTTGACTTTTTGTATTTGAAGGATAGGCACGTTACAGGCACTTTAACTAGCAACAAGTACTGAAGAAGTATTCATTTTCACCGAGCAGTGTTCAATTATAGTTTGCTTATTTTATGAAGGGTTTAATATTTTTATAGCAAATTTAAAAAAGCAAAGCATATAAAAAAAAAACAGAAAAAACAGCTTATACAAAATTAAACACACTGAAAAAAAAATAAATTTTTTTTTTTTTTTTTTTTTGCTGATTGAGCTTTCAGAAGAAATTTTGGACATATTTGTGTGTTTCATTGCTGCAGGTTTTCCCACCACATGGTGCCCGGCCCCCCTGGTCCCCACGCCACAGGGATCCCCCATCCGGCTATCGTCAACCCACAGGTCAAACAAGAACCTCCGCATGACAGTGACATCATGCATATGTGAGTCCATCCTCAGACACACACAATTAAAAAAAAAAAGAAAAAACTTGGCTTCATCGGAGGTTTTCTAAAACACCAAACCTCTATGTATTTGTGCACTGAACACCCCCACGCCCCTCATTAGAGTCTTGGTAATAACAACATTAATAGCTGACAACAACTTTGTCTGATACTGGATGAACTGACTTTGTATACGCAGCTACTGGAAGTGTTATATTTATTATTCATGGCCATGCTCCCATCAAAACTGCTCTGGTATCAAGAAGATCAACAGAAAGTAAATCACGAGTGAGAGCATTGGGTTTTCCAGTGTGCGAGTTTGAGCATTTGGGTTTAAGCAGTTTCCAGTGTTCTGTGGACAGAGTTTGGTTGCCATTAATGGTGAAGTAATCTCTCGGCATGAAGGGCTGCGAGTGTACAACTGCACATGATTAAAGAGGCAGGGGCCCGTGGCGTGGCCAGAGCGTGGCAGCCCCCTTCTCAGGCTGCAACTAGACCCTCGCCCCTCATCGCCGTCGCGGCACCACGGCTTCCTGCTCCTGTCGCTCAGCTCTCTTTATTCTCTCGCCTTCGAAATATTCGCTCTAAATTTTTTTTTTTGCACCGCAATTTGTGTTTTTTTTTTTTCTTCTTGAAACAGGAAATCCCAGCACGAACAGAGAAAAGAGCAGGAGCCCAAAAGGCCGCACATCAAGAAGCCACTAAACGCCTTCATGCTCTACATGAAAGAGATGCGCGCGAACGTGGTCGCCGAGTGCACGCTGAAGGAGAGCGCCGCCATCAATCAGATCCTGGGACGAAGGGTAGGTCACTTCTTAAGCTCGTACACTTGCTTTTCTGCTATTCTTTACTTTTACATATTAACTTATATCACCCAAAAAAATAAGTGCAGGGTCCTTAACAACCATAGCTAATTGGGAGGACAAAATATGCAAAGATTGTAATAAATAGGCAGTTTGTAGAGGAGTTGTTAAGTTTGCTCAGATACGGTCTGCCTATCTAAGTGACATTTAATCAAATTGGCTTCAATAAAATACAGCTGGATAATGGCACGGTCGGAAATGACAAAATTTGTCCCTTTTCTGAGGATTGGAGAGGAAAAGAGTGGAACCACAGAGCCATGCTAAAAGCTTTAACCAATAGGCCAAGGCAGCCAGCCACAGCAAAGCCTAGTCTGTGGCCTGTGCAGGGTAATTACTCGCTGACACACTTTGAATAGAAAGCAGTGTTAAATTGGAAGCAGTGTTTTGATACAAAATTATTTTCATTCCGTCTTTGGCTCTTTCGCCTGTTCATCATCTCTCCATCATGTTTCCTCTTTGTTTTTCTTCACCTTAAATATTAAGAAAATTGTTTGTTTTTTTTGCCAAAACACCAGCACACGTTTCTCTCAATAACCGGCTATATTCTGTTCTCCTTTGTGCTGAAACAGTGGCATGCTTTGTCTCGGGAAGAGCAAGCTAAGTATTACGAGTTAGCTCGCAAAGAACGGCAGCTCCACATGCAGCTGTACCCGGGCTGGTCCGCTCGAGACAATTATGTAAGTACCAACAGAACAGACTGGCAGTGGTGCGCGTGCGTGGGTTTCTGTTGTTTACGTCTGTGTTGCATCACTTCCTGCTTAAATGGCACACATGCAAAAAAAAAACCTCTCTCTCGAGCCTTCTCTATGCTAATGGGGTCCATTTTGAGCCCCTTTTGTTTCAGCATAATGTGTAATTCATAGCATTGTTATGGTGCCATCCAGGCTAAAATGGATGGCGGTATCGCAGCGACTGTTATTGGCACTGTGAGTGAAAATTGCCTGGTAATGGTAATGCTAGTCTTTGATGTGCCATATCAGCATAAAGCTTCAGATGTAACAGCAGCTGTTAGACTGAGCTGAGGAGGCTGGATTGTTTCTTGCAGCATTCAGCAGCAGCAACCTCTGCTTCCTCCACCCCCCCCCCCCCCCCAAACCCCCCAGCTGCCTGTTCTGACTGTGAATGCACCTCGTTCAGCAGGATTCAGGATGTGTGCGTCCCCTATCCGTGTGTGCGTGCAGATGCGTGTTTGTGTGTGATTGGAACCTGTCGAAACCTGTCCCCCGTGTGCGTGACGTGTGTGTGTGTGTGTGTGTGTGGTTCTGAGCGAAAGAGAGCACCAGCTTTTATTAAAAGTGTGGCTCCAGCACTCACGTTCACTCCACCACCGAAGTGCTTTGTGGTGTTTATCTGCCTCCCCTCGGACATCGGCAGCATCCCGCTTTTTTTTTCTCTCTCTGCTCCACTGTTGAATTGCTTCACTGAGGCGGGGGGGGGGGACAAAACACATCTTATATAAACACTCAACATCAGCTAGTGACAGTACGTTCATACCCTTTTTAAAGTTCATTCGATTGGTAGTTGGACGAAAAACATCCCAACAGGAATGGTTTTTGACTTTGCATAACGGAAAGATAAAACTGTGACTCATGCAGAACGGTTCTTGGAGATAATTTTGAATCCTCACGAGAGCTGCTCTCTCACTGCACCCTCATCAAAATCAGCAGCTGTAGGCTGGAAACCCCCAAAAATAGGTAAGGCGCTGGCACGGAGAGCACACAGGCAGACATATCTGATGTGCGTATAGCACCTCTCTCTTATCCTCCTGCTCACCCACACTCACATGGTCTTCTCCTCTCCCCTCGACTGCCGCAGCAGAAGGCAGATTAGCTCATGAATAAGTGGATTAACAGACTTTGCAGCTGGAAACCAAAGTGCTTCTCATATTTGACAAGGACGACTCTGCGCTGCTATCTATACCTATAGTCACCCCCCTCGGGGAGTTAAAAGAGCTATAAATTCTCACAAGTCTCCACTAACACCTCGCTGAAAGAACAGAGGTGGTCATCAGGGCCACTCATATTTGATTGCACTGTAAGTCACTGTTTGTCATCTTCAGGACCAAAAAAGCTATGAAATAATTATGACTGACATTAAAATAGAAGAATCTGGTTCAACATCCATACACATTCAGGAAAGGCAGAGGCCCTTTTATTGGTCAGCCCCCTCTCAGTGTTGCAGTTTGCGGTGGAGTTCGGAGTCTGGAGTATGCTGGTCGGATGCCCAGCAGGGGATGAGTGAACATGGCAGTCAGCAGCAGGATATCCGAGTGGTCTAGTGAGCGTGAGTGCTGGAGCCACACTTTACTCGTTCCTCTGTATATTTCTAGGGGAAGAAGAAGAAGCGGAAGAGGGAGAAGATGCAGGAATCGGCCCCAGGTAGGAACTCGCCTCTGCTGCTTCTTTCCTTCTGTTTGTTGCATCTCGACGTCGGGATTTAGCTCATCTTTCCGTGTAGTCCATATAATCTGTGATGGTATTGGAGAATAACTACTTAATCTTCTACTAAAGACGAGCAAATGCAGATAAAGCTGATAAGTAGAGCCAGACATTAATCAAACTCATCTACTATCATCTTTCTGGCTCGTCCCGACTTCCTTTGCTGAACATCCCTTCATCCTTTTGCCTGCATCCCATCCCTGCTTTCACACATTACACCTACTTTGGGATTAGTCTGTCCATTCTTGTGAGTACTTACCGATTCTGGGCTTTGCACTATTTGTTTGCCTGCTGCACTTCAGTATGTCTTCCTGCTGACCTTGTTTATCTGCGCTTTGAGCCGCCTTATAGCTTTCCAACTGTAATCCACTGAGAGTTACACCTTTTTAAGTAAAATGTCAGTATTTTTTATTTTTATTTGATTTTGGACTGTGAAGTCCATATGGACAGTTATGATCTATACCGTCCATATGCATCCAACGTTTTTTTTTTTTTGTTAAATAGATGCAATTTTCTGCAGGTACAGGCCAGAGAATGAAAACGGCGTACATCTGAGAGAATGGTAAGACAAACACCTCTATGCCCTCCCTGTCTGGTTCAACTCTGATTTCTGTCAAGTTTCTTAAACACCGACTTTTGAGAGCCTGTGCTCACAGACTAATCCTAAAAAGGTCCACCCTAACCCCACCATGGTCATTGTGTTTGAAGTGTTCAGGCTGGTAGACAGATTGTACTTTGTGTGTGGAGTTTACTCAGAATGTGTGTGTGTGTGTGCTCTGTACTGGTTGTCTTAATGTATTTGTGTGAACACTGTTTGGATTAAAGGTAAAAAGCATTTTACTTTTAAGTGTGCAAACTAGAAGTCTTTTTTAAAACAAATTCATAATAAACTGCTGCTCCTCTACTTCCTGTTTTCTGAACATGAACTAAATACATCTGAAAACACTTGAACGCACCAAGAACATTTTTTTTTCCTCCTGCTGGTGGAGACTAGGTCGTCAGCTCAGCCCCATATGGACTACATGTGTCGTCTTTCTCTGCGTCTTTGTAAAGCAGAGCAGGATCTAGCAGTTTCTTTGGCAGGAACTTTAATGAGATGCTATACCTTAATAAGATTTCATGGTAACTGGGCTCACAGGGTGTCTGAAATGCTTTTATATTGAAGGAGGTACTTTTTTTATTCCTCCACCTGAAAGATATTTTGAAGTATCGATTCATATCGAATGTTAAATCCTCTGCTTGTTTTTTTTTATAAGAACATTCTCCGTGTGGTTAAGTCATCTCTATTTTTCCTCTCAATCTTCCTTACGCTCTCCGTGTCCTCTTGCTTTGCCTGCTCTCTGCCTCCCTGTGAGCGCAGCAGCATCCTGTTATTCCGCTCCCTTCTGGCAGCAGTGCGAGCCCAGGCAGATGTGACAAATCTGGTCAAAATCGCCCCAACCAAACAAAGGTTTTCCACTTGATCGATTCTTGACCCGGTGGCTTTCTCTGAACCTAAAATTAGGCTGCTTTTTCATTCCTTTTAGTCTTTTTTTTTTTTTTTTTTTTGGACACAGACGATTTTCAAAGCACACTGAGCGTAAGTGCAAAAAAAAAAAAAAACACTTTATCTCTGATCCAATAATTAGCAGTGCCTAGCCGCAGCGGGATGGACACCCTTGCTGATTCTCAGTGACAGCCTTAAACTAATATGCATAATACCAAGGATACTGCCACAACTCCCCAAGCCCTCAATTTATGCAGATCCCAAAGAGCTGGATTGAGGTTAGCTTGCTGTAGATGCCAAAAAGCATCTTTTAAATGAACTCATTTGTCTTTTTTTTTCTCTCATCCATTCCAACCTCCATCCCATCTGTCTCTCCACTGTATGAAAAAACATGTTTAGACTTTAAATATGATGCTTCCCTTTCTCCAATAGATTCTTAATAAAGATTTTTAAGTTGAGTCGAACATGACTAAACTTTCGTATCAATGCATTTTAGGGACTTTAATGTGTTTTTTTCCTTCTGTTAGACAAACTAGACATTAGGTTGCAGAGCAGCATTTGGTTAGTTTGATCTTGGTTCTTTGTTATCTTTAGCTGGTCAAACTCTGGTTCTGCCACACAGCTGTTTTTTTTTTTACCACAAAGAAGTTTTCACTTTGACATTGTTACCTTATAGACTTCTCTCATCACCCTGTAACCTAGCCTCTTTCCCCTCCGACACCCACTTTACTCCTTCTTCATTCCCTCTTTTCTTTATTTTGTCTCTCCGGTTTTTGCTTCCAGTCGTGCTGTTTAGCCCTTTGTCTGAGTCAGCCCCACTGATTCACAGCCTTCGAGATACTTATCTGGCCGAGACACATGCACGCCCTCGAGGCTTTCCAGTTTGAGCCACTGCGCATTTTTTACACTGGGGGGAGACAATTGTACTCTTGAAAACACCCCCCTGGTGCAGCTAACACTGGCTGTGAAAGTTTTGTTATTGATGCTGCAGCTTTTGGGTGCAAGAGGTTCAGTTTTATCGAAATCAGAAGCATCCAATTTATTATTTAGAAACGATCCTCTGCTTATGTCAGTGAAGGTTCTGTTCTTAATGCACGTCCTGGTCCAGAAACATATAATGAAAGTGTTGTTCAGGCGATGGTGGCCACTCCTCCCCACCCACCCTCCTCGTGTTCAGCTCTTTCTCAGTCATGCCCTTGCTTTGCTCCCTCTGATGTGAGCAGCCAGAAGTCAGCTGTCAGAAGTCTTTGATGAGCGGGGAGGGAAGAGGAAGATGGAAGGAGTGAGTGTGTGTTCGCAAAAAAGGGAGGGTAAGAAAAAGGGGCCAGATGAAAATCCCTTATCCTCAGTAGTTCAGTTTACCCAGTCTCACTCCACTGCCACTCATCTTTCAGCCTCCATTCCACAGTCCTTTCTTTTCTTTTCCTCTCCCTTTTTTTATTTGTTGCTTCTCATCTTCTCTGTCTCCATCAATTGCAACACATCTCTTTCTCTCACACACACACACACACACACACACACACACACACACACACACACTTTGGCTGCAATTAGGCGAGATCCTGCGTCTGCCTCCAGTTCCCGAGCTGTTTCAATTTGACGCTGAGCCTCCAGGCCACCGCGGCACAGCCCAGTGCCTCCACACCCTGCCTTATTAGTGACCTCAGATAATTGGGGAAGGAATCCAGATCTCAAAAAGGAGAAGAAGAAGAAGGGGGAAAAAAAGATTTAGGGTCTTGCTCTGAGCAGCATGCATGAAATAAGATGATTTTTTTTTCAAAACTCTATCCTAAAAAGAGAAGAAGTTTGAGGAAGGAGGTGGAAATTTGGACTTGAATCGGTGTGACGCCTTGGCTAATGTTACTTTAGGTAGGAAATGGAATCGGAAATGTTCTTCCCCCTCCCCTGACCTTCACAAAGTATGCTCTGTGAAGTAAAACAACCCTCTCAGCACTCACTTTAAGGACGTGTAATTAAAGTCTGTTGCTTTAACTTGTCCTGGCCTGGCTACCTCTTTTTGACACTTGGAGAGAAAGAGGTTTCAGGCGTGGGACGGAGGTTACAACCCGTTATGCTCCGTGTTTGCATAAGTACAAATAAAGCTACAAAGCTCCAGTTGTTTAGACTGAAGCACAACATTTATTTTGATTGAGTCACGAGTCTATTGTGTCGTGGTTGGGCCAGCTGCGGTAACTCCATGAGGGTCCAGTCTCTTGCCTTTTTTTTTTTTTTTTGTGATGTCTTCTCTACTTCCTTTCTGTCACTCAGCCCTCCCCGCCTTCCTCTCCCACCTCACCCCTGAGACTCCTAGAGGCCCTGTGGTCTTTTGGAAGAGGCGGGGGATTTGTGACCTTATAAAACGCTCCCCTCAAGAGATCCTTATCTGTGAATAAAAAGCCCCTCCAGGTAACACGGCGCAGGAGGAAGAGGTGTTTATTTTTCTTTCAGTTTTCCTCACTTGGACCAGTGTTGAGAGAACTCAAAGCCCCAGCTCTTCTTTCACTCATTTTCTGCCTCTTTACTCCTGTTTTTTTTTCCTCTCTCTCTCTCTGTGCTGAACATGAGAGGCAGCGGAGGCCTTTTGAAGCGGGACCACAGCAGAGGGAGCAGTCATTGTGCCGGCTCTTTGAACGTGCCGCACCCCTCCCTCCTGACATCCTCCAGCTTGCAGTGGCTCAGACGGAGCTGCGCGGGGGCACAGGGCCAGACTTTGGCTGCCCAGGGCTCCCCCCGCCCCCCCCAGGCGACGTTTCCTCAGATGTGGGCGATGACTCCCCCTAACTCCCCCCCACCACTCTTTCCTCCCACACTCTGTGTGCTCGTATAGTCTCACCCACACATGCCTGAGGTTTTGGGAGGTTTTGGTGACTACCCTGCCCCGTTCCCCCCCAGCCAGAGCCCACCCTTCTTCTTATTCTTTACTCCTCAGGACCTGTTCCTGTTTCAATTTAAACTCCTCCTGATTTACTTACTTGTTCATTTCTGATAGACCCCCCCCCCCCCAGTCTAACTTTTGACAGAAAAAAGTGCTGACACTTTGTTTAAAGCATTAGCATCTCTTCCAGCTATTTTTTGAAACTATGGGGCCTAGTTTTTATTCTTCCTTCATCATTGAAGCTGTTTTTACAGTTCAGGTGTCCGTATCAAGGCACACTTAAAACATTGCTGGACCTAAAACACAATGTGAGAAGTCTTCACGAGATCACAGTTATAAATAAAATGACACTTTATTACTAAACTTCTATATTTTTTCATAAAGTTAAAATCACCATACATGTTTACTGACTTTGTATTGCAGGGCTGTTCGACTAAATTGCTCCGAGGGCCACAGTTAATGCAGACCAACAGCTCAGGGGCCAAACATCCAGCAATTATAGTCATTATGTAATTAAGCCAAGTATTACAAAGATCTGTTGCCTTTTGAAATAGTTTATTTTGCTGCATTTAATCATGAAAACATACAGAACCATATAAAGTAGTGATAATTAAACATCAAAAACAAAAATAACACATTATGGCTCATATTTGACACAAATATTATTTTGACATCTCTGACTTGCTCAATTTTTATTTTCACTTTCATAGTTTTATCTTCAACTGCTTGTAGTTTTAACTGTCTTGGATGTTCATAGAAATGTTTTTTACTTGTAGCCAAGATTCTGACGTTCTGTAGATACTAAACATGTCTGTTTAACTAAAAGAACTTGGAGTAATAAAAGTAGAAATCCGGGGATTTGGGCTTAAGAGAGGAATGAACCAATCAGTGGGCCGAACTTTGGTCACTCGCGGGCTAAATGTGGCCCAGGGGCCGCCAGTTGATTAGCCCTGCTGTATTGGTTTATTTGGCTAATTTGATGTAGTTTGTGTCACAAGTCGCTGGTGTTTCATGAGACTGGTCTGTGATATATCTTGTATGATCTGTTGGCACTCAGAGTATGAATGACTCAGTTACTACCACAACAAATCTCAACTTAGTATCTGTCAAACTGGCTGAGTTTTGGCAATTAGAGCAAGTAAAATCAATAGTCAAGATGCTTGTTTGCATTCCTCTTTCAGCCGCTGAGTCCCCCCGCCCCCCCGCCCTCCCACCACGGTAAAGTCTGCACCGCAGCCTCTGCTCCACACACCTCTTCTTCTACTTGACTTATTTTTAGAGTAATTTGTCGGCACCGGTTTTCTTTTTAATGGTTCCAGCAGTAAGACCCTGGCACTCTGAATGATGGGGTGGGGAGGGGGGACTGAGGAAGTGGGTGTGTTGGTGGGATGGAGGTTAGAGGGCTACACGGCGTGCGGGGGCCCCAGCTGTGGGGGACTTTGATTTGGCCCGGGAGGTGAAAGCAGCGATTGAGGCGCGAGCCCGTGCCAGTTATCTTAACCTCCCCGTACTTCAAAAGCTGGGCGAGGCCTCGGCCGCCTCCTCCCTCCCTCCTTCCCTGTCTCGTCGAGGAGGAGGAGGAGAGACCAAAAACCTTCGCTCACCCTCTGAACAGAGGAGCGTTTCATTTACTGCAAAAAAAAAAAAAATGAAGAGAAAAATTTAGCGAGCATTCCTGAGCTCTAATGTGGAAGGAGGCCGAGGAGGAGATTGAAGGAGGTGAGGAAGGGTCAAGTTGCTTCTGAATCTCCAACCTTGTGAAGAACTGGCAGCCATCACCCAGTCCTGCGTTTACTACCAACCTTTTCTTTTCTTTTTTTTTTAAACTTCTGCACACATGTATAGAAACTTGCCTGCAGCCTCTCAGGACTCTTCCCCAGGCAGGAAGGTCGGCGCTTTTCATGTCTGCGGTAGAGGAGGGGGGGGAGAGGAAAAACGCTCCCCAGGAAACTGGGTGCAGGGTCGGGCGTGCTGGCCCACTTTGAGATCCTGGGATGAAAAGAAGGAGGGCGGCGGCGGTAAATAAAAGCGACAGGGGATCTCTGAGCGCCCAAGTTCCTTTCGGTTTGTGCTTCGCGCAGCTCAGGGGTCAGCTCCTTCTGTCCCCTTCCCTTTTATCCACATGTGGTAAAGCAGTCTGCCGGGGCGCGTGTGTGTGTGTGTGTGTTTAGACTTTTAGGCGTTATGATGCAGCAAGCTGCAGGACTTCTCTCCCACAAAAAAAAAGCAAAACAAAAAAAGAACACTTAGCTTTGCCACAAGGGAGAAGTAAACTAATATTGTTGCTTTTTCTTCTTCTTCTTTTTTCCATCCCCACAAAATAGCCCTCTTTTTAGTCGCAGGAGGCATCTACCCACCTCCATTTCTGCCTCTCCCCTTTGATCACAGATTCTATTTGATGCTTCTCGGGTCTAAAATAACTCTCCTTTAGCTTGTCAATAACTGATGCTAACTCTGTTATGTTAGCTCCAGCCCAGATCACAGAAGAGTAGAGAGAGAGAAAAAAACACTTTCACAGTTTGACAATTTCCCTGCAGAAGGGAACCGGGCCAGTTTCATGAGGTAGATTTGGATAAAACTTTTTTTTGTCTTTGTGTCAACTTGAAAGCACTTCAGATGATTACATGAAAAGATTTTTAAACACGGTTGAACCAAAGAAGGTCAATAAGCAGGTCCTTTAGTGACGACGTCCAAACCGTTCATTTTCTGGACTCGCTTTTTCTCATAAGGAGCAGAAGATCTGAGCTGATAGGATGTGATGCTGTGTGCAGCTTATTTTTTCTTTAGACCAAATTGAGTACTTTATAACATTCTTTATCACTAATGTAACCCATTTGAAATATATAATGTTAGTTTTAAAACCAGTGGTTATTACTGTTACCAAAAAGACAGATGTGTAGCATATTTCTTTGAACATTTTTTTTGGACTTTCTCTTATTTACAAATATTTGAATTCACATTAATACGCCAAAAGGTTGCATTCACATAAATCCTTAGCTTTCCTTTTCTTCTTTTCCTGTCACCCACCTGCAGCACAGACTTAAATGTTTGGATGGGAGAGAGAGAGTTTAGAAGGAGCAAAAAGCAGAGCTGTGTTTGCCAGCCGGGTCACGGCAACTCCCCCCTTACATCAAAGCTGTGCCGGCCCACATCCTGTCACTGACCTCTAACCCCCCCAACTCTGTAGTTCAGTGCGTGGCTCAAGGCTTTCTTTCACTCAGCTGTAGCCCTGTAAACCAAACAACTAATGATGGATTGCATAGATGTTAATGACAGATAATCTGCCTCTCCTTCAGCTGAGGAGCATGCCTGAGTGATGAGAAACCTCTGAGTCATCTGAATTCGTCTGTCTGGTTTTAGTTTCTAAGAATGCGAGCAATGTTTTTGGTGAGAGTCGTGGAAGCATTGATTGATTAAAGAATCTGTTTTCTTTTTTTTTTCTTTTCTTTTGTTCCTCAGGAGGAAAACGGAACAACTTCTCCACATGCAAAGCGAAGGCAGCAGCTACGGGCCCTCTGCTAGAAATGGAGGCCTGTTAAGATTCCACCAAGACCTTTAAAAAAAAAAAAAGCCTCCAGTTCTCCGAGGTGGGGGGGGGGGGGGGGGGGGGGGGGGGGGGGGGGGGGGGGGGGGGGGGGGGGGGGGGGGGGGGGGGG
>JAUBOC010000127.1:8104382-8128757 GCA_032275365.1 Anablepsoides cearensis | reverse complement strand
TCTCTTCATTTCTTTGAGTGTTCCTGAAAGACAACAAGTTGCACTTTGGAATGACCTTATTATTGTATCATGTTTTTTATCTGGGTTTGTTTTACAGAATGAAATGTTTGAATGAGTGCTCATCCAAGACTGCTGATTCCATACTTTTTGCCAGAGGTTGTAAAATAGATAAGATCCTATTTCTTCATAATCTTTCTGCAGAACCCTGATCCAATTTGATCTGCAAACATAAACATCTTTATGATACTATTTTGGTGGGATGCTATAAAACCTATTTGGAGGAAGTTCTAATGGCACCCAGAAAACAAACAAAGTTATGAATGTTGTGCTATTGTCAGCCAATGACACAAGAGTACACTGCTGTGATAAAGGTTTAAGCTGAAAGAACTTCAGTGCCTTTAAAAGCCCTGTTAATGGATTTGAGGGAGCATTGCTGAAATGCATGAAAATAGATTTCCTCTGGGATTTACATAGAATGTTAAGGAGAACAAAAACAGCAACAGGAAAAAAGATGAAGCTAAAAAAACGTGTGGGCACAAGAGAGCTGCTGAATGTATCAGTTTCCTTATAATCAGTTTTGTGGAAACATATAACAGTGCAAAAAGGATAATAGCAGAATGGCCTGACTAACCCTCAGCTGATGGATACATGCAGAAAGCAAGATCTGACAGGTTTTAATGGTTCATAAAATATGATTGTTTTAACTCAATTTGATTGACAAGAGAAAACAAACATTACTATAAAGCTAGTGCTGAATCCTGCAAACAGTACATTTTTGTTTCATCTATCGATGCATGTTTTACTATGTCAGATACATGTAATGTACAGACATCATATAACATACATGTCACTGCTTTCTGAATAATGCATCTGCTGTTTAAACCAGGAATCTTCTACAGGTTATGTTTCCACATGCAGTCTGAATAAAATCAGCTCACATGTTTCATGAACATTTTCAGACTTAGTTTCCAGTAATAAGTGAGCAGTATTTTCCCATCAAAGCACCAAACATTTAAAAAGGATGGGTGGTGTTGGAAAACTGGTAGAAAAAAAATCTACCACACAGCAACAGGCTGTTGTAATAGAAAACATGGCTGCCTCCACTCTGCCAGGCTATTTCAGGAAAAGTCCACCAGTTGCTTGCAGGGCTGTATTTTACTCTGGGAGAACCAAGGTTTTTTTTCTATTTTGGGGTCTTTATAATAACACGCTGCCTTCGATGGCCACTCATTTTCGACTTTGCGTCATGTAGACCGTCTTCATCAAAGCAAGGGATGAAAGTAAAGTCCAATAGAGGTGGCTCTGCCCTGAATAAACCCTCTGAAACTCAAGGATGAGCTGAGTAGAGGAGCAAACTTTCATGTTTTCACGCTGAACATTCAATGTTTTACCACCAAAAATGTTGGTAAAACATTATTTTACAAGAACAAGAAACTACATTCCTACAAAAAACTCATATTTTAGAAAATATATCTTTAAATTGCATTGGCCAAATGAAGATAAAAGCATTAATTTTAGCATATCAGGAATGGCAACTTAAATGATGGACAGGGGCCCATTTTCATTTTTTGTTAAAACTATCAGGGGGCCACATAGTGCTGCACCCTTACCAAAATGAAATAATAAAATAATAATAAATCTTTCTATATATAGTATATATGTTTATTAAACCATTATATAGTGCAGTAACTTAACATACTTCATGCTCAAATATAACAGTTAATGTTTGAAGCAAACAAAAACTAACCTGCCTATGGTTCGCAGGCCAGCAGTTGCCCATCCCTGTACTATATTTTAGTAAAGAAAAAAACTGATTATTATAATTTAGTGTGCTAGTTTTTTTTTTTTTTTTGCTTAAATTATTCCACATTTGAGCTTAATATTTGCAGAGTTAATTGAGTTATAGTAAATTTTGTGCTGGGTAAGGTCAATTAACTGTGGCAGCCATATTGAAACAAGTTGTAGATGTGTATTCAATGATTACTTTCAGAGAGTTTATTTCAAATCCTCTGTTTGGTTCATTAAATATTTTGCTAACAGACAGACAGACACAAAGCTTATTTATTATTTTTACATTGTGGTGGGTGACAATTCCTCAGTACTATGCAGCTTTGAGTTTTGAAGGACATGTATATATTTCTTGGAGCATCATCTATGTGAAGGTTAAATTACAGTCCAACAAGAGAATAAGCTCACAACATGACTGGACTCCAAACATCCAGAGTATGACATGTTGAATACAAATGAAGGAAACCATTAAAAAACACTTAAGACCCCCGTTACCATTAAAAGGCTTGACTCAAGATCGCTTTAAAGTGTGAGACGTATAAAAGCCTTCGATGCAACGATCACTTCTTAGCAACTAAAGGCAGCTTTTACACTGACTGTTAATGACCATCAGTCCTCCAGAGGCCACATTAAACGGACATAACTCTCTTATAAAATATAAATATTGTTGTCTTTCTACAAACTGTCAATGCAAACTCTCAGGTAGTCAGTAATTCTGAATGTTTGCATTGAAGGCAACAGGGCTTTCATTAATTCAGAAATCCATAAACAAAACATGAACTCAGAAGCAACCTGTTCTACCAAAATACGGTCCTGAAGTAATTTCAGCAGAAGTGTTGTGGAGAAACCTGAAGTGAGCAATTCATAAAAAGAGAAACAGAAACCAACTTGAAGCTGTTCTATACAGCAGACTGAGCTAAAAGACCATTGCATTTACAAGCTCATCAACAGTTACTTAGAACTTTTATTGCTGCATGAGTCAATTTTTTGATCACGTTCGCTTAGTACCATGTAAAAATATGAGATGCCATAACTAGAGAAATAGTCTGCAAAAATGTGATGATGCTAAATCTTGGATGACTGTTTAGATTTCCTGAGTAGAGTTGTTAAAGGTAAAAAAGGAGAGCATTAACTAAAAGCTTATAGCTAAATGCTAGCTAAATGTGGTTTACAAACCTTGACAATAAAATATATTGGAGTTTAATGTAACACTGATGAAGTCTAGTTTTATTCATTTTTGTCATTAATTCATTACCTATGCATTTAGACATGCATCTATCAGGGTATGCTTCACCATCTGCACCCCTACTTCCCACTGCCTTGGTTATTGCACTTATGGATTGTAAAGGCCGTGAATTTTCAACATGTTATGTGTTTCTAATGTAGATTTGTCAACCAAAGCGCAAAAAGTAAAGATACCAAGAATGACCCCTGAGGCTGCTCAGCAAACCTTGTATTCTTGTTGAAGGGATGTTAATATTAAACCTAAAAAGTCGCCCATCATTTCAAACAGCTTAAACAGAAATAGTCCCAGTGTGAGAGGACTAACCTCTAATTTTGTGGGTTCTACTGTGTAACCAGATGTGGGCTGGATACTCAGGGCTGGGTGTCTCCTCAGCCTCCCCTGTATTACAGGGTAGCAGTTTGTTACATGTAATGTGGGCCCTGCAGCCACTTTTGAAGTTTACTTTTGGGGTGTAAGCCCAGTGGCCAGCTACCAGTTGAGGTTGGGTGGGGCAACAGGTCATCCTGTAATTAAGCCCTCTAGTTTCTCACAGGGCTATTAACAGAAATTGTAAATTAAAGCAGGCACAGCTCCAATAGAAAATGACCTAAACAAGCTAGATTTCTTTTTAATTATTATAGCCACTCCTATTCTCAGGGATAAAGAACAGCAAACAAAACTTTTTTTCTTTACTCTAAATAGAGCATATATGTGAACAAGGTAGAAAAAGTTGAATGGCATCATTTCAGTTTCACATAGAAAGCCAAAAATAGGATTAATCTGCTTCTATTGCACAGCCTGTAGCATCCTACCTGCCTTGAAGGGGCCTCCGGGCTGCTCTTCCTGGAGTTGCAAATGTCTGCCTCCCTGCTGCTGCTGCTGATGATGATGTCTGCTCTGTGCTCCTCACAGGCTGGACTGTTGCATTACACGACAGGGCTGCTGGCTTTTTATGAAGCGCTCCTCCCTGATCGCCCCACATGTCCTGAGAACCACCCAGCCTCTCCCGCCTCGCATCCTTTTCCATCCACAGCAACTCTCCTCCTGTAATCAGTGCTCTCATCTTTTTTTGTAATGTACTCATTTAGCAGAGTTATACTGGAGCATTCACAGCTGTGACAATTTAATATAAAAACAAACAAAAAAATATGTAGTTTTTATAATTTTACAGATGGAAAAAGCAGAATGCAATCAGAATAGTTATGCTGGATTTCACTGGGATTCAGTCATGTCAATAATAACATTTTAAAAATGTTGCAATATAAATAATAATGTTTAATAGTGTATGTGTGTGTGCGTGTGTGTTTAACTGGAATTTTTCTTTAGTCTAATAGTAACATTAAAAAAATAAAATCAGTATCAGGCGATAAACCTAACCACTGACAATGCGACGATGACATAAAACTGACATCAGTTTTCCTCCTCGTCCGGAAACTACAGCGGAAATGCGTCACTTCTTCACCGGTGATGTGGCTGCCGGAGAAGTGGGCGCGTTCCTTTTTATTCACCCGGACAATGAACCGGGGTAGACGAAGCAATGACGAGAGAGGACGTGGAGAGTTTGTCTCTACATGAAGAGCGTAATATTTTTATTATTTATTATGTTTGGATGCTGGCATCAACATACCCGTGTTATGTTTGCATCAGTCCCGTGGTTAAACTGGTCACGAGTCGGTTTAGCTGCTTTAAATGAAGCACAAACTCCACCCATCTATATCCACTTTGTAAGCCGGATTACAAATAGTGTGTAGCCACTCTCCCAGGTTGTAGTGCGAAGCTCCTCGGGCTTCTCCGTTCAATGGGCATACCTGTCCCCGTGTTAAACATTTACCTGCACAAATAAACAACAAGCCACTCCGTTTGGGTATCCTCCTCGTATGTATGTATTTTAAAGACGTAGCTGTGTGATTTAATAGTCGTCAGCTGCAGCCAGTAAGTCATGATGGAGACGCTTGGAAACTCGAACAAGAAACAGAAGCTGAGCAATGCTACCGAGAGCTGGGTGAGTTTAATGAATCAAACTTGATAGTGTTGACACGTCGTTTGTTATATCAACAAATGTCCACCACAAAATACACGAATGAGCAAACGAGACTGGTGGCTAAGCGGGTAGCTTCATTAAAAACCCTCGTTGCTAACAGCACGTATTAAGCTAACAGCTCTAAATCAAATGCATTTGATTCAGGCAAAATACATTTCTCTCTCTGATTCTTACATCTACGGAGGCGGGTCACAAAGCAAATATATATAATTTTCCCCTAAATTCTTACTTTAATCTCAGACATTTTTGGGTTTACCATACATAAACTATCAGTTTAGGTCATTTAAAGTTTGTTTGACCCCAAAATTTACTTCTTTTTCAGGGAATGCAACGAGCAACTAATGTGACCTACCAGGCTCATCATGTGAGCCGAAACAAGCGGGGGCAGGTGGTGGGCACAAGAGGAGGATTCAGGGGCTGCACCGTCTGGCTTTCTGGTAAGATTCAAAATGTTGCTGCAACGTATTTCAGGGTGACTTTGGTTAATAGTTTTTTTTGTCATCCATTGGTACTACGTGTTTGTGTCTGCCAATAAGATCAGCCTAAAACTCTCTAACATTAAACATGGTGGATAACGTGCATGATTTCATTGCTAGGTCTGTCATTCATTTTCTTTTCCATAAGGTTTATCCGGTGCGGGAAAGACCACAGTGAGCATGGCCCTGGAGGAGTACCTTGTGTGCCACGGTATCCCCTGCTACACTCTGGACGGGGACAACATCCGTCAGGGGCTGAACAAAAACCTGGGTTTCAGCCCCCAGGACCGCGAAGAGAACATCAGGCGCATTGCTGAGGTGGCCCGGCTTTTTGCTGATGCAGGGCTGGTCTGCATTGCCAGCTTTATTTCACCCTACAGCAGGGTGAGTGAAGAAATGCGTCAGTGTGAACGGAAGTTAGCATAAACAATATATTTATTTATTTATTTTTTTAATTATTATTGGACAGGATCGGCTAAATGCCCGGAAAATTCACGAGGCAGCCGGGTTGCCGTTCTTCGAGGTTTTTGTGGATGCCCCACTGGACGTGTGTGAGCAGAGGGATGTGAAGGGGCTGTACAAGAGAGCCAGAGCAGGGGAGATAAGAGGTGGAGCATCATTTATTACAGTTAATATGATTTATTAAGGTGGCTCAGTTGGTAGAGCTGATGCCTCTCAGCAAGAAGGTCGCCAGTTCAAATCCCGGCCTGGGGACCTTTCTGGGTAGAGTTTGCATGTTCTCTCCTTGCATGCGTGGGTTCTCTCCGGGTACTCCGGCTTCCTCCCACAGATCAAAAACATGACTGTCAGGTTAATTGATAACTCTAAATTGTCCTTAGGTGTGAGTGAGAGAGTGAATGGTTGTTTGTCTCTATGTGTGGCCCTGTGATGGACTTGCGACCTGTCCAGGGTGTACCCCGCCCCTCGCACAGTGACAGCTGGATATGGGCACTAGTGACCCACGCGACCCTGAAAGGAATAAGCGTGTACAGAAAATGGATGGATGGATGGATGATTTATTAAGTACGACTCGTTACTATTCAGGTACAATGCATCTCTGTTTAAGTGCAACACTTGAGAAAATAGGTTCAGGGATGAAGCAACAAGCTGATCGAGCCCTGGCCCTTCTGATAACTTGATCAAACATGCTCCCATTCAAAGTGAGGATATGAACACTTAAAGCTTTGAATACATAAAATAAAAATACCTATGACCAACGTCATATTATATAACAAATATCCTCACAATTATAATCGTTTTACATTTATATACGTCAAACAAACATACACATATAAACATACATTCACATTACACTGCCTGTTATATATTTAATAATTCAATAATAATAATAATGGTTAAAGTCATTCTAATGTATACTTATTTATCAATAATTTTTTTATAACTGCAATTTAAATTGTTGCACATTTTTAACCTGAGTAGTTTTGACACATTGTTCACCAAACAAGGTCAGATTCTCACATTAAATTAACATTCATGTCTATTTCATGTTTCTCTGCATTTTTTCTATCTGCACATTTGTGTGGAAAAACACATCTGGATGAACCTGATGCTGGATCAGCTCCTTGTAGCTGCTTTGCTAGTTGGATGGTCCTGCCCCCTAAGCCATTTATAGAGTAAAGTTTATTTATCTTAGCACATTTTCAAGGACTTTCCTCTTTGTTGATATTACAGTTACTGTGTAAAAGCAATAATAAAGCAGGTTTAACAGGTTCAGAGAGAACAGCTAATGGAAAAAGTAAAAGTTTGCGCTCTTGATTGACAAAGAAACCTCTAATGTTGAAACTTTACTCCAGAATAAAAAATCCTAATAACCTTGGTGACCAAATGACAAGATTGCAAGTTAGATCATATTTTTCTCAAAATTTCTCTAGATCCCAACAAGCAGTGGAACATTGTCAGTAGGTGGTTCTCCCTGCATTTAGTGCAGTAGAAAGTGTAGAAGTAGCTGTTGAAACAGAAAATCCTAAAAGGCTTTCTTTCTTTCTTTTTTTTTTAGCGAGCACCATTTTCTTTTATCTACAAGTGCAGATAATTGTTCATGAAATCAAGCGGGGATAAGTATTTGCTTTGTCATAGCTTCTCAAAAGTTATTTCCTTCTCCATTTGTGCATATCTGCTCTTAAAAAGAGAAACAAAAATAAATATTAAACCAGCAAACCTACTCAGAATGTATTCACATTAGGGACTTCTTAGTTTTATTTGTGTTTATTTTGCTCTACAAGAGGACTACAAGAGTAACAAATCACGAGAGAAAATAGATATTAGATTATAGATTATTAAATTATAAGTCTTATCTCATTTCTGCAATAATTTGTATTATTATTAGGATTTACTCCTTTAAATAATCCCAGAATTCAAGTCATAATATTTAGTTTTATTGTCCCTGTTTCCTAATCCGTGCTGACTTTCTGCCTACACCTGTTCAGTTTGTGTTTCATACAGGGTAAATAATGTTGTAGCATTTGAAACGGGACACAGATCAATGTTTGCTTTTCATCAGGTTTCACAGGCATCGACTCAGAGTACGAGAAGCCGGAGGCTCCAGAGCTGGTGCTGAAGACCGACTCCTGCAGCGTGAACGAGTGCATACAGCAGCTCATTGACCTGCTTCAGGAGCGGGTAGGAGACACCAACATGATGTGTGGTCACGTCCTCTTTAACTCCCATCTTTACCAAAAAAGTTAGAGCTGAGAGTTTCTGACCTTTAAATAATTCTGTAATTCCTAACCAGTCCACTGTGGGGCAGCAAAGCACCATCATTTCACTTTCTAAGTTTTCTCATAAGAATTGAAAAAGCCTACTGGGTGGGAAGCGAAACGTCTTCAACTTTAGAATTGAAAGTCCAGTTGTTAATATTTTTTCATTTCATATTTGACAGTAAATAATTTGACATATTTGTGTTTAATTGTGCAGGATATAGTTCCTGTTGATGCGTCGTATGAAGTGAAGGAGCTGTACGTTCAGGAGAATAAACTGGACCTGGCCAAGGCTGATGCAGAAACTCTTCCTGCTGTTCAAATCGGAAAGGTGATTAGAATAAGTTTGTTTTTTTTTGGTTTCTAAAAACTATAATATTAATATGAACTGTATTGTGTGTAATTCTCAGGTGGACATGCAGTGGGTCCAGGTGCTGGCTGAAGGCTGGGCCACCCCTCTGAATGGCTTTATGAGAGAGAGGGAGTATCTGCAGTGTCTTCATTTTGACTGTCTGCTGGATGGTAAGACATTTTCTTTTTTTTTTTTAATACGATTTTCAGAGTGAAAGAAAAAGCATCAAGTTGTGTCAAGTGCACATATATCAGGCCAGCAAAATAGCTGATCTTTGGAGTTATTAGATTTAAGTTCCTTGCATTTTTGCTCTCTCTATCCTTTTTTATGGATATAAACATATGCTTTAGTTTTGTTTCAGCAAACGTTTGTACATTAATTAATGTAATAAAAATATCAAATAAATAAGTAAAAAATTAAAGCGAGTTAGGTTATAGAGAGGCTCAGGCAGGAGGTGCTTCTGTAATTGACTGTTTGGATGTCAAGGATCTGCTGAGGACAAAAAGAAATGGAGATCATCAACCCAACTTGACAAAGTATCGTGTTTCTGCTTTTCCAAACTCTTGTGTAGTGGTGCGGCAGTCTAAGTTCTCAAAACAAGTAAATTGTGAATTATTTATTTACTTGTTTCCTTTTTTTAACTTGTGGTCTGAACCCACAAATGATCTATGCTGGTCTATTTAGCCACTAGAAAAAGGGGAAAAAAAGGATAATAAAAATTAAAATAGTTTCAAACCATCAAAAGGCCTGCTTTGTTTGACCAATAACCCCAAATCCTCATATTATTCCAAGGAAATTGCAAATGTTATTTCTCAATCTGCCGTTCTGTGATGTAGAGCCAAACATTTTGGATACGGCGCACTGAAATGAAAAATACAACAAATGAAAATTGAACTGACTGGTGTTAAAATGAAATCATACAGCTATCGTCCATCTAACAGCTTCAGAATGAATGAGGCACAAAGCTTCATATGTTTAGATATGAAATCTCATGGTTCACTTTCCTGTTCGTTTTCATGCTGAAGGACGAAGAAGAGTTTCTATCGACTGACTCCACACGACACTTTTTCCATTTTCACTTCCTTCCAGTGGTTTGACATCGAGCAGATTGATTAAAAAAACAAAACAAGCAAGCTGAAAAACTGCTGGTTTCAGCGAAGATAATCACAAATTCCCACTGAACTTATGTGTCTTCCACTCTTAGCGTTTGAGTCTCGTGTGTAAATGATATTGTAAGCAGCTGTGACAAAGACAACCAAGAGGGGGGGTCCAGGAACATTCGGTGTCCCACTCTGCCGCCACATAATTTCATTTGATGTGAAAAGTGGGCCGGCCTTGACGTTTTTATCAGCCTGGATGGAAAAATTAATAAGCTAAAAGAATGTTAATAGTAAGCAGATCAAATCAGGACATGAGAAAGAGTCGAGGTTCAGTAATGAAAAAAAAAAAAAATCTTTAGTCTCTCTAATTGGATCTTTGAAGATTGTGTAGCTTGTGGTTCAGTTGTGTAATGCATACATAGCTTAAAGGCACGAGTAGTGAATCTTTAACACAGCTGTTGAACTGTTTTTGTTGCATATTCCTTTTTTTGAGTATTTAAACCTTTTAATACGATCTGAATTAACTGTATTTTGATCCCATATATAAGCAAAGTAAAGAACTGTATGCATTGCACCAAATTCTAACAAATAACTTAGTTTGTTTTGTCAGATTACACATGTAAAATGACCCTTTCTTTACAAAGTGTAAATGTAAATGCAGCATGAATTCTTAATGCTGAAACAATTTTACAGAAAAAAAGAGAGGATCTAAATAAAAATGTTAATATTTAGTAAAATAGCTAAAACAGCTAAAAGTAGCTGGAAAATCCAAATCTAGCAAAAAGAAGCAGAAAGAAAATGTTTGCTGAATTTATCAGTTGAAAAAATTAGCTAAAATATTACAAATACATAAATATAGCTGAAAAGTGCAAATTAGCTGAAAATGGGTCAAAAGTAGCTTAAATTGCAGAAAACAACTGAAAGAAGCATAATAAAGCTTAAATTAGTAGAACGAAGCTAATAGAAGCACAAAAATGTTAATTAGCAGAATAGCTGAAAAAAGCAGAAAGATGGGTTAAAAAGCAGAAAAAAACTAATATTACTTTAAAAACAAAGCTGAAGGAAGCAAATTAGCACAAAAGGTGTGAAGTTTGAAGGATTTTGATAATGCTGAAGGCAGCTCCATTAATTCTCAAAGAGAACAAAAATGGCCAGTTGAGTTAAATATCTCAAAAAGTATAAATTGTTAAAATACCCAAAGACATAACCCGAATGTTCAGAAGAAGCTTAACATTTTGATACTTTAATTGTTCAAATAGCACAAAAATTTAGGAATGAGAAACGTGCCAATACACGTACAGAAGAAAAAAAGGAATTAACACAACTAAAACCTTGAAAATGTTAAAAGAAAAGCTTACACATCAAGAATGCGATTTAGTGTCTGAAATGCAGAATATATACATTTTCAATTGGTCACATTGTTTTTTTCTGTAGAGACAAATCCTTATATATTTTTTAAAATATATAATTCATGTGTTAGAATAAAATTAAAAAACAAATGCTTTATGAATCCCCTGTAGATTTTTTATTTTATTTTAAGAAGAAAGGCCCATATTTATGTTCGAGATTCAACCGCTTTATTTAAATTTAAATATATTTTCATAACTGGGGAAAAAAAATCTGAACCCTGGTTTTTCAGTCCTTTTTATCTCAGCTTTTATCACATATATTTACATGCAGAAGGAAGCTTTGTAATGACAATTTAATAATCTACATTGTAGTGATAAATCTCCATAATGCCTCGTTTGGTTCCCGTAGGTGGAGTGATCAATCTGTCGGTGCCTGTAGTGCTGCCGGTGTCAACTGCAGATAAACAGCAGTTGGACGGTGTGACGGCGCTGGCGCTGGTCTATGAGGGCAGACGAGTGGCCATCCTCCGTAACCCAGAGTTTTATGAACACAGAAAAGAGGAGCGCTGCGCTCGGCAGTGGGGCACCACCTGCAAAGACCACCCATACATCAAGGTTAGTGCCTGAGAAGGAAAAATATTACATCCTAAGCTGGTTTTATCCCTCACCTAACGCCGAGCCCCCGCCTTTTTCCCCCACATCTGAAAGAAATTGTAATAGTAAGCAGCGCTCACACGTGTGTATGTTCCTTCCTTTGCTTTATCCTTCTACACAATTTGTTCCTCATTCACTTATGTGAGGAAATGAGCTCTGGCTTGTTTATGTTGTTGAGCGCTCCATTAAAAAAAATACTGTGCAGCATCTTTCATGATGTGGACCCGGCCAGCACCGGACAGGTTGGATTTATTAGTGTGGAAAAACAAATCCCACCATGATCCTGAAAGCATCTTCCAGAGGAGCCAAGTTGGTTTTGATCACATCACATAGACACCTCAGCTGCTGACAACTTTCAGCGTCTTTACATGAAGCTTGCCAGAATCAACTGGAATCTGCCTGTGTGGATGTCTTGAACTTGAAAGAGTATTCACATGTTAAATTATATGTCAGTGACATGAGAGACGTTAATAGATTTCTTTGTTGTTGTTGTTTTGGCCAATTATGAATAAATACTCAGAATTCATTTTTTTTTTTCAAAAGTTAATGAGATCTGAATATTTTTCTGGAAGCCATTTAGGTTTATGTAAAATTACGATGCATTTATTGTACCTTAGAAATAGGACATCACAGTCTTTTGTAGTTTTTGCGTTGGTATTAACAAGAAATTATTTTTGGTTTGATTTATTTGAAAGTTGGAAACTTCTTCATGTCTTTAAATGCAGCACTGACTGCTTTTTAGTAGTCGTTCTATGATACTGCTTTTCACCCTGGCTTCTATAAATAAAATAAAATGAACCGATATTGATCCTCAGTGTTTGTGACATAAGAATTATATTTAACTGACTATCTTGTTGCTATATCTTAATATGATATGAATATGACTTTTTGTTATTCGTCCTGATTTAGTTAAATGCACTTGTTCGTTTAACTAAAAGAGTTGATCTGCTGCATTGTTGTTATTATTTTTCTGTATGTATACTAGTCTAAGCACTCATTAAGTTCAGATAATCATGCTTTATTTCGAGTAAGTTGTATCTTAATTAATGCTTGTGTAGATCAAAGCGGCACAGCTGCTCAGTTACAAACCCACAAAAGAAAAGGGTGGAGTGGACTCAAGTGTTTCACTCCACTCATTTAATGGATAGAGTGAAATGCTTTGTGCTTTTATTGTGAAAACGAAATGGAGCTAATCTTTACTTTTCAGGTTTTTTTTGTTTGTTTTGTTTTAACCAAGATATGTCACAATTTAAAGAGTTTCATAAATTATGTAAACAAGTAAAAAGAGGGCATAGTAGGTGTTCTTTAATGATTTAATGACAGACTCCAAAGTACCAAATACTGCATATCTGTAAGTTTTCCACTTACTTAAACTCAATTTTTACAAACAAAATGTTGCATATTATGGAGCTCTGACTCCGGTACTGGCTGCATAACTGTGAGAACAAACCGCCTCCTAGATTCTGCAAAAAGATAGAACACAGATCTGATGTGGATCTTTCGTTTATGGTAAGAGTGAAGATGTGGAGAAGTGCAGTTTTTCCTCCCACCCTGTAGGAATTCCTTATGGAATCACTTGGTCCGCCCTCATTTCACAGGTGTTATATTTGGATGCTGGGTCTCCTGCTTTGTCTCAACACCAAAATAATCCGTTTGAGATTGTAGCGCTTTCCACTCATCCCAGGCCGCTCTGAATTTATCCAGGTCTCTTTTCTCTCTCCTGCCTACAGTTGACTCATGTGGTTCAATTTTAGAACCTGTTAAAGACCAAATCATTTTTATTATCCTCCTAATATGTAAAATACCACAACTGATTTCTGCTTTTTTATTCCTTATTTTACATTCTATGCTGCTGAGCTTGAGCTTCATACAACAGCTGTCTCCTCATTTCAACACAATTTTAAAATCTACTTTTTCTCCCCCATTTTTTCTGAACTTGTTCGTTGTAAATTCAAGTTAATGTGTTTAATGATGTGCTGCAAGCTGCAAGTTTTATAAATTGGGACCATGACTGTCTGTTGTCAACACCCGATGCCTCAGTGCTGCTTTTCTACACACTCTGCACGCTTCGTTTGCACCGCAGTGATTCGCTCTAATCCAACGTGTGTGTCCAGCCTGCTCTGATTAAGGACTCACTCATTAAAGTGTGTATATGTATACATAAACGCATGTTTCGCTCAGTGCTCCAGGAGCCAGTCTGTCAGCAGACCTCTACAGTGACAGCTTCACAAGCATTTGTTCCTCTGTCTCCTCCCGGCCACAAACGAGCCGCTCCACTTAAAATATAGTTAATCTACTTTTTCCTGTTTACCTGTCTGTCAGACAGAGGCCCCTTCACCGGAAGCTATAGTTCAGCCGCCGTTTATTTAGCTAGACCCTCTTTTCACATGTGAACTTGTTAAGCATTTAAAAGGGTTAAACTGAGCCTCCCTCCTTTAGTTCATCCACATATGGATTTCGTCTTTCATGGCTTGCATCAAGCCAGCAGTGGACAAGCAGAATAAAATGGAGTGTGGAGCAAAGTTGTTTTCGAACACATCGTGCCGATGACAGCACTCAGCTTTACATGCCGTTTGCTGGATCAAAGCAAAACCAGTGTGGATATCAAAGAGTGTTCACATGATGAACTATGTGTCGGTGAAATAAGTGACATTTTCTATTTACAGATTTGTCACCTCGCATCATATTAATATCACGCAGGTTATTATTTTCTGTAACTCTAGCTGCGGTCCCTCCTGTACCACAGGAGGCAAACGAAAGATGTTGCCTGAAACAAAAGCAGCCAGTTCCTGAATCCTGAGCACTTTACTGACATTGTTTGACTCAAAAGGGGATATTTTCTCTGCAGTGTGGACATGAGAACATTGGCTGGTTTTAGTATAGAATACAGTTGGATTGTGTCATAGTTATTGTAGTGAAGTGAACCCTAAAAGCACCAAATTTCTGCAAACTTTATATCTCTTTGAAGATTTTGAAATAATTAATTATTGAAATATTTCTCATTGTGACTTATTTTCCCATCAAGGATCATAAATAATGAGTTACTATCAGGCATCGTTAGAACATAAACCATAATCTTTAATTAACATTTAGAAATGTATTTTTTTGTGTTGTGATTAATCTAAGCTGCAGAAAAAGCTGTCTATTCGAAAGTTTCTTTGCACCAAAAACGATAAGTTAATCTTGGGTTTTGTTTCAGATGGTGATGGAAAGTGGGGACTGGCTGGTTGGTGGCGACCTGCAGGTTCTGGACAGGATCTACTGGAATGATGGTCTTGACCAGTACCGACTGACACCCACTGAGCTCAAACAGAAGTTTAAAGAAATGAATGCTGGTATGGAGATGCATTTTTTAAAATGCCATTTTAGCAAAACTAGTGGCAGCACAACGGATCGGTGGTTAGCACAAATGCTTCACAGCAAGAAGATCCTGGGTTTGATCCCCAGTTCAAACCTGGGGTTTTTCTGTGCGGAGTTTGCATGTTCACCTTGTGTGTGTTTTCTCCGGGTACCCAGGTTTCCTCTACACCCCAAAAAATGTACAATAGGTTGCTTTCAGGCCCAGGTCTATGGTGCGACATGAGGGCCAAAGTTCAAACAATTGCGCAACCAGCGGTTTCTATATCCTTGTAGCAGAGGGCTACCGGTATATCTATTCCTAAATCAGCTATTGATCTGATTAATTATAGGCCGGCACCAGTAACTGAGAGGCCAGTGCTGGCAAATAAGGAGGAGACTGTTCCTTTGCTTTAGCATTGGAGAGGCTAATGACTAGCATGGAAAAGCTGGTGTTAGCTTTGGAGAGGCTAACGACTAGCATGGATAAGCTGGCGTTAGCTTTGGAGAGGCTAACGACTAGCATGGATAAGCTGGCGTTAGCTTTGGAGAGCCTAGCGACTAGCATAGATAAGCTGGCATTAGCTTTGGAGAGGCTAGCGATTAGCATAGATAAGCTGGTATTAGCTTTGGAGAAGCTTGCGATTAGCATGGATTAGCTGGTTTTAACATTGGAGAGGCTAGTGACCAGCATTCCTAGGCTGTTCACCTACTTTATTAGACACAAACTTTTTTGAATAAAGTAAACTTTATCAACTAAACTTTCTCCAAAAAGCCCCAACTTAATAGTTCTGGCTTTTCTCAATTTGGCGAAAGAGGAAAACGCACCCATCGACCAATAGACAAGGGCAAACGCAGCTGCTAATTCAGGTGGTAACTAAAGCAGTCTGCTTCACAGTAATATGTTTTATGTTTATTATTTATACTTGACTGCATGTTGAACAGTAAATTCTGTCTAAGGAACACCTGTCAGTGCATGTCGCTTAAAGGTTTTGTATGTCAAGCATTTTTGTAGAAAAAATGTCTTTATTCAGAAAACTTTTTCAGATAAACTAGGTGAGCAGCCTAGGCATGCTGGTTTCTTGCCTCTCCAATGCTAACACCAGCTTATCCATGCTAGTTGCTAGCCTGTCCAATTCTATTGCCAGCTTTTCCATGCTAGCTACTAGCCTTTCTGATGCTAACGCAAATAAATAAACTCTGTCTCATTTGCCAGCACCAGACTCTCAGTTACTGGTGCCGGCCTATCATTAATCAGATCAATAGCTGGCTTAGGATTAGCTATAGCCTCCTGCTACAAGGATAGAGCAACCACTGGTTGCACAATAGTCTTAATTTTGACCCTCATACCGTGCCATATCCCGTGGTTCCAGAGGTTAACACGTTAGATCAAGGGTCATCAATCCTGGTCCTCGAGGGCCACAGCCCTACATGTTTTACTTTTTTCCCTTCTCCAACACACCTGACTGAGGCAGTTAATTACCTCTTCCAAGTTCTGCAGAAGCCTGATAATCATCTGTTCAAATCAGGTGTGTTGGAGCAGAGAAACAAGTAGACCATGCAGGGCTGCGGCCCTCGAGGACCAGGATTGATGATCCTTGCCTTAGATGATCACTTTAGATGATCCTTGGGTACAGTGTGGTGTTTAGTTTTAGTAAAACAAAACATCCATTCTGTTGTTTTTTTCAACAAATATTTTCATAGTTTTTGTTTTGTTTAAATAAACTGATATTTTTCTTTACCACGCCCCTTGTGTTTTTTTCTCTGTTTCAGATGCTGTGTTTGCCTTTCAGCTTCGTAACCCAGTCCATAACGGCCACGCGCTCCTGATGCAGGACACCCACAAGCGTCTCATTGAGCGGGGTTACCGCCGGCCCGTCCTGCTGCTCCACCCACTGGGGGGTTGGACCAAAGACGACGACGTGCCGCTGCACTGGAGAATGAAGCAGCACGCTGCTGTGCTGGAGGAGGGCGTCCTGAACCAAGACTCGACCATTGTCGCCATTTTCCCCTCGCCCATGATGTATGCAGGGCCAACAGAGGTAATGATAATCCAGGCTGTTGTGTTTATAGCTGCATGTTTGAGGTTTCTTTGAAACACAGGCAAAACAAAACAAAAAATAAAAATAAAAAAATCAGTGATGCAGCTGTAAAAAAATGTCTGATTCGGGGCAGGAAACTCAGAATTTTGGCTGAAATTCCTCGAGAGTGACAAATGACAGGAAAGAGGACAGACGACTGTCTTGAGGCGCTTTGTTTAGTCTTTTCATTCCATGCACAAACCTCTGTGTGACTGAGCGTAGTTGTGAAGCTGGAGATCTTTTAATCATTCACTTATGCTAATGCGAAAGCTATGGTGCAAATCATTAAAAACACATTGCTGGCAGTTGTATGTTGGGTTGTGAATTTGGTCAGTTTGTAACTGGGAATAGGGGGTTTTAGAGCAATCTTGGTATCGTAGCTTTCCCCTTGTTTACCCATTAAAAACAGCTACGCAGTCTCAGTGGTCTGCATGCAACCCCTATCATAAAACCTTGTCTTCGTGCTCCTTTTTACATAATAATAAACAAAACACTAAGAGACTGGATGCGAAGCCACAACAAAGAGGTTTAAATTCACAACATATTGTTAAGTTTATTTTAATAACCAGATATCTGAAACAGAAATAAATCAGGATGAACATATTAGCAGTAGGATTAATGTGTAGATTTACTAACAATTTCTAACAATAATAATAATAAAAAAAAGCTTGATGCTCAGGGTAAATCTTTTAAACTGTGCCATTGTTGGAAGCTGTTTGGTTGATCATACACACAAGCACTTAAGAACTAAATAATTATTTATTTTTTTATCTGCTGGTTTAGAGATGGCTTGTTTTTTTTAGGTTTACCTTTCACTCTTTGGATATTTTAAACTTTTATGATTTTTTTTAAAATGCTACTTTCCAATGCTTAAGACACATTAATGTCTGTTGGCACCTTGAACAAAGATACAGCCGTGTCCATATGTTGTGTGATCTGTGTTTTTTTTGAAGAGGTGTGGAATGTCTGTGATTCTACCTCTGGACCCACATGTCCACTCGGGACTGACTGAAGTAACCACCATGTTAATGCTTTCTTAACCCAGAAATAGGTCAAATATCAGAATCTGCTTTATTTTATACTTGTGTCTAATTATCAAAAAATCATGTCATCATTAGCATTTTTGATGATGTAGCTTTTTCTTTTATCCACAGGTCCAGTGGCACTGCAGAGCACGTATGGTGGCCGGTGCCAATTTCTATATTGTTGGTCGAGATCCCGCTGGCATGCCCCACCCCGAGACAGGAAAGGACCTCTACGAGCCCACTCATGGAGCCAAAGTCCTCACCATGGCTCCAGGCCTCATCACCCTGGAGATTGTCCCCTTTAAGGTTGCTGCTTACAACAAGGTTAAAAGTGCAATGGACTTTTATGATCCTAAGAAGTAAGTACCTCATGTTTTAACTTAATATTTTTAAAAGTAGTCAGCATTTAGACACGGGTGGTCTTTATTAATCATTGTAAGAATGCAGGAAAGGGTTACAGGAAGTGCTCACTCACTTAATTTAAAAGCTTATTTGCAGATTTAATCCGGAGTAATAATACCTCGGATTTACCCCAATTAAGCCAAGTAACATAAACAGAAATTACATTCTCTAAATTCATTTCTCATTAGGTTATCTTGTTTATAAAAAGGCCCCCCTGTTCTCCAGTCTCTTTTGTGTCTCTGCTATTTGCAGTGAAACGTGGAACCAAGAATAAAAGCATTCCCCCCCCCCTCCTTATTTTCTGAGTAAAAATGTTTCTTGGATTAGCATGACCTTTTGATGTTGATCAGAATTAGAGAGCTGCCCTTGATTAAAGTCGCGGCTCACGATGACAAAGAAAAATCTTGACGTTTCTTTGCTTTTCCTCCTGAGTTTGATGAAGCCGCCCCTGACAGGTTGCATAACTGTCGCCCATGTTCGGCCAGAAATGTTAGGATGAATCAAAAGATTAGCTTTGTTTTTCTTGATGTGTAATTGGAACTTTAAATTTAAAGGACAATGTTGCTCGGCTCTTTCTGTGAAAAGCAGCGCTAGTGCTGTTAAAAAAAAAAGAACTGGTTTAATATTTCTAAACATTTCTAAGCCAAGCCTGATTGCCTCAGATTTAAAAGATTGAGTTTTTTTTGTTTTATATAGACATCAAATAAAGAAAAAATGTTAGGAAGCAATGAGTTGTTCTCTCTATAATAGATAATTAGCTAAAACAAGGAATTAATAATGAAAAAGTGGTTCATAATCACCCTTTAATCATCCCCTCCAGGATTTCCAAAGTGTGTATTAGTCTGTGTTAGATTCATGGCATTCCATTCTCTAAAACAGCCTGTCTCCAGCAGATTACAGGAGGAATATGGATCACTTGCCTAATCACAACAGCCCTCCGTCTTCCTTTTAAGCATAATGGGTCATATAACAGCTGGCAAGCTGTTTCCTTTTACAGAGATTGTTCACCTCCGACTAAAATGTGCACCTTTTTATTGCTTCATTGTCAATAAAATGTGATATTTGATTCAAAACCACTGACCCTCGGGTTGAAGTAGGCCGTTTGCATTCATTCATAGATGAGGAAAATAAATGATGCAGTAAGCTTCTCTCAGGGTTTTACTTTGCATTGGACTTAGATTTGAGCAGTCTTTAGCTTCTCAGGATGATATGTATATATTTTTCATCTTGGGGTGGACTTAACATGCAGGTGGCCAAAATTTACAAAAAAAACTGAAAATGATAAAATGCTAAATAAAATAGATAAATAAAATGTTTTTATGTGGATTGAAATGTCTCACGATTCTGTTTATTTTTCCCTTTTATTTATTTTTTTCTTTCTTTTAATTGCAGCCATCAAGATTACGATTTCATCTCAGGCACACGCATGCGTAAGATGGCTCGTGAGGGACAGAACCCCCCCGACGGCTTCATGGCTCCAAAAGCCTGGGCGGTTCTGAAGGAATACTATAAGTCCCTGGAGAAGGCCTAAAGGTGGAGTCTCAGATTAAACAGAACCCTCTCGGGAACCCGGTGGTTCTGTCGGGACGTGAGAAATGTGGGGACCACTCATTTTTATCTTTGGCTTTTTATCTGTTCTTTTTCTAAGCTGAACTGTCGATCAGGAAACTGGCCTCAGTAGCTTTTAGTCCCATCACGTTTGTCTTTTAGCAACACGTGTCCTTTTATTTAACTATATTTACTCTGTCATAGTGTAGTCAATGTAAACTAACCTCAAAAATGATCAAATGTGAACTTTTTATACAAAGCACACATTTGTGGTTCTCACGAATTTTAAGTGTATATACTGGTTACTGATTATTAAAGTAAAGCATACAAATCTAAACCTCGATAGGACTTATATTGACCCATTTAAGTACTGTTGAGCAGTATTTTGAGAGTGAAAGCTGAGTATTTATGTCCAAACTGGGGAGAAAAATAATTGCACCTGCACATCTGAACCCCAAATGAGCTGTTTTCTGAATTGTGTGTACGGTTCTTTAAAACTTGGTGTGTACTGTTCTTTGTAGTAAAAGTCGAGTGCCTTGGATTTCACTAAATTATTTCACATGATGTCTTGTTAGAAATGGGATGTACGCACGTGCTTTTTGTCCAACCTGATGTACTGTTACACTCAAATGCTTTAGCAGGTGAAAAATAAATAGTTACGGAATTTAACTCTGATCTTCTTAAATTACCTGAAAACCTTTTTTTTCCCCTTTTTAAAAAAAAAAAAAAAAAAAAGTCTATTTATAATGTCCTAACATCGCTATGTCTGTCCTTTTAACCATTTTGTGTCTTTAGTTGTGAAGCCAGAATGTTTTGTCATTTTGTTACACTTTGTTACACCTAATAAATTCAATCAAATGCAACTGGACTTCCTTTTTGCTTTCTGAAAACATTTTTATCTCAATTCAAAAAGAAAAAATACAAAATTCATCAAAGTTTGAACGGTTGGAACCCTAATTTTCCACTTTAAATTGAGAAAACTCCTCAAATGAGCAGAAAGATGTTTTTAAAAACGCTGTTGCCTTCAGTTGAACTTACTGGGATTACACTTTCATCCTTTTTTTAATTTCCATACTTTGGTTACTAATATTTTCCACGTGGTCATTTTTTTTTTTTAAAGTTTGGTTGTATAATGTGATGATTGAGGGTTACCAAGGGATCAATCCTTTTGTAATCTTCCTTGTCCAATAAACCATTTTTAGCAAAGAACAATGTGTTTACTTTTTTTTTCCTCTAATCTTTGCAGTTGTTCCCCCACATTAAACACAACAAAGAGGTTTTAAATTCACAACATATTGTTAAACAATTCTACTAAATTTTAAGTGACGGCACTGAATTGATTTCAGGGACAAGCTGATGAGATGTCATCTTTCTTGGATGTTGCTGTGACACGGTTTGTGTTTGACAGTGTGTCCAGATGTTTTTATGTCATCGTGACTGCTTCTTCTGGTTTTTGTCATCTAGATGAGCCACTCTTTTAAAAAAAGAAATTACATTCGTCCAATTTTCTAAGCACTGCCTGAGATTTCCTGACCTCCCAGCTGGTCAATCAGCTGTTTGTTAAATGAATCAGGCCGACGAGTGACCCCCAATCAGACTCAGACACACTTACTGTGTACACAAAGAGCCACAGCTGGCTCCCAGATGCATGAGAAGTGGTACAGAGAGGGTTAAATGTGCTGTAAGAAATACCCCTGCCTAAGTAAATGTAATAAAGAGACCTGCCAACAACAAGTCTTTTATATGTTTTACAAGATCTTGTTCAAGTCTTAAATGTTATTTAGGCTGGGACCTCAGTGCAACTTCAAAAGAAGGGCTTTTTTTCCCTCTTAGACAACATAAGATTGAATGATTTGGAGATTGCGTTATGATTTTCGTTGTCCTTTTAACTCTGAAAGCGATCTGTGTGATCTCTGACTAATAATGCGAGTGTCTGTTACTGCGTGGATCCAAACCCTGATCTCACCTTGGTCGCAGCATGCACAGTTTGTTTTAGTTCTGGGTCAATTTTCAGCTCGTTTGCCCGATAATTAGATTTTTGCTTTGAAGCCTTTTTCCTCCTTTTAGGTGTGCTGCTTCTCGGCACACAGGCAGGTACGAGAAGAACTTGTTCTGTTCGAAAAACGGTTTGACCTTTTTTCCTCTTGATTTTAAACGGCTGTTGTGGAAATTGTACGGTCTTTTTTTATTTCATTTTAGTGCTTTTTAATTTGAACAGGTGTGTTTGTTACAGCTGGAACTACATGATCTATATATAAAAAAAGTTACCAAAGCTTTAATAAAAAAAAAACTTTACAGTCTTCAGAAACAGTTCGGCTGTGATGTTGAGCTACTGTAAGGCCAAAATAGAATTAGAAGAAATGGCCTTTATTGTCCCACAGAGGGGAAATTCAAGTGTAACAGCAGCAGCAGAAACTTCAATTCACAATAATATATTGCTATGCAAAATAAAAGGTAATAAAAAATAGAAATAAGATACTGTGTAGGAAAATTACAGAGAAAAACGGTCATGACAGAGTCATGATCCAAGGGGCTGTGTAAGTCAAGTTAGGTCATTTCCAGAAATGTGCATAATGTGCAAGTGTAATAAATATCGGAAATGGCAGAATATATACATACGCATGAATATTAAATTAACTAATGTGTATAGTACTACTGTATAAACTTAAAGATGTACCTAATAAATAAACTCACCCCTCATTAGCATAATAACAATAAATAGTCTAATGTGTGGAATGTTTTATATAGACTGAAAAATTGCCTTTATTTTTCTGTAATAACTTCATGTGTAAAAAAAAATAATTCAGTTTATATCAACTCAGGGTTTTTTTTATATATATTCCGACAATCCATAACAAGTCATGTTTTGTCAATTCTTAACTATATTTGTGCACTATTTGATTGTTTTTAATTTTAATGTGAAGCACTCTGCTGTTTCTGTCTGTAAAAGGTGCTATAGAAAAAAAGTTTACTTACTGCTTTATGTTAGCACTGACTGTACTAAAACAATCACATACACTATAAATGCAAATCAGTTAAGGTTATTTATCTAAAGCATAGGCTTCTCAAACTTTTTGGGTCTGGGAACCCTGGGGAGAAGAACTTCCAGGTACTCCCTTCAAAAAACTTATGATTAAAAATAACTTACTGACATTTTAACCCCTAAATGCCATGGGAATGATTAAATTTGTTTTTTAAGTTAATTATGTTTGCTTTACTGGTATATTGGTCCCTTTTGTGTATGTATGCACTTTTTAAAATGAAATGATATAATTAATAATTTGTTGAAATTTATTTTGGTGAGCCCCAAGCCTCAGCTTATGTACCCCTGACAACCTCTGACCTGAGGAAATCAGTGGATTGGATTGAATCTTCACTTCGACACAGTCTCTCTTCCTGAGCAGGATATTGGCGACGGTGGAAAGAAAAACCTCCCCTTTTAACAGTAGACATGTACTATCTGCAACAGGTAAGATATGAATTGCTCATAACCTTTCCTTCAAAACATCTGAACCTGCCCTTAAGTTTAGCATAACATCTGGAGAGATTCTGAACTTTTGCACAAAAACGATAAACCTCATATTTGAATCTTATTAGATTTGTTAAACATAATATGAAGAAATATTTGAGAAAGTAAATACTTTCTCAACTTTAAAAGCGTTCCTGTATACATGTAATAATACCGTTGTTGTCTCCCATATTAGCACAAAAAAGTTCTGCTTTCACATCCACTCCAGCTGCCTTTATCTTCAATTTCCTTCCATCTGGTTTGAGTTCCGCTCAAAGCCAGTTGTGATAAAAACAGGCTTTACTTTGAAATGCGCAGCGACACACGGGACACGTTTCAAATTCAAGAAGAGCTGCCCTGCTCCACGATGGCGTCCAGAAATGTTTGCCGGGCAGAGTCGGCGTTCGTTAGCAGAAATGGTTTTAGACGGTGCTGATGGCGGTGGGAAAAAGTGTCTCCCCCGTCTTGTTTTATGAAGTGATTTTTTTTTCTTCTTTTTTTTTAGGAAGTTCTAACATGTGGTTAACATATTGTTCTGACCCAAGGGGCCTGCCAGCTTGTTTCTGCTCATAAATGCTCGGGCAGATTAGAACATATTGAAAATGTTTTGATGACTGATGCAACCGCTGCTTGATTAGAATCAAAGAGAATTCCATTGAGGATTCTTAGGTCTTTATTATATCCAGTTCACTTATTCACACACACACACAAACACACACACACACACACACACACACACACACACACACACACACACACACACACACACACAC
>JAUBOC010000127.1:8070586-8082779 GCA_032275365.1 Anablepsoides cearensis | reverse complement strand
ACAAGATTAATATTCTTACACAATCAGTTCTTGTTTAGTAAATCAGTCTCAAAACAAGATCAAAAAGATTTTTTTTTTTGGCTAGATACATGATTTTAAAACTTGGTTAGATGGACAGTTTTTGCAGTGTAACCTTGACTTGGGCCTTCTGGAGGAGTGGTAATGGCCAAAACACCAGATAAATGGAATCTTGATTGACATGCAGCAGCTCGTGCCTCGCTTTGGACTCCGAACTCCAAGCAGTTTTGGTCATTGATGATTCAGGGGGAATCATAGGAGTCCAAAAAAACACACACAATGGTTGAGAGTTGAGATGGGACTATTGAAAACAGCACCACATACACTGTGTTATTGGTTCTTCTTCTTTACCACAACAAATTAATGTGAGAGAACTTTAATAAAATGTTCTCATCATTTTGCATCATTTGTTGCGAACAGTTGTTTAAGTAGCTCCTTGTTTCTGCAGGTCTGCATAGTTTTAAGTTTTTATCTGAAACAAGATCATTATATTAATGATCCACTCGTTTTTTGTCTGTCCCTGCTTCTTACCTTTACACACTTCAGCTAAAAACAATTAGCTTATTTAACTAAATTTGTCACACCAGAATTTCTACTGAGTACCAGCAGAGGGATCCTGAGTACCACCTGTACTTATACCACAGTTTGAAAATCCAGGCCCTAAAGACTCAGTTGACCACATAAGTGAATTAGGCTTTCAATATTTTGTGCTGTACCTGTCTGAAACTGAGAATGTTCCTTTTTAAATATATTATGTAACTAAATTGAAGTGCAGAACCAGAGGAGCCTCCATAAAGTGTGCATTACCAACCTTATTGCTATTTCTTACATCATGAGGGAAGGGGAAAACAGTGGTTATCAGATTGTTTTATATTTGAAGTTATGAGGTTAGAAAAGTGGTTAAATGATCCCTGAATCTCTCTTTTTAGCATTTCAGCCTTTGTCAGAACACAATTTCTGCACAAACATTCTTAACATTTTAGAATAAAACTATTTCTCCTTACTTACAAGGTGCTTTCTTTAAGGCAGCCTAGCTTTGATTCCCCCCCCCCCCTTTATTTTTTTGTTTGTTTAAAAGAGAGATGAAACGCTCTGAAGTACACAGTGTATAATTTTATAGCTTCTCTCTAAAGGGGGCTCCTGCTGTCAGTGTGGGGACCACAATGCAGGCGCAGCAGCAGTGCCACAGATCAGTTTCATTCTTTGTCCGATGTGAATATAGGGGCGGAGGCAGAAAAACTCATTAGAATCCTATAAAAAGAAAGTATCCGAGATCATAAAAGAGCCGGCTGGAGGAGAGAAGTGCTCACTCTCAGCCCGACAGAGACACAGAGGAGACCTGCTGCCTTCTCTGAATTTTAGAACACTTTAACAGATCTTTATTGTTCCCCTTATAAACCAGGAACAAGGAGGGGACTCTGTGCTTTCCAGGTAACTCTCAATGGCACTCATTCTTCTGAGAATCTTCTTTTTGCCAGCGTAAAGGTGGCTCCATCAGTGCGTGCTGAGGTTTGACGCATGGACAGTGCCAGGACGCACGCTTCCCACTGACAATTTCCCCCTTTTAGACACAAATTATATATATTTTTGAGGAGGCTTATATATATATATATTATTATTATTTTTTTTTATTTATTCTTAAACGGCGGTATTATTTCGAGGATGCTGGTCTCCACTTGGAATAGATGTTGCATTGTGTTGTTCCTCGTCGCCTCAGTGAAGACCGGCGCATCCCAGGGATCAGAGGCACGACCGAAGGCGAACTCCATTAAGCCCGGGGTTTTGGAAGAAACGCCACTAACAGCTGTGAACCGATCCGCTCCTGTCACCAAGAAACACAGGACCCACCCACAGGTAACTGTTTCAACCTTTAATGTAAAATATTAGAGTTTTGATTAGACGTCTCCAAAATTTTTACGCACAGTGCGTAAAATACGGTTTTTTACGCACTGTGCGTAAAAAACGTATTAAAGATTACAAACGGAACGTTTGTAATCTTTAACGGAATGTTAATCTTAATCTGTAATCTTGAACGGAATGTTATGTTATTTTATTTACCCTTTTAAGCAAAAATGCTTAAAAGGAATAAAAATACAAGCGTTAAATAAACCTCTGGTGTGTGAAGTGTTGGTGGAAATTGAGACCCCCATAAACCTTAATTGCCTTTCAGACCCGACGCCACAGTCGGGCGCAGCGCACTGAGACAGTAAATCATTAATGACAACAGAAAAGTGAGAAAAAGTGAACTCGTGGTAATTTTCTGTCTGGGTCTCAGTGTCATTAACGTGGTCCAGACGCTTGTTGGGATTATGAGGTTCTTATAGGGGCCTCTGAGGAATACCCTTACCAACTCAGAAAAGTCTAATGGATTCCTGCATGCTGTTTCCACAAAATGACAAATTGTTTTAATTTGATTGTAACTATTGAACTTGAATAATTGTTAAAAAAATAAATAGTGTTTTTATTTATAAAAGTCAATGATGTAGTCTTTACTGTTATAAAACATGGCAGATGCCATACGTAAACAAAAAAGAAAGAAAGAAAAAAAGGAGACTTTCATTTCCCATTTTATTGTTTAATTTTAAATTAAAAACATTTTTTGATGAGCTTAGATTTTTTTAATGAAGCCTATGTTTGAGCAGCAGATGGCACTGCCACATCTCCATCAAATCTCTCTGACATTTTCTTGTTTTAACATTAGGATAAATAAATAAAATTAAAATCTGTTCAGTTTTCTGTAATATCCTTCTAGACCTTTATACCTGTTAGGTCTGAGAGCAGGAGCGCCCAGCTCTGAGAGAGAAATGATAGAAAAACCAAACTCTCTCCTCCGCAGAGCGTGGAGACCCAACCTCAAGCCACTTTGCCAAACCTCAGTTTAAACGCCTACTTATGTCTTTGCCATTGCAATAATGTGGAGTGGTTTGGAAGAGCGAACTGAGGGAGAACATTATGCATGCGCAAAGACCACCATAATGCCCTGGTGTATTTTGCCTTAAATCAAGGCGCCTATTAGTTTTTATAGCCGAATAAGGGTGTATACTTTATGTGTTTGTTATAAAGTGTGCCATTTCTGGCTTTTAGAAAGTTTTCCAGTTGTAAATGAACGAGCACAGTTTGGTTTTAATGCTTGACAGTTTTTATGAAGTTGATAATTTCAGGATAATAAATTCTATATTTTATGAGACTTTAATAGCCAAATATGCCACAGTTTAAAACATTGTTCTGTAGATTTATTTATTTTTTATGTAAATGGGCTTTGAAGTATAGATGTAAACCCCAAATTTATGTTATTATCTAAAGTGTCTCTCAGTAGAAACTTTTTTTTTGTCACCTGCATTGTAATTACTGATGATTCAAAATGGGTGAAGATCTGGAAGACTGGAATGAAACGTCACATTTTTTTTGTTTGTTTCTTTTTGGGAAAAATCAAATTATATATAAAATAAACTTTAGTGCCAAAATGCTACAAATAGATTTATGGTGAAGTTATCATGTTGCTGATTGGTTGGCAAATAATTACACTTTCAGAAGAATTGCAACATAAAGTGTGACTGCAGGCTCATCAGCTACCACCATGACCGTTTTTATAAACTCAACTTGTTCTCAGTCAATTATGAGCACAGACAGTAAGTCCTCACAGTTTCTTGTGCTTACAGAACATGCAGAAGATTACATTAAAGCTCCTCAAAGGTGCCTTTATTTTTTTTAGTTTATTGCTTTAAACATGACAAATGTTAAGCAAAAGTGTGCAGCCACAATGGGGAAAAATGTGACTGGTGCTTTAGACTACTGTTTGATTCAGAAATATTTGGAGCTTTACTTTACATCCCAAGCCAGAGCAGATATTCTATGTCAGCATTTAGTTGTAGCAAAGGACTCGTGAATCTTATCACATCAGCCTGATGTTATTATATCTGACAAAGCCAAAACCTCAGAGACCTTGACAGTTAATGGCAGGTGACACTGTTGGTTCCTTTGGAAAGGAACCAGCAGAAACTGATATGATGACCCAGAAGTGCTTACCATTGTAAGCCCTCTGAGCCCACAGGGAAACCAATAGTGTATCTGTTAAACATCAGCATCCAGTCAGTCAACTGTCAGTCTTTGCATATAGTGCAAGAACCAAACATCTCTGACTTATTCATCATAGTTGCTTTGTAAAACGACTATCTAGTGGGCAGAGAAAAAATATGGAAAAAGTGTGACTGCCTGTTAGCAGTAGGCAGTGGGTCACTGGGCTACAACTGCATGACAGTCTCATGACAAAGTTGAAAACTTTTGACACTGCTGCTTGAATGTTGTGCAACAGTGATGTGTGACAAATGAGTCATTTGGACCATATAAGCACAATGCTCCTCCCCAGTCCAGCAAACATTTTGTTGTATCATCAGACATCCAGTGATGTGGATTTTAGAGTGTATCCACACCAGGATGGTCCTTTGGTCCACTTGTTTGGTCCGGACCAAATTGCAGACTTTATTTATTTATTTATTTATTTTCATTTGGTACGGTTTGCATTCACATTGAACTTTTTGCAAGTGAACTATAATTTATAAAGGAGACAAGATGATCTGCATTCCCTGACCCACAACAGCTCATTTTTTGTAGCGTAGTGTTAGCGTAAGCAACACTGAAGGGCTAATGTTGCTTAGAAACAGTGGCCTATGAACATGTTTCCTGTAATTGGTTCAGTTCGAGGCCGGTCTGTATTCCCATCTAAAGCGAACCTCACGAGAGTTTGCTTGGACTGAGACCACCAAAAATGGGTCTCAGTCCGGTTGTTTTATCTGCACCCGGGTTCTTGTGTGGGTAATCACACCTGCATAAAAGGTCGGACCAATGGGGGAAACAAACTCTGGTCTGTTTAAAGCGGACCAAAAGTGCAAGGTGTGAATACACCCTTAGAGAAGAACTGAAGAAGCTGCTGCTTGAGGACGACAGCATGGGAAATTCTAATTGCTTATGTGGTCAAGAATGGATGAGTCACATGTTTAATATAGTTTGGTTTTCAGTGATGTGTCTAATCAGTCACAAAGTTGTCTCACATTTCCTTGACTTTCAGACTTATGGAGACTAACGTAAAAAAGGTTTTAGGAACATGTTCAAAATTCCTGCGTCACAAGACAGAGGCCCTCATACTCACACAGAACAGTGATATACAAGTGATGGTATCTTTTACGGGTGCTTTGATTGTTAGATGTGAGACATGAGCTGCTTTTGGCCTTTAGGCATTTTGTTTGTAGTCACATCTCTTTAGTGGCACAAGGAGATGTGATTGGTTCAAATACAAAGATGTATTTATTAGCCAAGCATCATCCTGCACTGTTCAACCTGCACTGAGGTTGTTATAAAAAGAAAACTTAATTGTTGCCATTTTCTGTTATGAATTGTTCATCTTTGAATGTCCATCCATCCATCCATCCATCCATCCATCCATCCATCCATCCATCCATTCATCCATCCATCCATCCATCCATCCATACCTCTCTTCTACAGTTACCTTTTTCAGCTCTTCTGTGAGGATTCTAAGGTGTTCCCTCACCAGCCGAGAGATGTTGTCTCTCCAGTGTGTCCTATGTCTTCCCCAGGGTCATGTCTCTATATAGAGGATGTGTCCAGAGGACATATATACCAGATGCGTAAACCATCTCAACAGGCTCCTCTTAATGTGGAGACTCCAAGTCTCTCTCATGGAGTGTGATTACTTATAATCGTCAATGTCCTTGTAACTATTTTGTTTGAAAACACCCACGGTAGCATGGTGGCATTCATCACCCTCAAAAAAAAAAAAAAAAAAAAAAAAAATGATGTGGAACACCATTTTGAAATTAATCAGAACATCCAACCCATGAACCTGTGATAAAGCTGAACTCCAGCTCAGAAGCTGAAACCAGACGAAGGACTGCGTCCTTACAGGAATAAAAGGGACATCATCTTTTTTGAAACAAACCCCTCATAACATTTTCAAGTATTCCTGCTGTTTGTTCAGATGCATGTTTTTAAAATAGATTTTGCTGTAATTAGTCATTTCAAGCATGAAATGAAGTAAAGTATAATAATGACTGTGTGAGGGGAAGTAGGCAGTACTTAAAGCTCCACATCGTTAGTTAACAGACTCTGTCTGGTTCCAAAAATACAACATGGTAGCTCCTATAAACTGAAGCCTGCTGGCTTCCATTCCCAACCGTGAGAGAAGGCAGGGACATTTGGTCTGGTATTTTAACACGTGTCAACGGTCCATCTGCAAACATTAGATATTAGGACTCCTGTGTGAGGAACTTCTAGACCCATTACATATTACCATCAAGGGCTTTTCCTTTTCCACGTTAGTCTTTGTAAAAATACCCATTTTTAAGTCAACTCAGAATGTAAACTTAACCCAAAGATGGTCTAGTTTTTTTCGGAGACTCTGGATTCTAGTCCTCAAAGAGCAGTGGCTATAAACACATGTGTTTTGCGTGATGAAAGACGCCAAGCAGTGTTTAAAACCATGGTTTGTGTGAGTGACTTGTGCGCAGTCATCCCTATGTTATCTGATACAGGCTGTCTGTGCTTTCAAGGGATATGAAGTCTGTTTATACAGTGACATTGTTTATTTGACTCCTTAAGGCCCCTAGCACTCATTAACACCATTCATAGGTTCAGGTTACAAGCCAGCGCTCTGAATCACAAGACAGAGAGCACAAATAGTGTAAGTAAAGTAAAGGCCTGGGATTGAAGCTTCATTGTCCTTTTATTTGGCAAAAATCCGTTGAAGGAAAACATGTAAAAAGAAGCTTTATCTGATCATTTTTACAAACTGTGAAAAGCTACATCATGAATGATGGAGAAGAGTAATAAATGGCGTAGTTAAAAGTTAAATCGTAAAGAGAGCTTTTGCTAGCGTCACGGCTCATTAAATTGATTTTTGCCATTTGCAGTGAGCAGCAGTTAAATTTTTATGAGTATTTGCATTGGTTGCCTGCAACAGAAGGTCCATTTAGAAGCAAGGTTTACAAGATTTATAAATTAAGCAGTAACGAACATCACTTCTAAATGTCCTGAATTTAGGTTTTAACCTGATGCCTCAATCTGCTTCTAAAAATAACCAAAGGGATGTTTAGGTTCTTGGTGAAAGCTTGAGGCACTTCTTTGGGTCATCCTAGAATAAAACAAATCAAAGGAATGATTGTAGATGTACAAAAACATCTCATCATATAAAGAATAATCATGAAACAATATATTATATGAATTATAATTACAACACACACACAATATTTTTATTAAGTCATATCAAGTCCAAATGTGAGACAAACCTGTAAGGCAAACGAGCAGAAGCAGTGAGACAAATCTCCATGTGGAAGTTTTGAAGCTGCACAGATGAAAAGCAAAACATCTTCAAAAATGTAAAAATCTATCCAGTCAGTGAGTTTGATTCAATCATTTAGGATTACTACTTCCTGGAAGAGAATCTACACCTCTCACATAAACCCTTTCAAGCCAACCCTGAGGCGTCGTCTTCTCATTTCAGTGGGATTTATCCAAGGTCCAAGTGGCATGAGAGGAGGGGGAGGGATTGAAGTCAACCCGCCACCATACGCCTCTGAGCCACTGAGCAACACAAAACTGTAACAGCTGATCCGTGTGATGTAATAACAGATGCCTGTGCGACCTTAGAATCGGACATGGTCAAATCTTAACCCTCCACTTTAGCTCTAAATCAGATTTAGGCTTATTGCCAAGTTTACACAGCAAAGAATTTGTCCTGGTGATTCGGTGCAAAAAGATTAATATAATAACAAACACATAAAAACAAAGTGTTGCACTATTCCCAGTTGTGAAAACTGAAAACAGATGTGCAAAAAATATGTAAACAGATGTCGCAAATGAGCAAAACATCAAATATCCAGACTCAGCATAAAAATGTGCAAAAGTATGAAATATGCAGTATATAATATTGAAGAAGGAAATATATAAAAGTATAGAAAGACTTCATTTCTGCTGTGGCACACCTCATGCCTCCTGCAGTGGCATGAGCTGCTGGCCTCATGTGGCGGGACATGAACAGCTAGAGGCAGCTTAATGAGGAGCTCATCTTTCTAAATGTTTACATTTTGTACATTTTGCTCTCACCCTTAAGTAAAAAAAATGAACCTAAGCTACACATTGACATTGAACTGTTGAGTTTAGTTAGCTGAGTTTAGGTCACAACTTGGTTATGGTTAAGAAAATATCATAATTCGGTCTTGTTAGTAGTCATACATACCATTTTTAAATGTACTAAACAACTGAAAGGCAACAGCAGCATATTTACCCACCTGTTGATGTGATGAGCTGACTTTGGTTTAAGCACAGTAATTATTTTACGTTCTACGAAAAACAGATGTACTTCGATGCATTTCCCTTATTTGTTGTTGTTTAGTTTCCTATTTGCCCTATAGCTATTAAACACCCCTTTGGAAAAAACAAAGAGCTTTACTGTGTTACTAATATGCACAGTGCTCTTCTATAGAATTATATCAGCACTTTGGAATGACTCTGCAGAGGTAAATAAGGGATCTCAACAACTGGGAAAAGCAGGTTCAAAGTTATCCTGCACTAAATCCCTTGTAGATTGCCACTCCCGCACATTCAGAGCTCCTCTTCAAAGCAGCAGCACTTTACCAGCACAAGAGCAACACAGCACAGGACCTGGGGCCTTCCTCTATGGATCTCTGTCTGTCTCGTCCTTTATCGTCTCACCAGCATGCCGAGAGGATGCGGAGTACATGGTTTTTTAACTCCCTTCCTGTGCAGGAGCCAAGTTTACACTTTAATGTGTGAAGGAAGTCAAGGTATAAATAAGGGAGCAACAGAAAAAAAAAAGATATACGAGATGAGGAAGATGTGCTTGAATAAAACCCCGTCCTTCAGAAATTGTAAACGAGGTGTTTTGAAACATGACAGGATAAGGCCTGATTATCAGCTGTGGTTAAAGGCTCAGATATCTCTGGCTTTCAAAGATCTGTCTTTCTTTTTTTTTTCTAGCCATGATGGAAGAGGTGAGCCCAAGTCTTTTTCTACTCAAGTCTTTCCTGCTGAAAGGCGATGGCTTGTAATTGATCTAAAACTTCTGCAGGCTACAAAGACAGATCGGAATCAGAGCAGGTTGTGTGAAATGCTTTAGTGGACGTGACTGGACCGAGCTGTCGTCAGATTTACACAGCAGCACATTTCTCTTGTCAGAAACCAAAACTCCCAAACTTCTCCTTAGACCATATTTCCAGCTGCATATTCTTCCCCTTATTTGTATTTACCCCCAACAATCCTCAGTATATCTACAGCTGAGCTTTACAGCAAATCGTTTCCAATATGGAGCATATTTATCCGTCTTCTTCAAAAGACTAACTTTATGTTTGCATTTGAATTAAACAACTGGAGCCCCCCAAAAAAGAGATTATTATGAAATCAGGAAGCAGTGGGGACAGCTAGTCTTGTTTTCTTGTCTCTAAATCTAATTACTGTACGTTTAATCCAAGCGCAAATACAAATGTAAAATGACAGTTTGTGGTTTTTGAGAGGGTTGAACACGGATGTGCAACAACTGAGAAGTTTGATTTCTTAGCAGCGTCACCACTTGGCCAACAATAAATAAAAAAGCATGACAGGAAAGTTCCAGACAGGCAACTTGTTCTTCATTTCTTCAAGTAAATAAGATTAAAGCTGCAGAGATGCTGGTGAGAGGATGCTAACGTGTTAAAATGTCATTTCCTGTCATTTTAATTAGTAAAACCTTTGACTGTTCTTTCATCTCCCATGGTATTAGAAACTGGTTGAAATCCATAAAACAGTACTTTCATCAGCCCCGATGAACATCTGCATTCTTGGAGTCTGTCATAATGATGGATGAGCGTTCAACTTAATATTCCAGCTAATTTTTTTCTATGCCTGTGCCATTGGCTGCATGTGTTTCCAGCCTGAGAGAAGTCGAAGGTGGGCATGTGTCCAGCACGTCTAATCTTGTTAATTTTCTACAGCACGTGTGCACAAGGAAGAAATTCAAACTTACTGTGGTGCACCTATAGGGTCTGAAATCATGCTTTTTTTTGTTAATGACCACTTATATTTAGAGATTTTAATACTCCAAATGGAATATATATATTTTTTATTCATTGCGGGTGTAATTTAACCCAGATTCTTCATGCTCGCTCACAGGCTGACCGCGTCATGTTTGTCAGTGGTAAGCCACATTAAATCAGGTCTGTCAACACAGTGCCAGCTGAATGTGGATGTGGTGCTGCTGCCGCTGGTGAGGCAACCAAACATGCTGTTCTAATGTCAGTCTTTAAACAGACATAATTTACGCAGCTAAACGTTTCATTTCCTGTTTATCTTGCTGATTCAAATTGTGTTAGGGTTGTGGAAAATTCTGACAACTTGAAGTATTTTTATTTTTGCTCTTTCAGATGTAACAGAAATCTGGATAAAATACATGTTTTGAGAAAATGCTAAAAGATGAATACCTGCTGGAATTTGTTAAAGACAGAACTGTTTTTTTTAAGTTTAAAGAGCAGAACAGATGTTAAAATCAACAAAACTGGTTGATCTCTGTTCTTAAAGCTTTTACATGTTTATTGATACACTTTTTAAATTGTGTTATTGTAAAGCACTTCTTTTTATCAGTGGTGCAAAATGGATAAACTTTGCTTGAAGCTGAAATCAGCAAAGCTGTTGCTAAAAGCTAATATTAGCAAAAAAATGGCTTACAGCTAAAATTAACAAACTCGTAAAAGACACAATTATCAAGACAATTTAGATAATAATAAAATAACACAAAATATTTGCAAGTAGTTTAAATAAAACACACAAAAATAAATAAATCAATAAATAAAATAAAATATTATATATATATATAATGGTATAATTGCTAAAGCAACAGTCACACAATTAAATTATGTTTTGTTAAAAGTTAAAACTTGTTTTTATGCCATTATTTATTTTCCCATTTTGGTTCTTACAGGATGTAAAAAAGGCAGTGTTTTTTAGAAAACCTTTTAGTAAAATATAAAAAAGGAGTTAGCTATCATCTGTTATTACCAAGGACACTGGATGACATGTTTTCCGAGGTATTTTTTAGTGTTTCTGTTTGGATTTCAGTCTGCTGAAAGAAAAGTTTTTCTACTAAAAAAAAGCATTAAAGCAAAATCCCAGCCAAATGAACAAGGAAGGAGTATGATTGTGGAGAAAATTACCCCTCAGTTACACCTCATTAAAGCTCTGAGCACTTGGAGAAAATGAGGAGGAAGTGAAGTCGTGTCGTTCACTTATCAAAACGAGAGCGAACAGCATTTAGCTTTTTACTTTCTAAGCATCGGCGTCTATTTTCTGAAACTCTTACTGACATTTTCTTCCAAAACAATTCTAAAGTTCTGGCAATGACTTATTCCAGCTCAGTTTTCTCTCAAAGTCCAAGAGATATGTTCAGGTTATGAAGTGACCAACTCTGAAACAACTTGTACAAAAGCGCTTTTAGTTGGCTCGCTGAGGCGTACTTAGCTTGGTTTCTTTAAGCATCGCAGTCATAAATCTGGGGTAATGATTCACAATAATTGCTTCAAAATGCAGATGAATGTCACTGAATAAGATTGACTTTAATTTATTGTGATTTTGATAATACACAATGATTGTAGGGCAGCTCTAGTGTGCACATAAAATACATTTATGTAAAGTTTTGGCTCAACTTCACCAGTTCTATTTTTTTCATTGTACGTAGCTGGTGAAGGTTAGTAACGTAGGCCTGTTAGTATAATGTGTGGGCTTCATACACAGAGAGCAAAAATATTCAGCTTTAGAAGATTCTTTAAAATTGTTTGTAGTTTTACTTGTATCGCTAAAAGTCACACTTCCACAGTGGTGTCTGTTTGTGTGGCTTTCTACACTCATTGTGTGTTTACATACAAGGGTTTGGGCTTTAAACTGATTACTGTACTTCTATTTTTATTTTAACTATTGTTAATGGTGACACAGTCCTGCATAAAGTACCTCAAAGTGATAATTGAGTGAAATGTATTTTATCCTTAAATTACTTTGGTAAAAGCTTAAGTCTCCTCTATGAATATTACTTTAGTAAATGTCTTAAAGTATCTGTAATTATGTATCAAAAGTAAATTTCTGATATAAAATATATTTAAGTATTAAGAAAGTAAAGGTATTA
>JAUBOC010000127.1:8044567-8059532 GCA_032275365.1 Anablepsoides cearensis | reverse complement strand
AAAAGGTTAGCAAGCTCTAGGGTTCTAAGAAAACAGATTCAGGCTGAGATCTTTACCAAACTGTATTGATGCTTCAGCGATGAGTTGATCCACAGAACAGCCTTATGAAGCCAGGGTTGATGAGCCTGATCCTCCACAGGTGCGATGCATCAGCTCTGCCAGCCAATCAGAGAGGGAGGTGGTGCAGATACCAAAATGCCTCAAAACTGACAATAAATAAACTGAAAAGGGGGAACTAACTGAATTACGGAGAAGAAGGCAACAGCAAATGTCACACTAGCTAAGGTCATTTAAGATGTTTGTTTTGAAACCAAAAAGACAAAATGTTTAAAAATAAAACAGTATTTAGGTTGCAGAAAGGGATTGTTGTAATAAAAAATGGAAAGTGAAAAGATTTGATGGATTTGATGGTATAGTTCAGACCAACTTGGCCCTTTCAGAGGTGGTTTTGACCAGACTGACCCGTCACAGAGGCACTAAATGATTTGATGGGTGTAAAATAGATATTAATCGTATACAGGTTTCATTACAGCTTCACATTTCAAGCCAGCTGGGCACTTATGGGAACTCTTGGACCAATTTTTAGACTTCAGTCTTGACCATAATCAGAATACCAAATGAAGGAACATTAATCTGGAAGAAAGGCGCTCCATCCATCCTTCCAACATGGTCCCACAAACCAGCAGAAGCAGCGCCAAGGCACACTGATGAGGGAGCGGTGGTGCATCACCGTACCAGCATCCTTATATAAGAGCTGTATATGCAGCAGAACTTAAACACAGTGGAGTTGTGGCTGTGTTAAACCCATTTACACCTGTTTGAGGTTGATCTAAAATACACTTTTAAATTCATGGCTCTGCCCTCAGTTTTAAGCGTTGAAACTTCTGTTTTCAGCCTTACTTTTGTCAAACTGTGGAGTTAAAAAAAAATTTAGAAGGCAAAAGGCCACTATAGTGAAAACAGATCTGAGTGAAGGAGGTTAAGCAAGACAGAAAGGAAGCAAACACAACCTGCCAGTTCAGTTTGATTGTAATAAACCAAAATTTAATCTTCGAGCCTGTTCCTAATTCGTAATCGTGTTCAGTTTTCAGGCCAAACTTATGTTTCTACGTGACCAAAAGGGTTTCTGTTACGTTTCACAACAAATCACATAAGACTGTTATAAAGTTACAAGCCAAGAGCGAGTCACACTGAGGTCAGCTTCACAGCATCTTCAACACAAACAACGTACGCCACACACTTTATACAGACCTGCTTAATATGACCTTTATGCTTTACTTAGGAGAGAAATAAAACTGTTAACTAATACTGAAATCATCATTACTCATAAATCAGTCAGTGGACATATATATAAAACTGATAACTTTTGAAGTTGGCTGCCACAGCTAATCGACCATAGTAAACAAAAACGGCTATAACTCAGTCAATTTTACAGCTACTGAGCTAAAACTTATTGTGTTAGTAGCCGAAAGTCATATAAATCGCATATTCTGAGCACTAACTCATCAAACAAGGGTTTGGTTTAAACTTTGGCTTTAGCAGGAGTAAACACTTTCTCCATTATGTCTCATGAACCAGTAGACATGTTTTAAGAAACATCTCCAGTACAACAGACTTAAGCAAAGATGTTGCCATCACTTAATACTGCAGTCAACAAGAAAAGTAGAGGAATTATAAAATGTGCAACAACCTTTTTTAGAGGCTCCAAGCAGATTAAGTTATACAACTTTGAGTAACCAGATAGAAGCATAAAACAACAGCATGTAATGATAGGTTTATTGAGTCTTGATTTACATTCTGGTCAAAAACAGTAACACAAATGTGCCAAATGTTAGCAAAAAAGGCCAAACATTTAGCTGAGCCTGCCATACTTTCAGCTGTTGCCCAAATGAGTGATATATAACAACAGAAAGTGTTTAAAACTCGCAAACCCGCCTCATACACACCCTGTCATAAATTCTGCGATCAGCCTTGTCTGTTTTTTGAGTCAAATTAAAGTTCACTTCTCAGAATGGATAAGAGGTCAACAAACAAGTGCTGCTCCTCTGACTGCAGCATGTGAATGTGTTTAGAGAGGAATGCAGGATATGTCATGTAAGATTCACAGCCGGGCTTTGATCAGCACTCACCCTGATTTAAAGGCCCGGCTTGAAGATTTGTGAGTGGTTTTATTGGTGAGAATAAGTTGAAGATTGCAGTTTTGGCAGTTCAAAGAGTGTCCTTTTTTATCAATAGGTGAGGGCTGTGCTCACTTCATGGTTGAATATGTCAAGAGAAATAATAATGTGTGCCTGTGTGTGGTGAGGCACCGAGCTGCAGCCAGGACCAGTTGTCATTTGGTGACGCTGACCTTATTAAACCTGACTGTGCGTTACGGCCTACTCAATAAAAAATAAAAATAATGGAGCAAACGTTATGTGAGGTCCAGGAACTTGTGCTTGACTTTTTTTTACAGTCAGCATGGTGTTCCAACCTACTATGAGCTTGGAACGTTTTGGTTCTTCTGAGGCCAAGAATATTCTCTTTTATGTTAAATATTGAAATAACTATCCTGTTATTTTAACCAAACCATATTCATTTTGTCTTGAATTTTTTTTTTATTTTAAAGATAAGAAAATAATTATGATGCAAATGGAAGAGATTATTTTGTTACATCACTTTCATTTATCAGTAAAAAACACTAGGAGATTATCTATAACAGTAATCTACTCATCAGTTATTAATGGTTTTTAATGGGACAATTTCACTTTGAATTAGTTGACAACATGCCTGTCCTGATTTCTGATCAATTAATTGTGATTTTGAAAAATATATAAAATTAAATTAAACCAGCTCCAATTTTTTCTTTTAAGTTTTGGTTTTGTTTGAGATAATGAGCTGATTTTCTTGAGGAAATGATAGAGAGATGAGTTGTTTGTCTAGAAAAGATAAATGCATTTTTAAAATGACTTTAAAATTATTTTAAATAACTTATTTCTCATAGGGAGATTAAAAAATGGACATCATGTCAAAATTACAACACCGAACTATATATTTAAACGTGTTTTTTGTATGAATCCTGTAAGGCGACATTGGGGGAAAAACGGTTTCTGACTTAAGAGATCCTGCAAAACTCCTGAGAACCTTTCTCTATGGACATTATTAGTGGTCATCAGTCCCATACAATGTGTGCAGACTTATCAAACATTTGTATGTCTAATAATATGAATTAAAGTGAAGTGGATTTATCTCCTCCCCCGAGACACGTAGCTCAAGCAGTCGGCCCATCTCATGGTCCAACATAGAACGACTTCAGTACCAACAACTACCCGCTTTCACCGGATGTTTACAGTTTCCCTGAAAACGGGGTAGCTTCATTCAGGGCGTCATGCCGCAAACAAAGCACTCATCACTCATAAAGCTACGACAGACAAACATTTGAGCCAAATCGCACAGCTGGTTTAATAGTTGGATTTTGGTTTAAATGCATATTATCAGACATACAAATGGTTGATAAGTGAATCCCAACCTACTAGAGGAGGGACAGTCTGCACACATTGTATGGGACTGATGACCACTAATAATGTCTATTTAAGTAAGTCAGGATCCTGCAAAACTTTCTCAGGATCCTGTGAAGGTTTTGCAGGATCTCGCAAAAGTAAGTCAGGATTTGTTTTTATTTTTTCCCTCCATGTCCCCTTACGGGCTCCATATTTTTGGTTTAGTGTTAAACAACTGGATTTATTTTTGTTACAAAAGGTCAATAAATCTTTACATTTCTGACAAAATATTTCATAAAAATAGAAACATTTTAAAGTTCAGCCCATCAGTGTTTGGCTTTAATTGTCATTTTACAGGACATCAAAGTAGATTTTACTGACTGAATATTGGATATTGGCTGTGACAAACATCAAACCTAAAGTAAACCAAGTTTATTTCGCCAAGGCCTCCTGTGAGTCAAGAACAATGATTTTATTTTATGCCAAAAGGAAATGTTGCTGCTTTTGTTTTATTGCTCCATCATGGCCACAGATGAGTGGTCGGTTTAGGTTGTAGCACCTATTAAAACTTTATGAGTAGCGTACAACTGAAACTCTCATTTGCATTAGTTTCTGTTGTTTTACAAGTGATTCCAATAGTTTAGTTAGTAATTTCATGGTAATAATATGTTTAGATGCTTTATTTGTATCTCCATCCTCTGTTGTTGCCAACAGATAAGCGCTCTTGCACTCGCCACGATCGCAGCAGGAGAGCCATTTGTCAAACAGGTAAACCTGATCCCGGGTGTCATTGTGCTCTTTTCAACGGCTCCAAACGGCGACACTGCCCCTCCTACTCCCAGGGGACATGCTTTAACCCCCCCCCCACCCCCCATCCCATCCCCATCTCTGTCATCCCTCATCTCTAAAAGGAGGCTTTGTCACAATGTTTCACTTTGGCAGTTTAACTTGATAGTTACCATCGAGTGCTTGTGGGTGGCAAAGGGTACAATTTCCTCTACCTGGATAATAAACTCCCACCAATCATCGGGACCTTCCCATGGTGAATCCACGGCTCCTTCTCTTTATTTGTTTGTCTTTCCGTCCATAATTTCTCACATCTATCTCCATCTGCATTTCTATTGTTTAAAACCCCACAGCAGCCCACCCGTGGCTCCCTCCCTCCCCCACTGGAGATAGTGGAATATTCCAGGGGATGTTTCAGCTCAACAGCTTCGCAGCGAGCACGAGCCGACCGACTCTGTAAGCAATCAAGAAAATGAGACAAACACATGCACGGCCCCGAGAAGTCATGCAAGCTTTTACTTACAAGCTATTTATTTACACCAAGAGATCCCTGGCCTTTTGTTAAACAGCTCCTTCACTCCATGTACACCTAATTGAGCACAGTGTTGACATTACAGCTCGGCCGCTGCTGTAAAGCAGAAATGGAAGCCTCCCCTCGAGTGTTTTTGGGTTGCACAAATTCACAAAGGCATGATGAGAATGCCGAAAAGTGACCAAATCTCTCTCTGACTTGATTCCTCCTGAAAAGACAAGGCTGTTATGTATTTACTGAAGGTTGCTGGATGAGTGGTTTGAATCACGTAAAGGATGCTCTCCTCTCTCTGCACACCTGGTACAAATTAGTCAGCAAAGTCTTTGAGATTCAAATCCACGTCTGTGCCTGATCATGCTCTGCAACTAAGTCAGTCTATTAATAGAGCTGTAGTCCTGCCAGCTATAGTTCCCAACGCCCCCCTCTGGATTCAGTGTAAGATGTCGTAAATATGTTGATTTGTTTTGTTTTTTTATCAATGCTGTTTCTTAGCCAGGTCGTTAATGTAAACAGGAACTGGTCCTTAATTGAATTACCTGGTAACATGAAGGTTATTGTTGTTTTTTTTTTCTTATTTATTTATGAGCGGTCTGCCAGGTGTTTTTACACAAGTGAGTCTGGACTCTGGGTTTGTGCGGCGATGCTAATCAAGCTGAGAAATTTCCTCAATCAAGCTGGAGGTGTTTGTGAAAGAGGAAATGCCAGAGCACGAACTGGGAGATCCAAAGGAACCAGAACATACAATAGTGCAACAAATACTTCCTTTGCTTACTTCATATAGTCATTTGTTGAAAAGGAAGTGATAAGGTGGGGTAGAATAATTCATTACCCCTGTTAGATAAAAGCCACATGATGCAGCTATAAATATAGTATGAAGTACGCTGAGCTGATGACTTAAACAACTCCTGCTGAGTTTTTCCAGAAACAATTTACATAAATTTCATGGTTACTCATATTGTTGAAATTCTTGAATTAAATGTCAAATGTAATGGTAAATAAATGTATAAGCTGTTTTAAATATTATCAGCACAATAAAGACAAATTCAAGAAAATTTACACCTTAACAAGACCAGCGGATTAATTTTTACTTCTGCATTAAACACTTTTAATTTTTGAGATATAAGTAGGAAAATTGCGTCTTTCCAGCGTGTCATGGGTCTTTTCTGGGGTATACTCCCATCCTTATCAGATGCCTGAAACACCTCAATCAAATCTTCTTGTGGCGGAACTGTGGCTCTAAACCCTATCTCTAAAGGACAGCCCAGCTACTCTGTGGACAAAACTCATGTTTTCTGCTTGTACCCAAGATCTTACCCAAAATTTATGATCATAAATGAGGGCAGGAATGTAGACCGAACAAAAAACAGAGTTTTGCCTTACAGCTCAGCCTTCTCCTCACCACAGAAGACCAGCACAAAGTCCATATACAAAAGGCACATCGATCCATCCTATTCTTCTATAATTTGTGAAAAAAACCACCTGAGGCAGCGGCTCCCTCCCAACCAACAGTCCACACTTCTTTGACTGAGGACCATGGCTGCTTCACACTCATATGTCACTCTAGTGAGAGCAGGAGATCATGGCACGTACACCAACAGGATGACATCATCTGCAAATAACAAAAACAGAATCCAGACTCCTTCCGCTCCATGGCTGCATTCAGTCCATAAAAGTTCTAAACAGAATTGGTTGCAACTAAGTCCAACTCTCCTTTCGATTGAGTCCGAATTTCTTCATGCTATGTGAACCAAACTATAACAATCTTATGTTTTAGATGAAAACACAATATGAGTTAGGCTAAGATTCTAAGTCATTTGGTGTTGGTGAACAATTTGATGAATCCAAAGTAAAGATGTAGTCTGGTAGTAATGCTCTGTCCAACAGTTTTCAATGATATGACCAAATATAACATCTCAGGTGGCAAAACTTTACCTTTAGGTTTAGTTTGTGACATTTTTTTTCTAAAGATTTATCTTTTTATTTTATTCAACCTGTAATATGTCCACCTTCCCAAGGACACACACACACACACACACACTACACACAAACAATTCTGCACACATCCACACAGGCCATCCCTCGGGGGCGATCCTTTACCAGGCTTCCCTCTCTTTCTCTCTCAGCGTTCAGCAGGGACCAAATCATGAATGAACGACCTGGTAATCTCACTGTTTCAATTGACGGATGTGCGGAAGTGGAGCTGAGAGCCGGGCCCAATATGTTTCCCAAGGTTCATTCACTAAAAGGAGAAAAGAAAGATAAAAAAAAGAGTTGCACATGAAGGGAGAGGGAGGATAGAAGGTATGACTCCACCCAGCCTGTGCTTCCTCCCACCCCCACACTTGGGACTCCACTGATGTGACATCATGTCTCTGTCACAGAGCAGACTGCATTGTTGTCAGTGACTGGCTCAAACCTTTTTCTTTCTTTTTTTAAAAACTCAAACCTCTTCTTTCCTTCTCTCTCTGTCCCTCCCTTCATCCCTCATGGTCTCCACCCCCCCCTCCTCCCTTTCCCCTTGTTCTCCCTCTCTTTTTGTTTTGTTTCCATGAACAACAAAGGGACGCCAGAGTGGAGACTGGAGACATCCTTCCTCTCTCTGGCCATTTAAAACAGACAGCGCCCTCCTCCCACCCAAATGTTTTTTTTTTTTTTTCTGTTTGAATAGACACATATGCACCATCAAACCTGCATACACGCATGGGATGGGATCCGCGGCTGCGCCCACAGCATTTTTTTTCCTTTTTTTTTTCACAATGCCCTTTAATTTCCTTGTCTCGTGCACAAAAAAGAAAGGAAAATTACTCACAAACACGCACATACATCTGTAACACCGGTTCCTGATTCATCCTTCATCAGCAGCTCACTGGGAGTTTTTTTTTTAATTCAAACTTAAGAGTTGATTAACTTCCACCACCTATTTTCACATGCTGATACCGGAAGCTTATACTTTAGCTAGAGAATATCTCATCAGAAAATGCTTTAATTTCTATTTTTAATATGGCCTATTGCATAACATTTGGTTTTTATTTGATCTCCACAAGCAGAATCTTGAAAAAAAAGCAAACATCAAAGATAAATCGGAGCAAAGATTAATGACAGTACTTCAGATACAACTGTACCACATGCACCATGTCATTTTTACGACCTCATCCATTCTGTTCACTTCAGTTCTCACTCTGTGTGGTGGATTTTTCTTTTCTTTTTTTGTACTCATTTCTGTCTGGAGTCGTAGCAAATATTACCATGTTTCATTTTGTGTCATTAGAGGGTCACGGCTCTTCTTAGGAGGGCTGATTTTTTTTGTATCTAAAGATGTTTCTCCCTGGAGGGGCCTGTTTTCTGTTTGAACTCAACCCAGTACAGTTGTCTGATATGCGTGAGTGAACGCACATATTAAAGCTGCCTAAAGTGTGTTACTCATCGCTTCTGTAAGCTGCACGATCACTGGCTGGAGCTGAGAATTTAAATCTGTTTTCTGATGTTTTCAGCTTCGCTGTTCTCATTCCAGTAAAATCTTTTGCCTCAGTTTCATATGTTTTGGAAGCAGTGCTGAACCAGTAGCAATATAGGCAAATGTAAAGGGTGACATTCATCTACAGGCTGTGACACATTATCATTTTTTAGACAACTTATGCCGACTTATGAAAATTTAAAATACATTATGTTGAAGAGGTGTGTACATACTGTACTGATAACAAAATCAAATATATAACTTATTAGTAATTTAAACATAAAAAAAACATTTCAAAAATCTGCATAAGTTGTCTAAAACGTTATAGTGTGACAGAACCTTTAGGAGGCACCACAAATGGGGGATGAAAAAAACATTTTTGGAACTTTTTGTCAGGTTATAGTCAAGACTAACTACTTGTGCTCAGTGTGTAAATAGAAAACAAATTAAGGATAGATAAGGAAAGTTTCAGTTCTGATCTCAGATAAAGTTCAGGTTAAAGTCTGGTTTTCAGTGTTCTACTTTCATAAAATATTGATTTTATGTTGCTTTAATAATCCCAAGAATTTACTTAAATACCCTTCATATGGCTGTAAAATGCATAGTTTTAAGTAGAGTTTTTACAATTTTTTTCAGGGGAGTATATCCCTTGACCCCCTTAGAACTGCTTCACTTCACAGCTGCTCATCAGGTTTTCCTCATTGCTGTCAGCAGATGTTGGCAGATATGAAGTAGACTTCTAGTATCCTGTTGCAAATTAATTCCATTGTTAACTATTTTAATTGGACAACCTGGTTTCTAAAGACAAAAACACTAGAATAAAGACAAAACTATTTAATTGTGTATGTGAGCGCACATATAAATTGCAGAAAATTGCCACCTGAAATTATGCCAAGGGTGCTAAATTGTCTAGGACCAGCCCTGTTAGGAAACACTGAGGGAAATGAGGTGGGCTGACTGCAAACTTCATTCACATGTAGGCCGTTTATTCTGATTTTCAAACCTGCTGTTTAGACTATGACGTTTTGTACACAGTATGTGCAAAACTTAAAAAAAACAAACATCTGTTCATTTAGTCAGAGGCGTGTCAATTCAAAATATTTTTAAGCAAAACTTTGCCTGCAGTGTTAAAATAAATTATGATTTTGTGTTCCACAAAACATTTTACTGCATATCATGTTAAACACTGACTGACAAATGTTAACTTGACACTGGAAAGTGTCCACAAAGACTGGAGCAAGATTGTTATTGGAACAAATGTAGAAAGTTGGAAATCAACTTAGTTTTCATTAGAAATATATGATACAATAAGTGGTTTACTGTAAGATTTACATATTTTGAACTTTGCTTCCATGTTAGCAGTGATTTGTAAGTCATCTGAAGGATGGAAACTTTCTGTTTTGTTTGGAGAAAAAAGTGCAAAGCAGTGTTTTATTTGCACTCACTTTAGCGTGAGCTTTAAATATTTACACATCAAAACCAAACTTGATACTTTTCTTTAACGGTGATGATAAACTCATACATGTTTGGTTTAATTCAAATAAACTCAAACCAATTCAGTTTATTTATGCCATTTTTTGGCATTTAATTTATTACAACTCTGCAAATTTCAATTTATTTTAGTTAAATTTTATTCAGTTTTTTTAGAAGGTCTAATCATTGAGAACTTTTTAGTTCAAATACTCAAGTGAATTAAATCTATCAGTATATTTAGATTCAGTTCAAGTCAATACAAATCAGTTCAGTTCACTTTTTTCATTTAAATTCATCTCATTTAGTTCAGCTCAATTTGTTCATTTCATCCACATCAGTTCATTCTAATTTATTTCAGTTTCATCATGCTTAGTCCAATTCAACTCAGGTCATGTATGTATCATTTTGTCTAACTCCAAATTAATCCAAATAAAATTCAACTAAGTCAATTTCTAACTAATTTTAATTCTGTTTATTATGTCAATTTAATTGTCATTTTTCAGTTCAATTCTACTTTATTCATTTCAATTTAAAACAGTTCCCTTCACTTTAGAATAAACTCTTTTTAATCCAATTTTGTTCAATTCAAATTACTTTAAATCAGTTCAGCACTATTAATTAGAATTTGTTCATTTTATACTAGTTCACCACAAAAATCCATTCCTTACACTTTTATTAAAGAGCAAGTTGGTTTTTATTTCTAGCCACAAAAAAATGTTATCTATCCTTGCATACAGGTCTAATTAATATTAATTTAATGCAATTTATTTCATTCCAGTACAGTCAGATTCAAATCCAAATCACCAGAGGCCTTTTTCAAATCAAAACCAGAATGCAAATATAAGCAAACGCAGTATCTTAATATGAGTTGATGTTTCAGCCAACAGAAAACATCTGTAGAAAGAAAGTGATTAACAGATTTTGTAATGTGACAATAAACAAAAGAAAATGGATTGAAGTCCACGGTTTCAAAGAGAACACACACAAATCAGGAAACATGTAATACCTCTCAGAAACATATGGACATCCCACAAATGTCACACATAACTTGAAAGCCTTCACAATTTGATGGATGTTTTGATTTGTTCCAATGTCGACTTTAAGCCAAATTGCAATGAACGTTTTAATCCACTTTAAATAACATGAGTACTAGTTTCTTGGGTTAAAACGGAGGAGACTGAATTCATTTTTGTTCAAACAAAGTAAAATGGATGCATAGTAATAATATGTTCAGAGGCGGAGCTAGACATCTTTGCATGACATGGCACGGGGTAGCCAAGGTGTTTTTAGGGAAGGGGCACAGACAAATAAAAAAAAAAGTACTCTGGGTTTGAAAATTCCAGATGGCCTCCACAACTAACTTCAAATGGCTCTTATTAAACTGTTTTAAGAAATATTGAGCTGAAATTTGGTTTATTGTTGCTAAGAACAAGATAAAAAAAAGTCCAATTGCTATTCCTAAGATAAATGCTAACGCTTATTTCACAAAGGGCTGTAATTTAGCCCTTTTCAAATACGCAGCTGGAAATTAGTGCAGTGTAAACAATCTTTTTTAAAGAAGATCTATCATTAAATGCACATCTTGGAAATGCAACATACAAATCCCACGCCAACCTCTCAATCATTCGGAAGTGGCACCTATGGTGGCCAATCAGGTGCCAGGGGTGTCAAGTGTCTCCATGCCCAGCCCCTTCCCTGATTATATGCATGATTTGTTTGGATACTGGGTTCCTAATGAAAACCTGATGGAGATTAGTATAGAGTCTTCTTGTTGAAAAATTCCTTTTTTACCCAAATATCCTTCAAAGTTTGGTTTATACGGCAGATATTTGTACATAAAAAAAAAATAATTGACAACATGCCAACTAAATCAGTGATCCTAAGATCCAGTGGCATTCTCACCATCCACTAAGTCTTCACCTGACATGACTAATGCTAAGTGATGACAGCAGTTGTAAGTGACCCTCTAACTTTTCATAGCTTCTTTTTCATGTCACAACCCCCACTGACCATTAACTGCTACACTTGGCCAAAGACCCTTTTGGTCCTGCTGTCTCCTCAGGCCATAAGTGACTCCTGAGACCAAGCATCCTCACCCAACTCAAATTATTATATCAGGTCTCCCGGTCTTTTGTTTTCAGACTGTTTTGTGTTTGTTTGAGAAATTATAGGCATCCGGTCTGCAAAGACTAAGGGGGGGGAGAAAAAAAGTTACTGGCGATAGAAAATAGAGCAACTACAATGCTTTCACAATGCTTTTTGCTTCGCCTTTCTCTTACCAATAGCTCGTAGTGCAACTTGACTCCTCGTCTTTTTTAGCTGTGCGTTTATTCAAGCCTCTCCACGGGACGGGCTGATGTGGCTCTTTAGTGGACAGCCTTTCAGCGTTGCACTATGAGAAAAGAGCCGGATTCCCATGCAATCCATCTTCTCACACAAGCAACAGTTGGTCCACACACCTCGTGCATTCAGTCACACACAAAAACATATACTCACGCATACACAAATGCTTTTAAAACTAGAAACTTATATACAGATAAGGATAATGACTCTATAATAATATAACATACAATATTAATGTTGAATACAGCAAAACAAACAAATAAATTACTAGCATGTAGGTAGTTTGTAAGTTATTGCAGATTTTATGATGCTTTTATTGCGATTACAATAGTAAATAGCCATCCATCCATCACCTAGAGACAATTTATGTCATTTTTATATGGCATTGTTGCATTGTAAGGCCTGGCCTGGCCACAGCCCGCCTGGTTCTCTTTGCTTTGAGCAGAGTGCTGCCTAAAAAAACATGCTATTCTTCATGTGATGTCATTTTATTTGCGACACAACAATAGACGAGCTTGCGGTAATTCTCTTTGTTCTCTGTATAATTTAAGACCCAGCTGAAACCGAGTAGGACAAAGTCAAATCAGCCCCAGCAGCCCTGCCTGAACCTCAGGTCTCTGAGTTCCAGAGATCAGGCTGGTAGTAGGAGCATCTTCATCAGTCAGCGGGAGCTGCTGCTGATCTGGAGTTATTTGCATGTCTTTATCATGATGTGGACAATGACTCTTTATTGAGCGTCATATCTCTGACTTTTTTTTTAATCTGTTTACTCATGCAACATAATCTGAGGCCTCCTGTTTGATAAGATCAGGGAAAAGGCGGGCTTTACGCTCTTACGTGACACTAAATGTTATCTCTCAATCAACTACTGGGTGATAAGGCTGACATGACTGGCAGGTTTTAAACTGTGGGTCACTTTACAGGGTTCAAGCCTGAAATTTATGGTAAACTCTAAATAATGTGATGTTTATTTAGAAATGTGAAGTTGACTGATGAGTTCTGTTGGGGTTTCTTTAGTAGGGTGAAAAAAAAAAAAGAAAAACTTTTAGTCATACTTTCAAAAACAGTTGTGATTAGAGCTTTGTATTGACTTTCTATTGTACACAGACCCCTTTTTACATCTATAATAGGTCTGAGTCTGTATTAAAGTACTACTCTACTTCTATTATAATGAAGTAGTTCCATTTTCTTAGATTAAACAAATTTCCACAAATTATGGCTTCAATCTGCTAATGTATTGTTTTGCCAGTTCATTCTAGTTTTTTTTAGAATAAGTGAAAACATCGCACTGGCTTTATTGCTTAAAGAAAAATACAGTTGGTGTTATGTGTCAAAGCTTTACAGCAAATTCACCCAAAATTTGCTGCCATCCTTTAGCCCTTTCATTACACAGCTGTGGCTCATTAAAATTTTATCTTAGGAACATAACATCGGCCTGGCAGCCAGAGATGACATTATTCATTAAAACGAGAGAAGTGTCAAGCAGTGTCATATAAATGACAAGTTTTTTCCATTTGGGGTTGCTCCACAGCCTATACCACCCATCTTGCGTGCTGACTCAGATTTGTAACTGCATACAGAAGAGTAAGTGACTCAGGTGATGGTTATTAAGAATCATGAGGTCAGCCTTTAGCCTGAAACGATGAAGTCAGTCACTACACTCAGTGTTTCCATTGTCTGGTGCTGTGTTTTGACAGCGATGCACACTTGAGCACCCACTATAACAGCTGCTGTCCTGGATGGTCCTAAAAAGCTGCAAATGCTTAAGATAAATTGCTTCATAGTTAGGTAAGAAGTGCAGAGTATTAAAAATAAAAAAATATTATCCTGAACTATACTAAATAATGCAGTTTGAAATAGTTTACCACCCTGATTTTGCAGATATGTTGATTTTTATTCTGAAATGCAGGTCCACAATCATTGAAAACAAACAGAAGGTGTTCAACGAACTACAACAAGTAATTAAATGCTTATAACTTTTTCTCAGAACTCCACAAGACCTGAACTATTGCTTTAAGACTTCTCTGGATGAGCTCATTCGTCTTTCATTGGGCAGCCGGCCTGCAGAGACACTTCCACATGCCAACAGAGATAAGACTACTGTCAAAGAGAGAGAGAGAGAGAGGGTGTCAGGGAAGACTCCAGCACATCTCTTCAACCTTGTTTCCAGACAGCTCGTTTTTCATGACACTTGATGAGTCAGTCTGCGTCTGCTTTGAAACCGATTGCAGGACTGGGAAGGTGGAAGTCCCTGGGGTGGGGGAACGTTGGAGGTGAGGACCATAATTACAATCAAACAAGGACCCAACTGTCACAAATGAAACCCAAGATTACAAGGAGGGGAGATGTGAACAGGAGAATTTTGAACAAATTGAGACTTGAAGTCGAGACCTTGCTTTGGTTTTTTGGCGTTTTTGACTTGAGTGCCACCAGGGTGATGGCTTCACTGGTGAGATGACAGGAAAGAGGTGCGTGGTGAAGAGTAATTCTACACCTATCAAGCATGTGAAAGCAGTAATTAGATTTGCAGAGTGAAAGCTGGACAAGAAGCTCTTGTTTAGAAAATATCCGTTTTCCTGCTTGAGCTCCGTCAGCGGTGTAGCTCAAGGACAGCTCACATGACAGCTGAGGACAAGCCAAAGCAGACAATTACCAAATGTGAACAAGTGATATTGTGATATTAGCCGATAACATGTGGTGCGCTCAGTGAAGCATCTGCTTTCAGTTTAAAACACAAAAACAAGCATTGCTGGTGCCCACAATCCTTGCTGCAGATGCCACATTAGATACAATGTTCCTGTTGTTTACTCTTGATGATTCGATTTATTTGTCCATAGCTTTTGGGGGAAAACCCCTCATTAATAGACAGAAGCGGGGGGGGGGGGGGGGGGGGGGTGG